>SJYV01005184.1:1233075-1289580 GCA_006410875.1 Neotragus pygmaeus | reverse complement strand
CTTCTTTTTTTTTTTTTTTTTTTTTTTTTTGGTACTCCATGAAGGAATAGAAATATTTGCTGACTAATTTCTGAGATTGCTGAGAGAATTCGAATGCTTCCCAAAAATGTTAAAGAGGAGGCACTGCCTATGTTTAAAGTGGTTTTTGAATGACAGATATGTATACTATCTACCTGTTCAGTTAAGTGTAGTAGTTAAGTTCAGAATTAGTCGATAATTCTAAAATAAGATTTCAACTGCTTGCAGACATAGATTAGCTGTAAAATACTACAATTGTTGAAAACAGAAGATACCACACTTGAGTAACAGAAGCAGCCGAAGTGGAAGCTGAGGCTCAGAAAGGTTGAATTCATATGCCAAGACTCAGCTTCATCGTTTAATTCTGAATCACGTGTCTCTCTGCTTCAAAACCCACATGTGAAATTCACATTTACACGTTTATACACACAGACCTGTAGACTAACCTTGAATTTCATTTGTTTAGCTTATATTTGAGTACCTTTTTGTACTGGACACTATAACATATTAATGAACATTTCTTACTTGACTCCACATGCTATGAAACTCAGAACACAATTACATAAAAATGAAATTTCTTGTCTCTGCTCCCAAGACATTTAAGAATCTAGCCAGGCAGAACATAAAACACAGACAACAATGTAATAACTGTATTGTTTTTAATAGTCTTGTAGTATACATCATTAATTGACTCTGCTGGGGAATCAAAGTTTCCAGCTATAGACTTTCAGATCAGAGAAAAAAAAAAAAAACCTTCTTTAAAATGTTAATTGGAACTTCCCTGGTGGTCCAGAGTTTAAGACTTTGCCTTACAGTGCAGGGGGTTCAGGTTTGATTCCTGGTCAGGGAGCTAACATCCCACATGCCTTGTGGCCAGAAAAACTGAAGCAATATAAAACGGAAGCAATATTGTAACCAATTCAATAAGGACTTTAGAAAATGGTTCACATTAAAAAAAAAAAAGAAAAATCTAAAAAAATAAAATTTTAACTGTTCACGCTGAATGATTTTCTAAAATGTATTACACAATCCTCAGCCTGTTTTAAGTAGAACGTTGGATGCATGAGTTCACCTTTTTAAAGAAATGACTCAAGGTTCTTATTGTGAACAGCGATTATCTTATCTTAGTAATTCAGTACAGTTTTCTCGGGAATGACACAGTGTTGGAGGCCAGCCACTTCCCCCCACTGTTAAAGGTTGTAGACCGTCGTGATTTTTGTTTAGTTCACTGCTTTCTTTCTGTTTTGCCCCTTACCTTGCTCATGTCATGCCCTTGGCTCTCTTCTTATTCACATCCGTGGGACCGTCTCACCCACTGCAAAAGTTTTTAAGTTCAGCAAGAGGTTGGCAACTGCTCATCAAGCTTGGTGGAATTATGAATAAATTCAGAGTAAATGAAGAGTGAATAAACCTGAAGGACTTCCCTATGAGTAATTGTGGTCTTTCATGTACAATCTATAACATCCATTTTGCCTCAGAAACTTGTTTGTTGTCTTAGGAATTGGCAGGGACCTTAGAATTGTATAATCCAACATACCACCCAAAGTAGAAATTTCCTTTAGAGTCTTTGCCAGGTATTCTTCTAGCTTTCAATGATGCAGAGCTCTTTCCTCGGAAAGGCAGCCTTTCCTTGACTGATTTCCAGCCCTGTTCTGTAGAGTTGAAGTTGCTAGAAAATGGAACCCCAGTATAATATTTGTTGAAGTAGGTTTGTTTTTAAAGATCACTCTGCTCCTGTAAGTAGTTAGGAACCATAACAAAAAATGTAGAATAATAATTAATGACAGTAACAAAATCGATTGAACACTACCACATGCCAGGCTGTAAGCTGAGAGCTTTTTTACATGGATTAACTCATTTATTCTTTTATGATTTTATTTATTTATTCTAATTAAAAAAATTTTTTTTTAAGTTTTGGCTGCTCTGGGTCTTCCTTGTGGCGGGAAGTCTTTCTCTAGTTGTGGTGCATGAGAGTGTCTCTTGTCGTGGCACGTGGGCCTCCCAGTGTGGTGCACAGGCCTCTCTCTCTTGTTGTGGTTCGCAGGCTCTCGAGCACACAGGCTCAGTAGTTGTGGCTCATGGGCTCTCTGCTTGTGCCATAGGCCCTACAGCATGCAGACTTTTCTAGTTACGTCTCGAGGGCTGTCTCTAGTTGTGGCCTGCAGGCTTAGCTGCCCTGTGGCATGTGGGATCTAAGTTCTCAGTTGTTCAGTTGCTGAGTTGTGTCCAACTCTTTGTGACCCCACAGACGGCAGCACGCCAGGCTTCCCAGGCCTCCGCTATCTCCCGGTATTTGCTCAGATTCATATCCATTGAGTTGGTGATGCCATCCAACCATCTCATCCTCTATTGCCCCCTTCTCCACCTGCCCTCAGTCCTTCCAGCATCAGGGTCTTTTCCCATGAGTCGGCTCTTTGCATCAAGTGGCTGAAGTATTGGAGCTTCAGCATCAGTCCTTCCAATGAATATTCAGGGTTGATATCCTTTAGGATTGACTGGTTTGATCTCCTTGTTGTCCAAGGTGCTCTCAAGAGTCTTCTCCAGCACTGCAATTTCAAAGCATCAGTTCTTTGGCACTCAACCTTTTTTATGGTCCAGCTCTCACCAGAGATCAAACTGACATCCTCTAATTGGAAATTAGATTCTTAACCAATGGGCCACCAGGGAAGTCCCCTCATTTACTCTTCATTACAACCTTATGATGAAGCTGGTATTATTATGTCTATTTTCCACATGCAGAAACTGGTTTATGGAAGTCAAGTCATGTGGCTAAAGGGTGAATGGTGGAACAGGATAGAAACCCCGACAGTCTGGTTCTAGAGACCAGGCCATCAACCACTGTGCTGTCTGCTGGTTCTCTGTAACATGTAGAGCATTAAGAGCATGTTTTCTGGGGACAGAGAAAGTGGGGTTTATGTGCCACCTGTTTTTAGCTTTTGCTCTTGCCATTATCCAGAATACTAGTGAATTAGGTAAAAGGACTGTGTTTACGTAGACCTCAAGACTTCTTGGTTTTGGAATGTTAAGTATTATGTGTGAAGTTTTTGGAATTGTGTATAATTGTTCTAGTAGTTAAAGTCATGTCTTCTAATATGATTTATAGGTAAAAGTCATAAAATATGTAATCGTGAGTCTCATTCAGCTCAAAGTGTGTCAGACAGAAAGGAGTTTTCGTCCCATTTGTAGGTTAAAATATTTTTGTTTCAACTCTTTGGGACTCTTCTGCCAGTACAATTGAGTAGATCATCGTATAGCAGTTTGGGTTAGACCAAGTCCATCTGTGTCTCTGATCTGATGATTTCTCTAGAGTTTGTGGCCTACAACCTTGGCACATTAGACTTTTAAACTTTGGATCCCTCTTTGTGACTCATTGGTGGTCAGATAATCTCAGTCACAAGTGTAAACAGACTGGCTCGCGTTCCTAACCAGACCTCCTTCGGAGAGTAAACCATTTCATAGAGACTGTCTTCACCCTGACATCATGTTTTCCTTTCTATTTTTCAACTAGTGAAACGGGTCCCTGGAGCTTCTGAGTATCCCATCAAAGACTTGAGCACCCCTCCGAATTCCTCGGGGAGTGGAGGGAACGTGGGCCCTGCCGCCAGCCCCACCAGGAGCAGCGACATGCTGTACCTGATCGTCGGCTGTGTGCTGGGTGTGATGGTACTCATCCTCATGGCCTTCATTGCCATGTGCCTGTGGAAGAACCGCCAGCAGAACACCATACATAGTAAGCCATTCACCGGCGTCTCCTTCTCTTTTTTCTAAAAACGAGTAGAAAAATATTGTCAGAATAAATATTGATTCCTAACACGTTTGTGCATGAGTGTCATGGGATAGAACACGTCAGATGCTCTTCATTCAGTGGAGATGACTTTAAGATGGTGCTAGCTGTCAGCCAAAATAAGTGGAGCATCCAATTAAATTGCCCAGGAGAAATAAACAGCAAAGCCCAAACTAAGCAGGTCTCTAAGTAAATAGCTGACTCAGTGCTGGAAAACTCTGGTGGTGTTAGACCACCAAAGAGGCTGAGGACTCGAAGCGTGGAGCTTTGGAATTGCTGCAGGAACCCTTTCGTACTGCTCCAGATCTTGTCAACAAGGAAGGAAAAAGGCATGATGGAAAGGAGGCTAGTGAAGACTGTTCTAAGTTACTGTCCTGGGAGGACACAGATGAAGACACCACGCTCCTGATTCGGTGCTTCATGTACCAAAACAGCCCCAGAGTGGGGTCCCAGCCCCCCAGATATGTCCAGGAGTCCTGGAGCTGTCGATGATGGTGCTGTAGTAAAACATGTAACCTAGAACCCCCTTCCCTTTTCTTTCCTCTTTTTTCATCCCCTCACCTTCTTACCATTCCTCTTCCCCCAGCTATTATAAAAGAGGACAGTCAGATCAATCAGAGGCTTTAGTCTCTGCTGGGAGGAAGTATTTCCGCTTCCTCTCTGGCCCCAGAGTAAAGAGATAAAACACAAGCAAAGACACCAGCAGTGATAAGCGCTCAGCAGCTCTTAGCTGGTTCCTGCCTGTGGTCCCTTTTTAGTGAACAGCTCGGGGAAGAAGTGATTTATGTTTATCACCTTGTTGCCAAGAGATAGGCAGGGTGAGGAGTGGTGGAGATGCTGATGGTGGTGCCAGGCTGGAAGAGCTGGCCATCTTTTGGGTCTTTTTCTAAATGGCTCTGATGTCATTGACTTTGGTTGTGTGAGAGTGCGCTGAATCACTAAGAGTACTGATGTGCTTGTGTGAGCAAGATTAATCTGGCTAAAGTTACTTTCCTTTGTGACTTGATGATACATTGAAAGAGGGGAAATGGTAATGTTCATTGATGGAAATGTCCATTGAGTCATTGATTCAGAAGATAGTCATTGTGGCTGTCAGCTGTGTGCCCCACACTGGTGGACAGTGCAGGCTTCATGCCTTCTCATGTGGTTTAGTGGAGAAGAGAAGCGCTGACAGGAACACGCCTGCGCTGTTGATGCACCTGTCACAGGAGGAGGCACAGCTACTCCAGCCTTGGCGCTCTCCTCCAGTACCTTTGAAGAACTGATCAAAACTCTGACAACAGATCCAGTGCAGTTTAGATAGTGTACATTCTAAAGAACATTTCACGTTTTCCAAATATATCTGGTAGGTGTGCTTCTGGAAATCAGAAGCTGCCTTATTCTGAGGCAGCTATGGAAATATTTTCAATGTAAGGAAAGGGAATAATTAGCCTTTCATGCCCCACAATTTCCAACTTGGCTGTAATAACCAAGGACCTGTATGGATAGTGAATGTTTCCCCAATCCCATCCTTTTACTTAAGTGGTGTTTATTGCTTTTTGAAATATTCTACCTAAAGTTAGCCTTTTGCTGGCGTTTTATACAATTTCTTTCAGCACTTTGAAGCATCGGGGAATTTAAACATATTTCCTTAGTGTTGCCGGTACTTTGATAGTTGCGACTTGCACAATTTATTCATTCTCTTTTGAGCAATTTCTCTCTGGTTGATTGCTCTTCCCATTAAAAGAGTCATAACTAACTCATAGTTCCTGGCTGCCTCTACACCGTTAAGGAAATAACAGTAATAACTTGATTAAAGCAAAGCTCACAAAGAAGCTATAAGTGAACACTTTTTAAGAGTGTATTTTAGTACGGTTGTAGTTTATTAGGGGTTTAATTAATGAAACTTCCCGAACAAAAAGAATTGTCTCTTTCAGTTCCTTACCCTTTCTGTTTGTTTGTTTGCTCTCTTTATTCTCTCTCAACAGAATACGACCCACCGGGCTATCTCTACCAAGGGTCAGATGTCAATGGGCAGATGGTGGAATACACCACTCTGCCCGGCACAAACCGGATAAACGGAAGTGTTCATGGAAGCTTCAGCAACGGCTGCTCGCATCTGCACCATAAAGTCCCCAATGGAGTCAGCGGGACCTTAAACGGAGGGCTCTACTCCGGGCACGTGAGCTCTCTAGCGAGAACACGTGTGGATTTTGAACATCCTCATCATCTAGTGAACGTAAGAGACCTACTTATAAATAAAAGCCTCCCTGTGCCCCATGATGTCAGGGTGCGAGAACATGGTCAGCACACATGCTTTTCCCAATAAAGAAACCTCACAGGCTCAGTGGGGTAACTTGTGTCACTGGTAGCCCCTTCATCCAGTCATCTTTGGAAGCTTTCTGTTATCAAGCAGTCGTTGTATTCATCAATCTGAATTATATCTAGAGTTATTTAGCACCGAAAGTGCAGGGCCAATTATAAACAGACTGGAAGTTATTCTTGAGATGAAGCGGAAATACTGTTGGCCATGGACCAAGCCACATAGTTTAAATTTGATTTATGTAGAGCAAAGTCTAAAAGCTCATACGCTTAGAGGAGTCAGGCAGATCGTGAAATTGAGTGAACCAAGTTGGGGGTGAGACGGAAGTAGTGGAGGTATGGGAGAGCCATGTAGAAGCAGCCCTGGGGGGCTTCCCTGGTGGCTCAGTGGTAAAGAATCGCCCTGCCAATGCAGGAGACACAGGTTCGATCCCTGATCTGGGAAGATCCACGTGCGGCAGAGCAACTAAGCCTCTGGGCCACAACTGTTGAGCCTGTGCTCCAGAGCCTGGGAGGCGCAACTACTCAAGCCCCCGTGGCCTGGGGCCCATGCTGTGCAACAAGAGAAGTCACAGCTAGAGAGTAGCCCAGCAAGAGAAGTCACAACTGGAGAATAGCCCCCGCTCGCTCGCTGCAACTAGAGAAAAGCCCTTGTAGCAGTGAAGACCCAGCACAGCCAAAAAACGAACAGGTAAAATTTAAAAAAAGAAACAAGAAGCGGCCCAGGTTCAGCGCCTGCTGTCCACATGCCCTGTGTGGCCAGGTCTTCCGAATTTTCACATCTGTAAATCCAGGTGAAATCGAGATTTTTTTACATGTTGGCAACTAATTCCACTTTTAGAAAAAAGCCTTGCATGGGCCATACACAGCATGGCTGTGTACCACCAGATTGTCACTTCTGACCTCCTGTGAGGTTTTCTTGACTTGTTTTGCCCCATGTCTGTTTTGTGGTTGCCTGTAAGATTTTTATATTTTACAAGATTAGTGTTCTCTTGCCACAAGGAGTGATAAACCTTTAGTCCTACTTTATTTCAGTACAATGTAAGAGACCCAGGCTCGATCCCTGGGTTGGGAAGATCCCTTGGAGAAGGGAAAGGCAACCCACTCCAGTATTCTTGCCTGGAGAATCCCATGGATAGAGGAGCCTGGCGGGCTACAGTCCATNTGGTCAGGGAGCTAACATCCCACATGCCTTGTGGCCAGAAAAACTGAAGCAATATAAAACGGAAGCAATATTGTAACCAATTCAATAAGGACTTTAGAAAATGGTTCACATTAAAAAAAAAAAAGAAAAATCTAAAAAAATAAAATTTTAACTGTTCACGCTGAATGATTTTCTAAAATGTATTACACAATCCTCAGCCTGTTTTAAGTAGAACGTTGGATGCATGAGTTCACCTTTTTAAAGAAATGACTCAAGGTTCTTATTGTGAACAGCGATTATCTTATCTTAGTAATTCAGTACAGTTTTCTCGGGAATGACACAGTGTTGGAGGCCAGCCACTTCCCCCCACTGTTAAAGGTTGTAGACCGTCGTGATTTTTGTTTAGTTCACTGCTTTCTTTCTGTTTTGCCCCTTACCTTGCTCATGTCATGCCCTTGGCTCTCTTCTTATTCACATCCGTGGGACCGTCTCACCCACTGCAAAAGTTTTTAAGTTCAGCAAGAGGTTGGCAACTGCTCATCAAGCTTGGTGGAATTATGAATAAATTCAGAGTAAATGAAGAGTGAATAAACCTGAAGGACTTCCCTATGAGTAATTGTGGTCTTTCATGTACAATCTATAACATCCATTTTGCCTCAGAAACTTGTTTGTTGTCTTAGGAATTGGCAGGGACCTTAGAATTGTATAATCCAACATACCACCCAAAGTAGAAATTTCCTTTAGAGTCTTTGCCAGGTATTCTTCTAGCTTTCAATGATGCAGAGCTCTTTCCTCGGAAAGGCAGCCTTTCCTTGACTGATTTCCAGCCCTGTTCTGTAGAGTTGAAGTTGCTAGAAAATGGAACCCCAGTATAATATTTGTTGAAGTAGGTTTGTTTTTAAAGATCACTCTGCTCCTGTAAGTAGTTAGGAACCATAACAAAAAATGTAGAATAATAATTAATGACAGTAACAAAATCGATTGAACACTACCACATGCCAGGCTGTAAGCTGAGAGCTTTTTTACATGGATTAACTCATTTATTCTTTTATGATTTTATTTATTTATTCTAATTAAAAAAATTTTTTTTTAAGTTTTGGCTGCTCTGGGTCTTCCTTGTGGCGGGAAGTCTTTCTCTAGTTGTGGTGCATGAGAGTGTCTCTTGTCGTGGCACGTGGGCCTCCCAGTGTGGTGCACAGGCCTCTCTCTCTTGTTGTGGTTCGCAGGCTCTCGAGCACACAGGCTCAGTAGTTGTGGCTCATGGGCTCTCTGCTTGTGCCATAGGCCCTACAGCATGCAGACTTTTCTAGTTACGTCTCGAGGGCTGTCTCTAGTTGTGGCCTGCAGGCTTAGCTGCCCTGTGGCATGTGGGATCTAAGTTCTCAGTTGTTCAGTTGCTGAGTTGTGTCCAACTCTTTGTGACCCCACAGACGGCAGCACGCCAGGCTTCCCAGGCCTCCGCTATCTCCCGGTATTTGCTCAGATTCATATCCATTGAGTTGGTGATGCCATCCAACCATCTCATCCTCTATTGCCCCCTTCTCCACCTGCCCTCAGTCCTTCCAGCATCAGGGTCTTTTCCCATGAGTCGGCTCTTTGCATCAAGTGGCTGAAGTATTGGAGCTTCAGCATCAGTCCTTCCAATGAATATTCAGGGTTGATATCCTTTAGGATTGACTGGTTTGATCTCCTTGTTGTCCAAGGTGCTCTCAAGAGTCTTCTCCAGCACTGCAATTTCAAAGCATCAGTTCTTTGGCACTCAACCTTTTTTATGGTCCAGCTCTCACCAGAGATCAAACTGACATCCTCTAATTGGAAATTAGATTCTTAACCAATGGGCCACCAGGGAAGTCCCCTCATTTACTCTTCATTACAACCTTATGATGAAGCTGGTATTATTATGTCTATTTTCCACATGCAGAAACTGGTTTATGGAAGTCAAGTCATGTGGCTAAAGGGTGAATGGTGGAACAGGATAGAAACCCCGACAGTCTGGTTCTAGAGACCAGGCCATCAACCACTGTGCTGTCTGCTGGTTCTCTGTAACATGTAGAGCATTAAGAGCATGTTTTCTGGGGACAGAGAAAGTGGGGTTTATGTGCCACCTGTTTTTAGCTTTTGCTCTTGCCATTATCCAGAATACTAGTGAATTAGGTAAAAGGACTGTGTTTACGTAGACCTCAAGACTTCTTGGTTTTGGAATGTTAAGTATTATGTGTGAAGTTTTTGGAATTGTGTATAATTGTTCTAGTAGTTAAAGTCATGTCTTCTAATATGATTTATAGGTAAAAGTCATAAAATATGTAATCGTGAGTCTCATTCAGCTCAAAGTGTGTCAGACAGAAAGGAGTTTTCGTCCCATTTGTAGGTTAAAATATTTTTGTTTCAACTCTTTGGGACTCTTCTGCCAGTACAATTGAGTAGATCATCGTATAGCAGTTTGGGTTAGACCAAGTCCATCTGTGTCTCTGATCTGATGATTTCTCTAGAGTTTGTGGCCTACAACCTTGGCACATTAGACTTTTAAACTTTGGATCCCTCTTTGTGACTCATTGGTGGTCAGATCATCTCAGTCACAAGTGTAAACAGACTGGCTCGCGTTCCTAACCAGACCTCCTTCGGAGAGTAAACCATTTCATAGAGACTGTCTTCACCCTGACATCATGTTTTCCTTTCTATTTTTCAACTAGTGAAACGGGTCCCTGGAGCTTCTGAGTATCCCATCAAAGACTTGAGCACCCCTCCGAATTCCTCGGGGAGTGGAGGGAACGTGGGCCCTGCCGCCAGCCCCACCAGGAGCAGCGACATGCTGTACCTGATCGTCGGCTGTGTGCTGGGTGTGATGGTACTCATCCTCATGGCCTTCATTGCCATGTGCCTGTGGAAGAACCGCCAGCAGAACACCATACATAGTAAGCCATTCACCGGCGTCTCCTTCTCTTTTTTCTAAAAACGAGTAGAAAAATATTGTCAGAATAAATATTGATTCCTAACACGTTTGTGCATGAGTGTCATGGGATAGAACACGTCAGATGCTCTTCATTCAGTGGAGATGACTTTAAGATGGTGCTAGCTGTCAGCCAAAATAAGTGGAGCATCCAATTAAATTGCCCAGGAGAAATAAACAGCAAAGCCCAAACTAAGCAGGTCTCTAAGTAAATAGCTGACTCAGTGCTGGAAAACTCTGGTGGTGTTAGACCACCAAAGAGGCTGAGGACTCGAAGCGTGGAGCTTTGGAATTGCTGCAGGAACCCTTTCGTACTGCTCCAGATCTTGTCAACAAGGAAGGAAAAAGGCATGATGGAAAGGAGGCTAGTGAAGACTGTTCTAAGTTACTGTCCTGGGAGGACACAGATGAAGACACCACGCTCCTGATTCGGTGCTTCATGTACCAAAACAGCCCCAGAGTGGGGTCCCAGCCCCCCAGATATGTCCAGGAGTCCTGGAGCTGTCGATGATGGTGCTGTAGTAAAACATGTAACCTAGAACCCCCTTCCCTTTTCTTTCCTCTTTTTTCATCCCCTCACCTTCTTACCATTCCTCTTCCCCCAGCTATTATAAAAGAGGACAGTCAGATCAATCAGAGGCTTTAGTCTCTGCTGGGAGGAAGTATTTCCGCTTCCTCTCTGGCCCCAGAGTAAAGAGATAAAACACAAGCAAAGACACCAGCAGTGATAAGCGCTCAGCAGCTCTTAGCTGGTTCCTGCCTGTGGTCCCTTTTTAGTGAACAGCTCGGGGAAGAAGTGATTTATGTTTATCACCTTGTTGCCAAGAGATAGGCAGGGTGAGGAGTGGTGGAGATGCTGATGGTGGTGCCAGGCTGGAAGAGCTGGCCATCTTTTGGGTCTTTTTCTAAATGGCTCTGATGTCATTGACTTTGGTTGTGTGAGAGTGCGCTGAATCACTAAGAGTACTGATGTGCTTGTGTGAGCAAGATTAATCTGGCTAAAGTTACTTTCCTTTGTGACTTGATGATACATTGAAAGAGGGGAAATGGTAATGTTCATTGATGGAAATGTCCATTGAGTCATTGATTCAGAAGATAGTCATTGTGGCTGTCAGCTGTGTGCCCCACACTGGTGGACAGTGCAGGCTTCATGCCTTCTCATGTGGTTTAGTGGAGAAGAGAAGCGCTGACAGGAACACGCCTGCGCTGTTGATGCACCTGTCACAGGAGGAGGCACAGCTACTCCAGCCTTGGCGCTCTCCTCCAGTACCTTTGAAGAACTGATCAAAACTCTGACAACAGATCCAGTGCAGTTTAGATAGTGTACATTCTAAAGAACATTTCACGTTTTCCAAATATATCTGGTAGGTGTGCTTCTGGAAATCAGAAGCTGCCTTATTCTGAGGCAGCTATGGAAATATTTTCAATGTAAGGAAAGGGAATAATTAGCCTTTCATGCCCCACAATTTCCAACTTGGCTGTAATAACCAAGGACCTGTATGGATAGTGAATGTTTCCCCAATCCCATCCTTTTACTTAAGTGGTGTTTATTGCTTTTTGAAATATTCTACCTAAAGTTAGCCTTTTGCTGGCGTTTTATACAATTTCTTTCAGCACTTTGAAGCATCGGGGAATTTAAACATATTTCCTTAGTGTTGCCGGTACTTTGATAGTTGCGACTTGCACAATTTATTCATTCTCTTTTGAGCAATTTCTCTCTGGTTGATTGCTCTTCCCATTAAAAGAGTCATAACTAACTCATAGTTCCTGGCTGCCTCTACACCGTTAAGGAAATAACAGTAATAACTTGATTAAAGCAAAGCTCACAAAGAAGCTATAAGTGAACACTTTTTAAGAGTGTATTTTAGTACGGTTGTAGTTTATTAGGGGTTTAATTAATGAAACTTCCCGAACAAAAAGAATTGTCTCTTTCAGTTCCTTACCCTTTCTGTTTGTTTGTTTGCTCTCTTTATTCTCTCTCAACAGAATACGACCCACCGGGCTATCTCTACCAAGGGTCAGATGTCAATGGGCAGATGGTGGAATACACCACTCTGCCCGGCACAAACCGGATAAACGGAAGTGTTCATGGAAGCTTCAGCAACGGCTGCTCGCATCTGCACCATAAAGTCCCCAATGGAGTCAGCGGGACCTTAAACGGAGGGCTCTACTCCGGGCACGTGAGCTCTCTAGCGAGAACACGTGTGGATTTTGAACATCCTCATCATCTAGTGAACGTAAGAGACCTACTTATAAATAAAAGCCTCCCTGTGCCCCATGATGTCAGGGTGCGAGAACATGGTCAGCACACATGCTTTTCCCAATAAAGAAACCTCACAGGCTCAGTGGGGTAACTTGTGTCACTGGTAGCCCCTTCATCCAGTCATCTTTGGAAGCTTTCTGTTATCAAGCAGTCGTTGTATTCATCAATCTGAATTATATCTAGAGTTATTTAGCACCGAAAGTGCAGGGCCAATTATAAACAGACTGGAAGTTATTCTTGAGATGAAGCGGAAATACTGTTGGCCATGGACCAAGCCACATAGTTTAAATTTGATTTATGTAGAGCAAAGTCTAAAAGCTCATACGCTTAGAGGAGTCAGGCAGATCGTGAAATTGAGTGAACCAAGTTGGGGGTGAGACGGAAGTAGTGGAGGTATGGGAGAGCCATGTAGAAGCAGCCCTGGGGGGCTTCCCTGGTGGCTCAGTGGTAAAGAATCGCCCTGCCAATGCAGGAGACACAGGTTCGATCCCTGATCTGGGAAGATCCACGTGCGGCAGAGCAACTAAGCCTCTGGGCCACAACTGTTGAGCCTGTGCTCCAGAGCCTGGGAGGCGCAACTACTCAAGCCCCCGTGGCCTGGGGCCCATGCTGTGCAACAAGAGAAGTCACAGCTAGAGAGTAGCCCAGCAAGAGAAGTCACAACTGGAGAATAGCCCCCGCTCGCTCGCTGCAACTAGAGAAAAGCCCTTGTAGCAGTGAAGACCCAGCACAGCCAAAAAACGAACAGGTAAAATTTAAAAAAAGAAACAAGAAGCGGCCCAGGTTCAGCGCCTGCTGTCCACATGCCCTGTGTGGCCAGGTCTTCCGAATTTTCACATCTGTAAATCCAGGTGAAATCGAGATTTTTTTACATGTTGGCAACTAATTCCACTTTTAGAAAAAAGCCTTGCATGGGCCATACACAGCATGGCTGTGTACCACCAGATTGTCACTTCTGACCTCCTGTGAGGTTTTCTTGACTTGTTTTGCCCCATGTCTGTTTTGTGGTTGCCTGTAAGATTTTTATATTTTACAAGATTAGTGTTCTCTTGCCACAAGGAGTGATAAACCTTTAGTCCTACTTTATTTCAGTACAATGTAAGAGACCCAGGCTCGATCCCTGGGTTGGGAAGATCCCTTGGAGAAGGGAAAGGCAACCCACTCCAGTATTCTTGCCTGGAGAATCCCATGGATAGAGGAGCCTGGCGGGCTACAGTCCATGGGGTCACAAAGAGTCTGACACGACTGAGTGACTAACACTTTCACTTTCAACCAGCTGGTACACTTTCATTTTTGAAATGGGAATAGAATGACTAATGTATTTTAGATTTGTACTGGTTTAAGAGATTCTCTGTATCAGGAAGCTTGATTTATTACATTGTTTGGATAGTCAGCCACTTTATTTTCAACCACATAAATGTTTAGTTGATCAAATTAAACACTCATTTACATTTTTGTCATTATTTCAATTAAAATTTGCCATAAATGAAGTTTATAGAGATTTTAAAAAAAATCTTAAACAGTAGTAAAGATTTATTAAAATCTTACCTTTGGAGACCAAAAGTGTGATATATATTTGTATCTTAAAGCTAGAAATCTAATGGCTTTCCCATGACCTAGCTTTAGTATGTTGTAGAAAGAATATTTAATTTGCTTTAGTGCATCATTACCAAAAGTGAATAATGATTTCATTATTTTGTATGGAAAGATATGGCTTATATTCAGACTTTCTAAACGTTTTTTGTCACCATTCCTAGTCCAAACTACTAACATTGTCCAAGAAATTGAAGGAGAGAGCATTACCGTTTGAATAGCACATGCTGTTTCCATAAGGAAAAAAAACAAGTCTGATGTTTGCTTTAGTATTTGAACACAGTACTTTGTGTGTTTTGAACAATGAGTTGCTATTTAACTAATAGCTGCCCCAATAAGTGTGCAGTTTTAGATGTTATCCTCTGTGATCTTAGCTCATTCATTTTCTTACTCTTCTGGATATGTGGAAATAAGGACATTTAAAAAACGCTTTTGATCATAAAATGATTGAATTAACTTTAATATGTTTGGTGAGTCCAATAAATATGCTATCCTGTAGGTTCTTAACTTCAGGTTTTCCTAAAGCTTTGGAGTTTATCCTCCTGGACTGAATATAGCATAGGGATATTCTTTCTCTCGATGTTTTCTCAAAAGCTCCTGTTGCTAGTTGGATCAGGAATGTTGCAAGAAATTTTCAGTACTTTGGGTTTGCTTAGATTCTGGCTGTTGTTATGAGATGAATGGAAATGGAAAGTATTCTGGGAAAAACAATTGCCTGGACTTTTCCTAACCTTGAGGGCCTGTTCTGGGCTTGGGGCACAGTGTGACAGCCTCCTCCACCCTCATCAAAGCTGTTTTGCTTCTGAAAGCAGAATTTTGACTCTGTCCATAAGGCTGATTCAAGTCTTAACCCGTTTTGAAGGACTCTCACCATTGTATATGTGAAGTGAACATTTTACAGTGAGGTATGTGTTAATCTGGGCATTTTTCTTAATTGCTGGGCAGTTTCCGCCAAAAGCAACAGCACGATATTAATACTCCCCTCCAAGTCATCGCTGGCTGAGAATCTACTCCATCTGGAAAAATATAACATGTTTTAAGACTTCATGGAGTCAAGTGAACAAACCTAATCGAAATAATTACAGGAAAATGAAGATGGGTTTATCTTGTGACATCATTCAAACAGATTTCCACCCCTGTTTCTCCAGCTAGCATCCCATAAAAATTTTCCATGACTGCTAGGAAAGTAAAAATGAATAGGAGGTTATAACGTATAGTGTATTTTGGGCCCATTAGATTTGAAACACTGAAGGGAAATGACTAAACTTCTCCCTTCATTTATTTCCCTCTTTCCAGTACAAACATACATGCAAAAACCCATGGTAGTTGAGTTTGGGGAGAACAGTTTTAGTATTATGCACAACTCCTGTGTGAATATAGGTAAATAGTGATAAACATAACACAGCTCAAGGAGATGATTAAAATATATCACGTAACCATTTATTGTTGGTGTGGCTTTACTTAACTTAAGAGATGATCTGATTACTAGCCTGTGACACCTTCAGCACTCTCTTTTTTCTTTTTCCCTCTACTTCCTTCCTGACAAGGGTGGTGGCCTATACACAGCAGTACCTCCAACTGACCCGATGGAATGCATTAACTGTCGAAATTGTCGCAACAACAATAGGTATGTTGGTGTGCGTTTGCAAGTTGTGAGTAGGGGTGTGTGACTTTGTTATTCTGTGTTCAGCAGAGAAAGCTCTTACAGTTTTACCTAAGTTATGTATAAATCTCAGACTATGGAGTCTGAAGTTTAAGGCTGTTACTCAGTTGTTGCCCCAGCTTTACAATTTTTAAAGCTTCGTGCTTTGGTTTCTTTCGATATATTGACAATATAAAGGCTTTATTTCTCACTGAGATAGTGTTAGAAGGTTTGATCTTTTTGCAGCCTTTAAATCAGTGTCTTTCTCTCTAGATAGACTTTATCTTTTCTCACATATTCTATTTTCAGTAGACTTTTCTGTGCTGTGTGATACTTTCTACTCTTCATTGTAGATATGTTTGAATGTTAGGGGGGAAAACCCAGTGTGTATGGTAATGTTTTTTCATGGTAACATTACTGAAATTTTCTTATCAGGTTGTTCAGTTTTTTAAAAAAAATCTTAAAACCTTAAGATAATTAATAATTAAGTAGCACAAGCTTGCTTTCTTTTAATTTCTATTTTTTAAATTAAGAATTATATGTGCTCATAATATTTCAAACAAGATAGGAATATGTAGAGTGACATATACATTTAACTTTTGATAGAATAGTCAGAAAGCTTTCATGCTACTTCTTTATATATTATTCCTGAAGGATTATCAGATATTTTGTTGTACTAAAGTTACAACTGTCGGAAATCTCGGTTCTTTCTTTTACATAATGATGGTGTTTGATTGCATGGTCTCAAAAGTCCTTCTCAGCTCTAAAACTCTGCAATTTAGAAATCAGATTACAGTTAGTACATAAAATACCTGGAGTATTGGACTAGAGTTTGGATATTTCATTATTGAAGTGGGATTTGACCCATATTTTAAAAATGAATTATGAAATTAAAAGTTGCCTCTGGGAGCTATCAAAGCCAGAACTTAAAGAAGGATCCAGTCAGCCATTGAATTAAAATTGCATTGTTTCATCTTGTGTTTTGAGAGTTGCCGAGCAAAAGCAATAAAACTTCCTAGAGATTTTTTTTTTTATCATTTGCTTAACCCATTTTAGGGTTTCTAAAGCCATCTGCCTGTTTTGTGTACCAAGATTTGCTTGTTATATTTTAAAATGCTGTATGACCTTAACTAAATTTTAAGATGCTTGTACCAGTAAAGCCACATTTTTGTCCTGAGTTTGTCAAAGGCTTTATCACAACTTGTTAAGAACATGCTAAAGAATCAGTAAAGATAATTCATACACCCGGTAAGTAATCAGATGGATTTAATTAAAACACATCCTCTGTGGCTCCTGTGGCCAGCAGCAAATATGATTCAACCCAGACATGAGAATGATGTAGCAAGAAGACCTCAGATCCAAGAAGAAATCAACATAGGCTTTGCTGCTAATTAAATCTATGCTCTTGGGAAAGTTATGTAATCTTTCTGAGGCTGTTCCTTATCTTGAAAAATGGTGAATTGTCCTAGGTGGTGTAAAATTGCTTGCAATATACTCTGATTATAGCTTTCGGTAATATGCTGCTAATCATCTTTATAATGAGGTATCATATCCTAGTACCAGAAATAGATCCCATTTCCTGGAAAGAATTTGAAAGACTTCTGATCTTCTGTTCACTGCCATTTTTGTTTGTGTGAGCTTGTGTGTGTGTGTGTGTGTGTATGTGTGTGTGTGGTCTTTGGGGTTTTATTATACATGGTTTTCTCCTTTAAGCCAATCAATATTTCTGTTGATTTTCAAGTGAGCGACCTCTTATATTTCATGTTTGGGGTTTTACTTTTATCTGGAAACACAGATGAATTCTCTGCAGCCTTAGAAAGCCAGCTTCAGTTTCTCCTTGGCCCAAATATTCTTCCTATCTCAGAATCTCCCTATTTAGGGCAAACCTTCAGTTTCCTGCCTGGGCTCCGAGGTTAGCCAAGTGGCTCACCTGGCTTCTTGGAACACTTATGTGATTCTGACACAGATTAACATCAATAAGTACCTGTCTTCAACTCTGCAAAATTGGAATCATTAAATCTAAATGTTTCTGACACTTTTTAAGATTGTAATTGAAAACAGGCATCTCCTCTCAAGATCCTCAAGATGGCAAAATTTGTAAAAAGCTTCGAATACTGAGAAGTAAATAATATATCATTTATTCCCCCCAATATGCACAATTTTAGACAATTTACACTTCTAAAATATTGACATTACTGCTAAGAATACGCTTGCATTTCCTCATGCCAATTGAAAAGAGTATGTACACAAAAAGAGGCATAATGTCAGTTCAGCTGTATGAGGGTATCAAGGGGGCATTTTAGAGTTTTTGGCTGTTCGGGCAAAATGAACATTTACTGAGTACTAGCCAGGCACTGGAGTTTCCAGGCAGAAGGAATCAAGTCATGGAAGGAGGAAAGACAGCACTTACATGAGGGTAAATAGTCTAGTTCAGTGGTTATCAAGCTTTAGCATGCTCTAGAATTCCTTGGAGCACTTGTAAAAAGCAAATTATGAAGCTCTATTTCTAGAGTTTCTGACTCAGTAGATCTAAGGTGGGGACTGAGAATTTGCTTTTCTAGTGCATTCCAGGGGTGCTGATATCTCTGTTTGTGGGATCATGCTTTGAGAACCACTGGCATAATTTGGCTGGAGTAGCCAAGTAATGAGTACTCGTGAACCCCTAACTCATTTTATGAGCCTCTAAAGAATCCCCCTGCATTGCAGGAGACCTGGGTTCGATCTCTGGGTTGGGAAGATCCCCTGGAGGAGGGTATGGCAACCCACTGCAGTATTCTTGCCTGGAGAATCCCCGTGGACCAAGGAACCTGGTGGGCTATAGTCCATGGGGTCACAAAGAGTCAGATACGACTGAGCAACTAAGCACATGCTCCACATCAGGGGCTGAAATTCAGCCTCTCAATAAAGTACAGTACTCGTGCTCAGTCGTGTCCGACCCTTTGCAACCCCATGGACTGTAGCCAGCCAGGTTCCTCTGTCCATGGAATTTTTCAGGCTGGAGTGGGTTGCCATTTCCTCCTCTAGGGATCAAACCTGCGTCCCCTGAATTAGCAGGCAGATTCTTTTGCCATTAAGCCACCTGGGAAGCCCATAGCAGGCCATAAAACTGGAAAACCAGACTGAGTTTATATCATGGATGATCCTTACTGTCAGAGTTTAGTGGTTCATTTAATCAACATTTATTGAGTGCCCACCACATAGTAGGCCTCCCTCCAGAGAGCTGACAGTTAATAAGAGGGGTTCACAGACAGAGCTTGAAGTATGGTGAGTAGAGTTTGAAGAAGCATGTTGAATCTCATCATTTTATATTTAAGGAATAGGAAAAGTCCCCATTGTTTTTGTAATATAAAATGTAGGAGAGATATGAGATTTTTGCCTTAATCAAAAAGGTGGGGACACAAGTTAAATGTTGAGACACACTGGGCTTGGTGGCATTGTAATTCTTTTGAAGATGTTTGAGAAAGGGAGCCAGCTATGCAGAGATGTGTTTAGGCTGGTTAATGGTGGTGGGATTGGAGGGAGGAGACCATCATGATTTGTGTAACGATGGCGTTAGCTTCATGAAAGGAATGAGGATAGAAAAGGAGAGCTGAGTCAGATTCTAGAGTTAGAATTTTGGAGATTAGCCATTGACTGGAATGCACTGATAGGAATCTAGGAAAAGGTTCAAATGAGTAGAGAGTTTCAAATGTGAATGGCCTGGTAGTTGCCATGGTGATAGTCATAGAAACAAGAAACTTAATGAAATGATATATTAAGGGAAGGTGATGATATTGGTTGGATGTTTTTAGAGCTTCAAGTGCCAGTTAAACATCTAAGTCAAGCAGACAGATGAAAATGCTGGTCTTGGGTTCAGGGAGTAGATTGGGATAGTGATCTCTGTATTTACAAGTCATTTGTAGCAAAGTAATAGAACTTAAAGATGAGTTGGACATTTTGAAGTTCTCTACCTGCGTGTAAAAGTTGACCATTTTAAAGATATTTGGTGGTGGTGGGCGGGGGGGAGATTTTTGTTTTATTAATAAGACATTTATTTGGAAATGCATAAGTATGTGTATATGTATACACAGATATATACAGAAATTGCTATTTTTGTATGATAAAAATGTTTGAATACCACCAATTCCATATTGCCTAATAACGTTTGAAAGAAAAACAAATTTAAACATAAGTGGGAATACTAATGGAGACAGTAACCTTGGCTGATTATTTTTGTATATTTAATTTTTAAGGGCTTTTATTTCTTAAGTATTGAAGTAATTAGACATTCTTTTCATAATCCTCTCCTATTATTATTTTTTTGCTTACTGCTTTGGTATATTTTCAAAGAGATGAGGCGAGGGGTGTGATAAAATCAGGAGGGCAAAAATTAAAGAGGATTCAGTCATTCCTCATTCACTCAACTGACATTTTTTGGAAAATCTTCTGTGGACCAGGGGCCAAGCTAGGTCCCAAGGCTACAGATATGAACAAAATGGGCATTGGTCCTTGCCTTCACTGAGCTTATAATTTGATGGGGAGACACATCTTTTTTCAAAATGGCATAAATAAATCATAAAAATAGTTCAAACTGGATGCTTTAAAGACAATATGAAGAATACGTTAGAAAGGAAAGACTTCACTAAGCAAGTGGCACCTTACGTGAAGAATTTGTAAAATTAGGTCAAAGAGAATGGGGATAGGTTTAAAGCTTTCCAGGCAAAAGGCAAGGTACTATTTATGCAAAACCTTTAAAGCAGAATACTGAAATCCTGGGACTTTCCTGGTGGTCCAGTGGTTAAGACTGCACTCCCAATGCAGGGGGCCCCGGTTCAGTGCTGGTCAGGGAACTAGATCCCACGTGCCATACTAAAAGATCCCAAGTGCCCCAACTTAGACCCAGCACAGTCAAATAAATAAATATTTCTAAAAATAAATAAATGAATAAAAAGGGATTGCCCTGGTGAACCAATGGTTAAGACTTCATCTTCCAATGCAGGGAGTGAGGGGCGTGGGTTTGATCCCTCATTGGGTAGCTAGGATCCCGTATGCCTCATGGCCAAAAAACTAAAACATAAGACAGAAGCAATATTGCAACAAATTCAATAAAGGCTTTAAAAATGATCCACATCAAAAAAAAAAAAAAAACCACCTTAAAGTCATTGGTAATAAGATACTATAAGCTATAAAAAGAATGCTGGAATTCTTACAGAATCAAAGAAAGCTAATGTGGCAGGAACGTAGTAAGGGAAAGGGTCAGAGGTAGATGAGTGAATTAAGACCATATGGAGCCACAGTGAGTCAGCGAAAGCTAGCATGATAGAGCACTCTGGAGGATAGAGTTTGGAGACGCCGTTGGATGGCACAAAAAAGGATACAGGGGATCAGCTGGATGGCTGTGGCAGTGGTCCAGATGAGAAATAGTGCCCTGAGACAGCTATAGTAGATACAGAGAGAGGTAGGTGCTTTAGAGAGATTTAGAAGATGCAGTTTTTTTTTTTAAAGATATGAGTAACTTATATCTTTTTTAAAAAAGATATGAGCCCACGGAGGGGAAGATGTCAAGGATGGTGTCAGGGTAATTGGATGTAATCACTGAACGAGGAGACACTGCGGGAATGCGCTTATGCCCGTCCGCCTCTCACACACCTGGGAGTCATCCCCTTCAACCCCAGTGGTACCTCAGCAAACTCACCTTAACCCAGGGCAGGTCTCTTACGCTACAGGTTACTGATGAGTGAAGAATTGGCGAAGGCCTTTCCCCTTGGAATCTACCTGCCCTGTATCTTGCCGCCCTAGCTTTTTTTTTTTTNATCAAAAAGTGGGAAAAAGACTTTAAGTCATTTCTCTAAAGAAGACATACAGATAGCTAACAACCACATGAAAAGATGCTTAACATCGCTCATTATTAGAGAAATGCAAATCAAAACTACAATGAGATATCACCTCATACCAGTCAGAATGGCCATCATCAAAAAGTCTGCAAACAATAAATGCTGGAAAGGGTGTAGAGAAAAGGGAACACTCTTGCACTCTTGGTGGGAATGTAAATTGATACAGCCACTGTGAAAGATGGTATGGAGATTCCTTAAAAAACTAAAAATAAAACCACCATATGATCCACCAATCCCACTTCAGGCATATACCCTGAGGAAACCAAAATTGAAAAAGACACATGTATCCCATTGTTCACTGCAGCACTGTTTACAATATCTAGAACATGGAAGCAACCTAGATGGCCATTGACAGATGAATAGATAGAGAAGTTTGGTACATATACACAATGGAATATTACTCAGCCATAAAAAGGAACCCATTTGAGTCAGTTCTGATGAGGTGGATGAACCTAGAACTATTATACAAAGTGAAGTGAGTCAGAAAGAGAAAGATAAATATATTCTAACACACATACACGGAATCTAGAAGAATGGTACTGAAGAACTTATTTACAGGGTAGCAGTGGAGAAAGAGACATAGAGAATAGGCTTATGGACATGGGGAGAGGGGAGGAGAGGGTGAGACGTATGGGAAGAGTAACATGGAAACTTACATTACCATATGTAAAATAGNTCTGAGTGCACTGACAGAAGGGACAGGCATGGATTAGTGCCTTGGTGCCGCACTGGAAACCCATCGTCACTATGTAAACACACCTCTGCAAGTGACAAACACAATCATGAATTATTCAAGGCCACAGCAATCTCAGCATTCACCACTGAAGGAGCGTTTACAGAAAAAAAGACAGGACCTGCACAGGTGAAGCAGGAGCCAGGGAGAGTCCCAAGCTCTCTCCACAATCGTATCTTCCATTTCTAGATCCCAGCGAGCCACCCAGTGCTAGAAGTGCAGAGTGGTGGCTGATGTACCGCCGCTTGGACCCCCCTTGCGATGAAGAGCTCACCACCTCCGGGGAGCTGCCCGCTGCCGTTTCCAGGGACAGATTCTGCGGGTCCTCAGGGGCTCTCAAGGGCTTCAGGGAGCTCGTGGGTCCCTTCTTCCACCTTGTGGTGTTTTGGACCTTTCCTCAGATCTCTGCAGGAGTTGTGTAAGATTAGTAAACAATATTCCTTTTCCTTTACAATCCTCAGAACTTACTGAGAAATAAGATTCGAGAAATACACCAATGAAAACCAAACATCCCAGGTCTGTTACCAGAAAAAGCTTATTTGGAGGATAAATCAGGTCAGCCATTATCAAGCGCATCCTTTTACTTCACCCTTGAATTAAATGTACCTACCCTTATCACTCTGGAGAAGGAAATGGCAACCCACTCCAGTACCTTTGTCCAGAAAATCCCATGGACGGAGGAGCAGGTAGGCTACAGTCCATGGGGTCGCAAAGAGTTGGACACGACTGAGTGACTTCACTTTCACCCTTATCACAGGCGGTGCTGGACCAGGCCAGAACCAACCCACTCACCCCGCCATCTGGGCAGNCATATATATATATTCAAACTGTGAAATTATATAATGACAGAACTTAGAGAATTTTTAGGGGGAATCATTTATTCTATATTGGGCAATGTTTTATTTATTAGGAATTTAGTGATCTTCTGGATATGAATGTAAGAATCCAAGCTAGCTTATGCAGGAAAATGGTTTAGTGAGGACAGATGACTTACAGAAAATCATAGTCAGTTACTGGTAGATAAATAATGCCTAACTCACCTGTCTGGTTGTATGTCTCTCTCTCTTTCTCACCTTATGAATTATTGGAAAAAAGCCATATTGGGTCAATTCATAAGGTCTGAAAGCACGTTCATATCATACAAAATGAATTCTAGAGGACTTGCTCTTCATACAGCTAGGAAAAGAATAATTATAGTTTTGAGAGACTGGAAACTGTTTTTGGTGTTGTATAGGCTGACTATTAGCTCTCAGTTCTCCAATACTAGGCTTATTTAAGCCAGTCATATTTGATCCTTGATGCTCTCAGCACGTGAACAGATGCACCCAGTGAACCCCACAATCGGAGAGCAGAAACATTATGAAAAACCTAAGTTATGATTCTTAGAAAAGATGCAAGCTGCATGAGGTGCAACTACCCCCAAGGACTCCCTCATACATCGCACAGAGCTTATAGGGGAGGGCAGTAATTCTCTGGGTGCCCTAGTGAGCAGCACACCAAGGAGTGTGCTTGTCATCGCCCTCTGATGCTGCAGACCAGAGGCAGCACAGTGGCCAGAACACAGACGTATGAGCTATGACACATGATTCCATGTAAGATCCAACCCATGAACTCAAGCCAAAGGTTGGTCAGTAGCATACTCTTGGCAGCCCAGAGCCCTGAGTTCACCACGTGTCCCATGTCAAAGAGCATCACACACAGTCAGCTTGTCTGGGCCATTCTGGAAGCTCATTCTTACATAAATAATTATGTGAAAGAAATAATAATAGACTGGCTTGCAGGGATCAGTTCTCTCTCTAGGTTACCTTCTTGGAAATAAGCCCAGGGGACCCTAAAGTGACCTCCTAGGCATGAGTCCTGGAACTCTTTAGGGCCTCTGGTTGAACCCAGGTGTAAGACTAAAATTGGGAAAATGCCTGGAGGAGAGGCACAAGGAATAGGGGCTGTAGGACACCTAGTCTGAGCCTGAGAGTTGCTACCTGGATATCACTGCAGGATGCAGGCAAGGGAGGAGGACTTTGCCAATTTTGAGAAAGACCTTTCAACATCTCAGTTCAGTTCAGTCGCTCAGTCATGTCTGACTCTTTGCGACCCCATGAATCGCAGCACACCAGGCNATGAGTGAGGATGAGATGGCTGGATGGCATCACTGACTCGATGGACACAAGTCTGAGTGAACTCTGGGAGTTGGTAATGGATAGGGAGGCCTGGCGTGCTGCGATTCATGGGGTTGCAAAGAGTCGGACACGACTGAGCGACTGAACTGAACATGTATTTAAAGGGAGTGTTAGTCGCTCATTCGTGTTCGATTCTTTGCGGTCCCATGGACCATAGCCCACCAGGTTCCTCTGTCCATGGAATTCTCCAGGCAAGAATACTGGAGTGGGTTGCCATTTCCTTCTCTAGGGGATCTTCCCAACTCACGGATCAAACCTGCAGCTCCTGCATTGCAGGCAGATTCTTTACCATCTCAGCCACCAGGGAAGCCGGAGATGGCTGAGTGACTAACACCAACATGTATTGTTGGCTGTTCTTTGACAGCCACGAATAAACTAATTCCCAAAAGGAAACTTCCACGGCATGGCACCTCCCTGGCCCCAGAGGAATGTCATCAGGGTTCTGTTGCAGGGTAACCGATGACCTCCTTAAGATAAGGGCCAGGTCAGCAAAGTGACAGACACAGTGGCAAGAGGAAACAGCAAGGGTGAGGAGAACATTAGAGCAAACCGCCACTGAGATGAGACGGTTTCAGGAGACATTCGTGGAACACATTCATCCAAATAAGTATCACGCATCCAAGAGGCTCGTGGGTAGTTAGCCCCTGCCCTCCAGGGATAATCAGAAGAGGAAATTTAAGGCAAAATGTATACAATTATCTGATCACAGAAATTCTGTACATAATCATGCTTTACAAATATTCAACTATGTAATCAGAAATGGGATACTTCTCTGCAAAACATTTCACAGGTGCTCTGTGGTTTTGCTGGAAGGTCCAAAATATTTATATTTGTAATATATACTTATAATGTCCAAAATACTTACTTTGAGTAAAGTGGCTCAGTCGTGTCCGACTCTTTGCATCCCCATGGACTGTAGCCCACCAGGATTCTCCGTCCATGGGATTTTCCAGGCAAGAGTACTGGCGTGGGTTGCCATTTCCTTAGTCAAATACTAATGCAACATATTCTTCCAAACACAATGCTGCACTACTATTGCAGTTTCTTATTTCTTAGTGTGTGCTATTCAGATGGCTGCTTCAAGAATATTTTATTTTTTATGACACTGTAATAGTCATTCTCCTATCTTCTACTTTGGTCAGACAGCCCCCTCCTGTTTCCTGAAAGATACCTTTAGTAGTAAACTAACAGGTCCCAGACCACCTGAATTCTTGCAAAGCAGCACAAATCTGTATGTGGCAAGATACACAGAGTTCTGTTTACTCAGTGTTTTCAAAGTTAGGCAAAGTCATTCCATTGAGCTAGAGACAACCCATTGAAAACTATCACTCCACCTTAAGCCAATAATAACTGCAACTGAAAGATTATTTGAGAAGCCTAAAATAGATAAGAAATTATAAACTATTTGTATCGTATAAACTGTGAGATGTGCATTGTAAGAGCATGTTAATAATGTTATAAATATGCAGACATTTGCCCTTTTCTCTCTCTTTCACTACCTGTAGATTTGGGTCTCTTACATATATACAGGTACTATTTTTGTAGCTATCTGGTTGCTTTAGAAATTTTAATTAAAGCATCAGTAAAAGAATTGTTTCAGTTGTTATAGGCTTAATTACATTCAGAACAGGTATCATGTTTCTTTTCTATAGACTATGTGCTCTGTGTTTATATCTTAGCATGTAACCCCCAGGTTAAAGCCATTTTTATGCTGACCCATGCAGACATCCGAAAATGAGCCAGAAGTAATGTGACTCAATTACTTATATTTGGTTTTCTACATCAGTGGCCCCCAGCGTTTTGAGCACCAAGGACTGGTTTCACGGAAGACAGTTTTTCCATGGACCCGGGTGGGAGATGGTTTTAGGATGATTCAAGTGCATGACGTTCATTGTGCACTTTATTTCTCTTGCTATTACATCAGCTCCACTGCAGATTACCAGGCATTAGAATGCGGTGGTTGGAGGCCCTGCTCTGTGTGGTTAATTACTGACAATTATGAGTCAGGGTTCACTGTACTCGAACGTTTTAAACCAGTTTGGTTTATCGGGTTGAAATTTGGGTAATCATCACTTCGCCAGTCTAACTCACATGATTTTACTGTGAGCACCACCCTGTTAATTGAGACTCAAAGTTTGTAATAAAAGTATGCACTGCGATGGTTTTCTATGTCACTTACCTGAAAGATAGATGCTAAAGAATATCCAATAGGAAATCGCACTTTTCTCCTGCTAAATATCTGTAATTTCTTTTAAAACATATGTATTTACTTGTTAACTCCCAGCTCATAAAACCAGATGACAGTATCAGCTCTCTAGATAATATTCACTGTAATTGGCCCTGGCGCCTCTATCCTCACCATCCTTTGGTCCTGTCCCATCCATGTCATTCACCTTCATGATCACAATCCTGCTGTATTTTTTTTTTCCCCACTATGAAAAGAAACTAGTTTATTCACTTGGAAAATGTGAAGCCTTGCCACTTGTTTTCATCAGTGAAGGCGGCATCAGAATCACATCTGCCATATTGTAACAGCTCTCAGGCTGGTAGCCAGTGTAGTGATCAAACATCTGTGAAATAAAATGTTTGCAAATTGCTCTACACTCAAACTGTTAGACTGCCCTTAGAGGTCCTTTAAAAATCTCATCTGTTGCTTTAAATTAAAGAAATGAGCAGGACAAAAAAGAAACGAAAGGGGGGAATAAAGACAACAGAAGAATTGAAGGCATCTTATCTGGTGAGTCTTCATTATTTTGTGTTCCCATTATGAAATTTCATTTCTGTTAGCTCTGTGAAGGCCAGTTATTAACTTACAGTATCTTGTTTTTTAGGGAACTGCCCTGGTGTTTCAAAATGTGGCGAGTATATTTTTTTCCTACGCCTTAACTTTACTTCTTTAAATGAAAGTGTCTCTTTCTGACCCGATCCTTCTTTTTGTCTTTCAGTTTTCAGGTACCTTTGTATTACTTCCAGATTCCTGCAGAAGCTCATTTTGTTTGTTTTACATCATGATTGGGGATTTCATTAAGTGCCTGACTGTGCTCTGTGTCTCACTGATCTAAGAGCTTTCTCTGACACCAAGAACAGACATTGCCCATCCTCCAGAAAACTAACATTTTAATCAGATAACTTTGAAGACAACAGATAGAAAGAAAGCTAAACAACAGAGCCAATATGAATGAGGACAGAGATAATTTCTATTGTGGTACAAAAATCTTCAGGGGTAAATATATGATTCATTCTCACTTTTAGTCTATGTGTCTTAGTTTTGGGTGTGATCTGTTATAAGATCTCTTGACCCATTAGTTTAGTTGTTGCTCTTTGATAATAATTTTGCTTGCTTACAGAAAAGCTTATTTTAAAGGTTTGATGTTTATTATGTATCCATTCACCATTTTTGCTGAGGTCCTACTATATGCTATTTATTATGTGCTTGGCACTGGACATTATGACCTTCAGTTCAGTTCAGTTCAGTTCAGTCGCTCAGTCGTGTCCAACTCTTTGCAACCCCATGAATCGCAGCACACCAGGCCTCCCTGTTCATCACCAACTCCCGGAGTTCACTCAGACTCACGTCCATCGAGTCAGTGATGCCATCCAGCCATCTTGTCCTCTGTCGTCCCCTTCTCCTGCCCCCAATCCCTCCCAGCATCAGAGCCTTTTCCAATGAGTCAACTCTTCGCATGAGGTGGCCAAAATACTGGAGTTTCAGCTTTAGCATCAGTCCTTTCAAAGAACACCCAGGACTGATCTCTTTTAGAATGGACTGGTTGGATCTCCTTACAGTCCAAGGGACTCGCAAGAGTCTTCTCCAACACCACAGTTCAAAAGCATCAATTCTTCGGCACTCAGCCTTCTTCACAGTCCAACTCTCACATCCATACATGACCACAAGAAAAACCATAGCCTTGACTAGACTGACCCTAGTTGGCCAAGTAATGTCTCTGCTTTTGAATATGCTATCTAGGTTGGTCATAACTTTCCTTCCAAGGAGTAAGCGTCTTTTAATTTTATGGCTGCAGTCACCATCTGCAGTGATTTTGGAGCCACAAAAAATAAAGTCTGACACTGTTTCCCTATCTATTTGCCATGAAGTGATGNTTGGTCATAACTTTCCTTCCAAGGAGTAAGCGTCTTTTAATTTTATGGCTGCAGTCACCATCTGCAGTGATTTTGGAGCCACAAAAAATAAAGTCTGACACTGTTTCCCTATCTATTTGCCATGAAGTGATGGGACCTTAATTGGAGTCTAACATGCATTAGTACTTTTATTAGTACTAAAACAGCAAAATATTTTAGAGCATTTTAACTCTAGTTTCTTCTCCAGTGCTTTGTTATTTTTGTCATATAGTGTAATTCTATAAATATTTAAAATCTTTTAAGGCAGTACAGTTTCTGTTTTTTTGCAATGTTTATTCACAATTCCCAACGTTATCTTTGTTGCTATTCTCTCCTTTCTTTTTTTTTCAGTTAATTTGTATTGGAGTGTAGTTGATTTACAATGTTGTGTGAATCAGTTATACATATACATACATCTGCTCTTTTTCGGATCCTTTTCCCCATAGGTCACTACAGAGTACTGAGCAGAGTTCCCTGTGCTATGCAGCAGGTCCTTATCAGTTATCTGTTTTATGTATAATGGTGTGTATATGTCAATCCCTATCTCCCAGCTTAGCCCTCCCTCCCTGTCACTTTCCCCTTTCGTAACCATAAGTTTATTTTCTACATCTGTGAGTATGTTTCTGTTTCGCATATAAGTTCACTGGTACCATTTTTTTTTTTTTAGATTTCACATATACGTGATATCATGTGATATTTGTCTTTCTCTGACTTCACTCAGTGTGACAGTCTCTGTGTCCGTCTGTGTTGCTGCAAGTGACACTATTTTGTTTCTCTTTATGGCTGAGTAACACTTCATTCTGCATATGAGCTTTTCTGTATGCCTCTTATATCTCTTAAGCTTCTTTATACATTTTCCATCCTTTTGTGTCTTCAGTCTGAACACACTGCATGTTCAGTAAACCTCTGGTCATCTGTGCTCCATTTCCACGTAACTCCATGAACGGAGTTCTTCATTTAGGTTACTCTACTCTTCAATTTAGAAATTCCAAATAATAATTATTATTAGATGCTCAGTCTCTGTTAAAATTCCCCATCTTGTCACCTTTTTTCTTGAATATAATCATCCAGTTCTTTTAAAGTCATTGTCTCCTAACTCAATATAAACATCACTTATTTTTCTTTTATTTCTGTCTTCGGAAATGCCTTTTTTTATTGAATTCTGGACATTGCGTATTAAAAACTCCTAGAGGCTCTGGAAGATGTTTTCTTGCCCCAGAAAGTATTTGCGTTTGCTTTGGGCAGGCAATTAGGCAAGGACCAGATCGTTTTAACCCACTTAGAGACTGAGCTGATTTAATGCTGAGTTTCAAGTCTTTTTAAAAGCCTTGTCTCTTCCTGCTTCACTGTTATTTCCACAGTGTAACCCTTCAAGGGTCCCAGTTAAAAGCCTGGGGTGTTTACTGGGCCTTTTCTCTTTGGCAGACTCTGAACTCTTAATTTCTGTCTTCCCAGCCCCATGAAAGTGCCAGAAGTTCTCCTCAGCTGCCACTGCGTGCTTGACGCCTCAGTGTTCCATCCTGCGCTGAGCTGGGCAGATGCTTTGTGAGGACAAGTGGTGCTGAAACTCACATTTACCTTCTTTCTGGAATCTTAGACGCTTAAGTGCTGGGTAGCTCTCTGATGACTCCAACAGATTTACACTCCAGTGTCTCCATCTTTTTTTTTTTTAGTTGCTCTTGGCAGGAGAGTTGTTCTGATATAAACTAATCAGTCATAGCCAGAAGCCAGAAACATAATTTTTAAGAATTATTTTCCACAAATCATGGTAGTCATATAGATTCCCTTGACCAGAGATATTTCTGGTTTTTGGAAAGCAGAATCTTTCTTACTCTCTAATTGTCATCTAATTTAATTTCCTCAATTATAAGACTCTTGAGTCTGAAAGAGCATGAAAGGATATGCACTAGTCTCTAGTTGGAATGCAGAAAGTACCCTGCTGTCATCAGCCATACAGCCCTAACCCATCTCAAAGCTGAGTGCTCCCAGCTGAGTGCTCCTTATGTTATACTCGCTACACTGTAGTATACCCATTTGTTTATTCACTCTCCTCTGCTAGACTGGGAGCTGGAACCTGTTGTATTTATCTTTATATTTTCCGTGTCTACCACAGTGTCTGCATTTAGAAGGTATTCACATGTCACATGCTTTTGGAATAAAGGGTTCTTCTAACTAAGTTTTTTTATATAGTTATATAATATTCAGTAAATTCTCACTAGAAATAATTTGAATACAAAAAGATTTTTCCGGGAGTTCCCTGGTGACCCAGTTGTTAGGACTCAGCACTTTTCACTGTCATGGTCCTGGATTCATTCCCTGGACAAGGACCTAAGATCCTATAAGCCACATGGCAGGGCCAGAAGAAGAAACAAAAAATTTTCCCCCTGACATTGCCACACATTTTAGGTGAATACCCTGTTTAGANATAATGATCAGCCTATTGCCATATAGTCCCTTAAATGCTCTTTGTTCTCTTAAAAATTCCTCAGGACCTGCTCTTATCTCCATGGCCATTTTCTTTGTGTTTTAGGCTGGAGTTTTCTCAACCCTTATCAGTTCAATCCTGTTACTCTCCATCTTCCAGGAAATTCTTCACAATTCCTGATGTGTTGATGTTGAACTTTCTTGTTTTCCTTGATTGTGGTGGGTCTAGTCTTTAGTGCATATATCTTTTCTTTCTTTTCAAAGGATTTAGGAGGGGAAGGAGGCAGAAGTGATCAACTGTGCCTAAACTACCACATAGATCCAATATACCACATACTTGTCTATTGTAAGAATGATATTATTTTATATTTAATAATATTCCCTATCAAAACAATCATCACCTTCCACACTGAACAATTGTCTCAAAAAGATGTTGGATGCAAGTAACAGAAAGTGCTGATTCAAACTGACTGCAAAAGTAAAGGGAATGTTTTGACCATCATAACCCAGAGTTTCAGAGGTTACATGACCTTCAGGTGAGGCTNTCATAACCTTCCACACTGAACAATTGTCTCAAAAAGATGTTGGATGCAAGTAACAGAAAGTGCTGATTCAAACTGACTGCAAAAGTAAAGGGAATGTTTTGACCATCATAACCCAGAGTTTCAGAGGTTACATGACCTTCAGGTGAGGCTTGATGTAGAAGTTCAATATTGATACCAAAAACTGTCTCTCTCATCATCTTCTTCATCCCAAGGTTTCATCTTGTGTTTGGGAGACGAATGCCAAGGGTTTCAGCGTGATTTACTCTCCTGTTAACATCCAGCAGAAAAACTCCCCTGTTAACATCCAGCCTTCTTTTCAGGAAGGCTTTTTGGGATTTCAAGAAAATTTTTTTCCCAAAGGTGCCTAGCAAATGTCTCTCCACAGCTCACTGGACCAAAATGGGTCACATGAGTCAATCACTGTGGTCAGGGGAAAGGAACGTACTGATTTTAAACCTAACAGGGAACACTCCAGATTTGAAATCAGTTGAGGTTATCTGTCTCAGAAACAGAGGCATGTATGGGATGGGGGGCTTGGAAGAAGGGGATAGGTAAATTCTGAATAGCAATTAGAGTCTATTATAGAAAAGAAGGGGGATAATAAGCTACTGTTTAAATTCTATTTAAAATCCTAAAAGATGCTGCAGCTAAAGTGCTGCACTCAATATGTCAGCAAGTTTGGGAAACACAACAGTGGCCGCAGGTCTGGAAAAGGTCAGTTTTCATTCCAATCCCAAAGAAGGGCAGTGCCAAAGAATGTTCAAACTACCACAAAAGTGTGCTCATTTCACATGCTAGCAAGGTAATGCTCAAAACCTTTCCTTCTAGGCTTCAACAGTACATGAACTGAGAACTTTCAGATGTACAAGCTGGATTTAGAAAACGCAGAGGAACCAGAGATCTAATTGCCAATATTCGATAGATTATACAGAAAGCAAGGGAATTCCTGAATACTTCAGTATTCTTGCCTTGAGAACCCCATGAACAGTATGAAAAGGCAAAATGATAGGATACCAAAAGAGAAACTCCCAGGTCATTAGGTGCCCAATAAGCTACTAGAGATCAGTGGAGAAATAACTCTAAAAAGAATGAAGGGATGGAGCCAAAGCAAAAACAATACCCAGTTGTGCATGTGACTGGTGATAGAAGCAAGATCCAATGCTCTAAAGAGCAATATTGCATAGGAACCTGGAATGTCAGATCCATGAATCAAGGCAAATTGGAAGTGGTCAAACAAGAGATGGCAAGGGTGANATTTCCACGTAACTCCATGAACGGAGTTCTTCATTTAGGTTACTCTACTCTTCAATTTAGAAATTCCAAATAATAATTATTATTAGATGCTCAGTCTCTGTTAAAATTCCCCATCTTGTCACCTTTTTTCTTGAATATAATCATCCAGTTCTTTTAAAGTCATTGTCTCCTAACTCAATATAAACATCACTTATTTTTCTTTTATTTCTGTCTTCGGAAATGCCTTTTTTTATTGAATTCTGGACATTGCGTATTAAAAACTCCTAGAGGCTCTGGAAGATGTTTTCTTGCCCCAGAAAGTATTTGCGTTTGCTTTGGGCAGGCAATTAGGCAAGGACCAGATCGTTTTAACCCACTTAGAGACTGAGCTGATTTAATGCTGAGTTTCAAGTCTTTTTAAAAGCCTTGTCTCTTCCTGCTTCACTGTTATTTCCACAGTGTAACCCTTCAAGGGTCCCAGTTAAAAGCCTGGGGTGTTTACTGGGCCTTTTCTCTTTGGCAGACTCTGAACTCTTAATTTCTGTCTTCCCAGCCCCATGAAAGTGCCAGAAGTTCTCCTCAGCTGCCACTGCGTGCTTGACGCCTCAGTGTTCCATCCTGCGCTGAGCTGGGCAGATGCTTTGTGAGGACAAGTGGTGCTGAAACTCACATTTATCTTCTTTCTGGAATCTTAGACGCTTAAGTGCTGGGTAGCTCTCTGATGACTCCAACAGATTTACACTCCAGTGTCTCCATCTTTTTTTTTTTTAGTTGCTCTTGGCAGGAGAGTTGTTCTGATATAAACTAATCAGTCATAGCCAGAAGCCAGAAACATAATTTTTAAGAATTATTTTCCACAAATCATGGTAGTCATATAGATTCCCTTGACCAGAGATATTTCTGGTTTTTGGAAAGCAGAATCTTTCTTACTCTCTAATTGTCATCTAATTTAATTTCCTCAATTATAAGACTCTTGAGTCTGAAAGAGCATGAAAGGATATGCACTAGTCTCTAGTTGGAATGCAGAAAGTACCCTGCTGTCATCAGCCATACAGCCCTAACCCATCTCAAAGCTGAGTGCTCCCAGCTGAGTGCTCCTTATGTTATACTCGCTACACTGTAGTATACCCATTTGTTTATTCACTCTCCTCTGCTAGACTGGGAGCTGGAACCTGTTGTATTTATCTTTATATTTTCCGTGTCTACCACAGTGTCTGCATTTAGAAGGTATTCACATGTCACATGCTTTTGGAATAAAGGGTTCTTCTAACTAAGTTTTTTTATATAGTTATATAATATTCAGTAAATTCTCACTAGAAATAATTTGAATACAAAAAGATTTTTCCGGGAGTTCCCTGGTGACCCAGTGGTTAGGACTCAGCACTTTTCACTGTCATGGTCCTGGATTCATTCCCTGGACAAGGACCTAAGATCCTATAAGCCACATGGCAGGGCCAGAAGAAGAAACAAAAAATTTTCCCCCTGACATTGCCACACATTTTAGGTGAATACCCTGTTTAGACTCTAGCTTCTCATGAATTGAATACATTCAAGAGAGTTTTCAGATTCCCTGGGTATTGAGATAGCGGAAGAGACTCATGAAAAGAGACTGATAACATGGACACTTTTAAGTGGATGTCAAGAGATCTGTGTTTACCTTTGTTGGCATCCCGGCATCCCAGAAAACATTTTAAGTTCAGAGTTGAATGAAATGTCCAGCAGGCCCGTGAGGCGTGCCTTGCTCTCCCAGCGCCATGGTCCGCTAGCCCAGTGCTTTGATTCTGACTCCAACAGACTTTCTTCCATACCAGTGCTTCCTCTACTTTTTATTGCCTTCACACTTGCGTCAGAATACAGATTTTCTTTGAATCGGGTATGTGTTTTTTTCTGATAGTGTTAAAGGTTAGGATTACAGTCATATTAGATTACGTTGCAGTCATGTTTCTCTGTGCAGATGAATTCCTAACAGACATACTTTGCTTTCATGCCAGATGACTGGTATCTGAATTCTACTAAGTGTGTAGTCGATATATTTCTCTCTTTGAAATTGAAGTTGAACTTATTTAAATTAAGGATTTGGTTTACTGACAGATATCTTATTCTCTTTCAGGTTTCAAGGCTTCAAGCTTAGCATTTGTTATTTCTAGTAACTAGAACCAACAGAGATGCTGGTGACAGTTGCGTGGACTTCGCTTTACTGATTTTATGTTCCAGAAACATACTATCCCATGTTAAAAGGCTGGAAGTCCAAAGAATTCTTACCTTTATTCCCTACCATGCCTAACTCGAGCATACTTGTGTATTTCTTACCTAACCTTCCCGACCAAAGTCACATGAAATGTCTTCACTTTTCTCACTCCTAATTTTATAAATAAAAAATATTTTTATTTTATATGTAAATACTTCTGGGTCTCCAGTTTCCAGTTTTTGTTAATGATGGAATAGCTTATCATCCACAGGTAATAATGATGGAATCTGGGCAATCTGAAAGTATCGTAGAGTAACAAAAAACAAGCAGAAACTGAATAAATCTAACCTTGAAAGACAATGGGTAACATTTGTCTGTGGGTTTTTACCTGAGGACATTCTTCAGTCTTGGATTAAGAACACAAACTGAAGGTATTGAAAGATGGAGTTTGAGGTCAACAGAACAACCAGAAAATCAGAGGGAAAAATCCAGTTTAAAAAAAAAAAGTTACTATACATGTAAAAAATAGGAAAAAGTGATACTCAAGGGAAAAAAAATTGTCAATAGAAACAGACCCTGTTACAAATATGCTCAAGGACTCAATGAACTACACACAACGTCTACACGCGGGGAATTTCATCTTAGAAACAGAACCTATAAATGTCAAATGGAAGTTCCAAAGCTGAAAAGCATAAATAACTGGAATGAAGAACTTACTGTTTAGGCTTAATATCAGATTGAAGACAACAGAAGAAAGAGTCAATAAACTGAAAGATCAATAGAGATTATCCAGTCTGAAGAACAGGAGGAAAAAATTAGAGAAAACACATATTTTGGATGAAGAGAGGAAATAAAAGTAGGACAGAATTGAAGTGAATGTTTAGTACTAATAAATTCTAGCAATTAATTATGCAAAGAAAAAATGGAAAAATAAACAAAACTTGGATTTTGAATGTCTGGTTCTTATAGTGTTTCTTCCAAGAGTGAAAGGGAACATAGCTGGTTTCAAAACTGTATTTTTGTTGGCTTTCATAAGGTCATTTCTCTCAACGTGGCCATAAGTTTCCTAGCTTTCTGTCCTTTTCCTCTTTTTCTGTTTCACTCCTTCCAGCATGAATGGCCTTTTCCTTCTGTGTGCTATATTCAGGAGCTAGTTTATTATGAAAGACAACTTCTAACAGTGGACTGAAGCACAGGATGCGTGTGATGAATCATCGTGTATTGTTCCATTATTCATTGGTTTGCATTTTGATGCCTTCTCCTTTGTATTTCACTTCAACTATAATTTTTGAGATCTTGCTAATTCAAATCATAGTGAGTCATTTAGTTATTTTTAAGCACCAGTCTTCCTTAAGAATCTGGGGATACAAAATACCAAATAATGTTTCAAAATCAGTGAATTTTAATTCTTGATCCCTCTAGACACAAGTCTGTCTCTCTTGGTTTACCCTTTGTAGGTGTTTCACCAAAGCCAGCAGCACTTTCAGCAGCAGCCCCCTTCCTGTGGTCCCAGTGATAGCACCTTATCCTCAAGATGGTTTGGAAATGAAGCCCTTCAGTCACATGAAGATGCCTGTGTGTCTGGCTTCCACAGTCCCCGACCACATTCAGCCACCTGAGGAGGGCATCAAAGAGGATGAGACACCAACGCCTACTCAGCCGATTTGCTGTCAAGACAGTAGAGAGGGGGCCAGTTCCGATTGTGTGGAAGATACAGCAGAGTGCCACAGAGGTACAGCAAGACATTATAAATCTCAAGTTTCTAAACAGTCTTCAGTTACCTAAGAACTATATCAGGAGAGATGATGCTTTCAGGACGTTCTCTCTGTGATCAACTCATATTTCTTAGATTATTGGGTGGGGGTATTGGATATGTCAATAAAAGTTGACTCTGTAAAGGGTTCTTTGAAATTCTTGGGTGTTTGGGGATGTTCTTTTGTTGGTGTTTTTTAAGTTTTTGGCCACACTGCATGGCATGCAGGATCTTAGTTCCCCAGCCAGGGACCGAACCCGTACTCCTAATACAGGGAATCTTAATCACTGGATTGCCAGGGACGTCCCTGAAACTCGGTGATACACATCCTTCATCTCTGATTGTTCATTCTATTCCAGTCTGGAAAATAAACCCAAATAGGCTTTGATTCAGTTTGTACCCGAACAGTAGACTTGCTGGAAAGATGCATTTTGTGATCCTAGGCTTCTGTTCTCATCTGAGTTGATTCTGGAGTTGTAGTGGTTCTTGAACATGATTATTTGGGGGCTTTTAAGGGGTTTGCTGTAACCCTTAGATGAATCGTGTAACTGTCCATGAGAGCTCAACTTTAAACCTCTGCCTCCCTCAGATTCAAACATAAACGTAACTGGGCTCTAATTTTCCTCATGGCTCGCTCTTTATTGCTGAAGGTAGTGTTTTTAGACTGCTCTGATAAAAATAATGCTTCCAAACCTTTGTTTTTCAGGAGACAGCTGTGTGCCTTCAGAAGCTGAGAACATTTTAAGTTGGAATCCTCTTATTTTTCCACCTGTCTCAAAGGACTGTACTGAAAAGTGCCGGTCTCCTCCCAGCACTCCTGTAGACAGTCCTCCAGGGGTCCTTCAGCAACCCCAGGAAACCTGAGGATGCGGCGGTGCCCTGTCATATTCCCACTGCAAGCCAGCAACTGCACGAAGCAGCCCTGGGAGTGGACTCTGTGAAGGACATTAACTCAATTCAGAGAAAGATCGTTATTTATTTTTTGTTGTAGTGATGTCATATGAATGTATCTTAAAATGTGTGCCCTTTTATGTTATTTATGCCTTAAAAGCTTCCCTCCCTCTTCCTTCCTCCCCCTCGTCAGTAAACAACCTCGTTTGGCACAGTTTCAACCACCTGAGACCGTGTTGTCCAAGAGCCTCAGCGACAGTAAGAGCCCCTCCTGCAAGGCTCCTGCCTGTTGGCTGATTCAGCTAAGACGGAATTGCACAGGCCATTTGGGAGTTTTCAGATGGAAAGCTCGTCTTTCACTATTGCATTATGAGACTATCTGAGAACATTTGGAATCAACCACAGTTGATTTCACACCTGATGTTTATAATAGATGTCTTGTGAATTTGATGAGTGCCTTCCACGGAAGTGATGGTTGACCTGTAGGCTGTCTGCATGTGGGCACAGGTTACGTCCAGTTATCTAGGCAGTAATCACAGTGTTGTGGACATGACGGAGGTTAAGCCAGTCTGGTTGTTGCAGAAGGCGGAAAGGGAGCCAGGACCAGAGAGAAAAAGAATGCCTTCAAATCTAGTATCATTTAAAATCACATTTATAACATGGTTACCATGGGCTCTTTTTGACTGTTTCTAAGAGAAAAATAAGACTTTCAAATGGTGACTAGAAGAGAAAGATCCATATTTTAAGAAGAAAGGGAAGGTTCCAGGTGGATCATCTTGGCGGAAGCTCTCCCGTTAGTATAGGAAGTATCATGGTGCAACACCCCCAAAAAATCCGTATTTTCTAAGTTCCAGCTTGGGCAATACCTGAAAGATGTGAGTGTCAGAAAAGAATCTGGAGGTTTGAAGTTTCCTGACGTTCTTCCTGAATGTCGTCATTGTAACAGGCACCTATAGCTTTGATTGGTAGAGCTCGTAAATCACAGTTATTGCTGCCTCTGGATGACAAGGACGTTTGCAGCTGCCGTTGAAAGGCTTTTCTCCTCCACGTCTGAAACAAAATAACACAGCACTCTGAGTGTATTTGATAGCTTGACTCAGGCTTTATGGATCACTGCTCTTTTTTGGATTGTGCATCCCTTTGGGGGGAAAAAAAACCAATTCTCTTTATGGAGAGTCAAGCGATTCTAGCATAAGTGAAAGTATTTTTACAGTTTCCCAACAATTGCAGTGAAATAGAGTAGAATACTGTATTAATCGACTTTCTGTGTAAATGCATCCATATTCCCTTACATATGTCTATATATTTTAGAAATAGAACTGCTAGTAGAATGTGCCATGTGAGCTGGGTCACTATGCAAGGATTACTTGGAGTAGAATGTCGTGGATACAACTTCATAGTCAGGTATCACCGATGCTCCAGAGTCAAATTCTCCATTTCAGACATCCACACCTATAGTGTACTGGATTTATTCTTCATTGTTGCCTAGATGTAGTTAGCTTTGGAGAGAGTTAGCTACATCCTTTACTTCTGTGGCCAGCAAAGGACAAAGTCCTAGCGCACGGAATATGAAAACATACCCTGTATCTGCCAGTCAGGTTATAGTGCTACACCCACAAAGGGAGTTTTAGAAAACTGGGGAGTAAGTGTTTGTAAGCAGTCATTTTGATTCAGGAAACAGAGGTGTATTAGCGTGAGCCTTAGGTCATAAACTGCTTTTAAAGATTGAGTTTGAATATGGGATTTGTCCACTAGGAAGAGAAAAATGACTTTAACTGTAGGGCAATCTCGTTGTGGACTGCTTTATTTATATTATTAGTAACGCTGTTTTAAGTGTTATCCCTTTAATTGTATTTTATTTATAAAAAATGCTTTTATATATTGAGAAATATAAATATAAATATATATATAATTGCCTTCATGTTTAGGAGTTATGAGTGCTCTCTAACTATGAGTTGTTGTGAACTTTGATGCTCTGCACATTTACCCAAAACAATCCTACCTAATGTGTTTGCCAGGAAGTCAGAGGGCAGGACGGCACGGGCAATGGCTCTAACATTTGTGGAGTTACTATCATGTACCAGACTGCTGGTGCTTGCTACTACTATTTCAAATCTTCCTGTTAAGGCACATCTACTAAGTAGGTGATAAAGTCCCCAGATCACATGCATGAGCCACAGAGCCTGAATCTGAACTTATCTGGAGCAGGAATCTGAGCTCCTGTTTTTCCAGACTGCTTTCCAAAATCATTGCGGTTCACTCTGCTGATGGAACCCATTCTGTAAGCCCTCGGTCCTCCCCACTGCAGAATTCCTCCGATGCTCTAGCTCCACAACTAGAGAGGCTGTCCCTGTGCCCCACGGGCAGAGCTCTGAGCTTATTACCTGGTCTCCCCGGAGCCCTCCTTTCTCCCCATGACCCCCCTTGCTACCAGCCTTTCCCCGGAAATTTGACCTTTTCTCAGCATGATAGTGATCCTGTAATCCATCAGACCTCTTTACATCCCTTCTCCTCTTAGAACTCTGTGAGTCTTTGTTTTACCATCAAACTGCCTCTTCTGCTATATCATTTCTCTAGCTCTTTTTTTTCCCTTCTTTTGGTTATGCACTGATCCTCTGATGATGGGCGCTGTACAGAATGTAAGTGAAATGGCAATGTTTTAAACCTTTTGAAGTGGTCTTTAAAAACAAAAGGCATTTCTTTCTGAGTTTTGTTTTTGTCAAATGAGTCTGCGAAGATGGATACAGATTACTAAGCTGATCATGACACAAGTCTCATTCCAGCTACAGGACTGCCAGGAAGTCAGCCTTCTAACTGAATTTCACCTGTGTTGCTCTCTCTTAAAGCAGTGATTTTCAGATGCATGTTTTTGTATCATATGGAAAAGTATGTTTTATTTTCTTCAAAGTTGTAATATTATGTTTGAAATTGTATATATTTTAAATGATGTAGCTTTGACAGGTTTTATTTGGTCGATATGATTTTCTATTAAAAGAGAATGCTGCTTTCATGTAGAGTAGCTTGTGAAGATGCAGTTCTCTGATGCTCCCTGTCTGTGTGAAGCTGCTTATAGCTTGTGGTGGAGATGGCTACATGTCTTTGAAAAGTTTTGACCTGTCCTCCCTTAAAAACCTCCTCTGCGCAACTTTGAGTCAAGTGAATGAATCCCTTCTGATCTGACTGCAGAGATCCAGGCCCTAAAGGAAAAGGATCCGGGACAAATACATTATGTGTGGCTGGGAAAATATCTGCAGCAAGGAGTTCTGTCAAAGCAGATACATCCCCTTAGGAGGCTTGCTATTTCTTTGGAAGGAAATGGGGGCAGAGGAGAGTGAGAAAGAAGGATCCCTTCTCAGACCTTGTCTATTTTTACCGTTAACCTAGAGCCATGTCCATGCGAAACCCAGAAATTTAGTCTTAAGCAGCTTAGCTTTACTGCCCTGAAAAAAAAGTGTCTGGGGAGGGACTTCCCTGGTGTCCATTGGTTAAGACTCCATGCTTAGGGGGCCCAGGTTCAATCCCTGGTCAGGGAACTAGATCCTGTGGGCCACAACTAAGGTCTGGCCCTTCCCAAGTGGCTTTTCTGGTGTCTCAGAAAAGAACCTGCCTGCCAATGCAAGAGCCACGGGTTCGATCCCTGGGTCAGGAAGAGCCCCTTAAGAAGGAAATGGCAACCCACTCCAGAATCCCACGGACAGAGGACCTGGGGGGCTACAGTCTGTGGGGTCACAAAGAATCGGACACAACTTGGCAACTAAACAACCATAAGATCCAGCACAGCTAAAAACAAACAAACCCAGTGTCTGGGCTGCTTCGCCCAGAAAGCCACCGGGGACTTCTGCCTGGGGAGGACCCTGTCGCGCCGCGTTCCCCAGATGGAAACGGGCCTTCCTTGAACCTCAGCCCCAGCCCTGAGAGCTCTGAGGGAACCCGAAGCCCTCTTCTCGTAGAGACTGAGTCCCTGAGAAACAGGAGAGCGCCGTTCCTGTCAGGTCCTGTTTCCTCTCGGGCGCCACTTTCCCGATTCCTGGCAGGACCATCCCTTGGCCGTCTGGCTGGCTGTTCTCCTCTGCATCCCCTGCAGAGGCAGGCCTGCCGACTCGCGCAGGCAGTGGAACAAGCACGCATTTGTGTTTCACCCAGATGTCAGACACACACGCTCGGAGCCGGTGAGTCATGCTGGCGGCTGACAGAGTGTGACTTTGGCCAGCCCCGGGCCCCTGGCAGCCAGCTCCCCCAGCCTGGTGGCAAGAACCCCTGTCCCGTCTTGTCGGCACAGACTCTCGAGTCGGGCGAGCTCTGAGCTGCGCCTGCACCAGAGTTGAAAGGGAGACAAGGGCTCCGGTGCCCGGCTCTGCTACCAGCCCTGGTGCAGCTTGTGTTTGACGGGGAAGGAGCTGGAGATTGGGAAAGAGCCAGAAGATCACATCTCTACGGCCCTACCATCCTGAAGGCGCCGCATTTTATTTGCTCTCGGAAGCTAAGCAGGGTCAGGCCTGGTTAGTACTTAGATGGGAGAAGAGCACATTTCTTGCTGCAGTTGCGTGAAGGGCACACACACACACACACACCTGCCTATCCCATTTCCCATCTCCTAGCTTCCTCCCAGTAGGGAAACCTGGGTCCCGACTGAAGCTGGTCAGCTTCTCCCCGTGGGAGCTGCAAGTGGAATAACCCTCCACCAGTGAGAGCATCACGTGTGATTTATTGAGATTGTTCAGTGTGCAAACTCGGGCTAGAGGCAGAAAGTTAGGTCGTATGGCTCCAGACACCGTTCCCAGCACCGTGGTTCTCGCTTGCCCTAGGACAGCCAGCGATCTTTGCAGTCATGTGTCTTCCTGGATTTTCCACCTCCGTCTGCCATGAGCTGGGCCAGGACTGGTTTCATAACCAAGTCATTAGAGGCCCTGAAGCTGAGCCTGGTTGTAAAAAGCTGCTTATCCAGCGGGAAGGGAAGGGGTAGTTAGGGTCTTAGCTACCTTGTCTTTAAGATTCAATGTGACGAGGGAATGTCCCATCCCCCCACCGTCTCCCCTAAGCCTGGTGGCACCTTCCCCTTGGGGCCTCATGGTGTGGCCGTCACTGTGATGGTGACATTTACTGGGGGCTCCGTGGATTCTTGTGCAGGATCTGAACCTGGGATGGTGGGGGATGGCTCGGTGCCTACAGAGAATGGACACAAGCAAAGGAAAGAGAGATGCCTGGGGGCGTCCCAGGTTCATCCCAGAGGACAAGGGAGACCGAGCTTCATGGGTGACTCATGACTATGCTCCTGAGTTTGGCGGTAAAATTGGGCTTACCTGGCGTTGCCTCGGGGCCACCCCTTGAGCCCTGATATTGGTGACTTTGCTCCCTGAGGGTGAAGTAGGAGACTAAAGTTATACTTTCCCAGCGTTTCCTGTCCAGTTAGAAGAAAATCCTGACCTCCAGAATGATTGGGCTTCCACACCCACCTGGGAACGAGCAAGCGCCCAAGGCCTGAAGGAAGAAAAGGACGAGGTGTTTCTTGAGCAACCAGCCTAGGTCCCGGGAGAATAACCCTCCTCTCCCCGGGGTCAGGAACCTGGAGTGGGGTGGCCCTAGATGCCCAAGGTTCAGGCTTGGAGCCCTGATGGACTTCTAGCTTTGGGAAGAGGTCACAACTAAGGAAGAGCCTAGATTCTTTGCCCAGGGGAGTCTACGAATTGTGTGCTAAGTTGCTCAGTTGTGTCCAGCTCTTTGCAACCCTGGGGACCATGGCCCACCAGGCTCCTCTGTCCATGGGATTCTCCAGGCAAGAATACTGGAGTGGGTTGCCATNTTCTTTGCCCAGGGGAGTCTACGAATTGTGTGCTAAGTTGCTCAGTTGTGTCCAGCTCTTTGCAACCCTGGGGACCATGGCCCACCAGGCTCCTCTGTCCATGGGATTCTCCAGGCAAGAATACTGGAGTGGGTTGCCATTTCCTCCTCCAGGGGATCCTCCCCACCCAGGGATCAAACCCAAGTTTCTAGCGTCTCCTGCATTGGCAAGTGGGCTCTTTACCGTCTGAGCCACCAGGGAAGCCTGTCTAATATGAGGCTGCCTCCTGGGGTCAACGGCCCAGTCCTTGAGCTTCCCACTCACAGGGGAAGGTGTCCGGGTGCCGGGCGGCATACTGGAACACCAACAGGGAGGCCACCGTCGCCACCACCATTCCTGTGCCTGCCGCCCCCAGTACTGCCGCATAGGCGCTGAAGGGAGGATCCGCTGGGAGAGGGTGTACAGCGTAGGTTTAGAGCCACTGCTGAACTCGGCAACAGTGGCTCTGGGGCATCATGCAGGCCGTGCCCTGCTCCTCTGGTTGGCCCTCTACCTGGGGGTTGGGGAATGGGATCAAGAGCAAGCCTTGACCTAGAGAATTGGGAGACCAGGTCTCTCCCCAGGAGAGGGTGTTAAGCCTGCCTGGGCTCCTGGGGTGTTGAGTCCCCAGCCAAGCCCCCTCTATCTGGCACAGCAGGCAGTAGTCTGGTTATCTCGGCAGCCTGGGGCGGGAGGGAAGGAATACCCAGGGTGGAGAATGAACAGCAGGAAGCCAAGAGCCCACCTGTGCCCCAGGAGGTGAAGCTGAGGCACAGAACTGGGCCCTCACCCTAATTCAACTACCGGCAACTACACCTCCCGTTCCCTATTTCTTCTGATCTGAGCTGGACTATGGTTCCCGCCACTAGAGACTCTGGGAGGGACAGAAAGATAGCAATGGGGTTACTTGAGAGGGGGAGAGCAGAGGAGAGGACAGAGACTGGGGTTGGAGGGGCTCAGGAGGAAGGAACAAAGGAATGCATGCCCTGCAGAGAAGAAAATGACCCGGGTTGAGTTCAGTGGAGAAAAGCAAGTCTCTCCACGGCGCAAGCCCAGGCACCTGGTGTCTTCACCTCAGAGGGATGGCCAGCTGTGCGATGATTCAGAGCCACGACTCGGAAGGCATAGAGGACCCCCGGGTCCAAGCCCCCCAGCCGCCGGCCCCTGCTCTCTGGCTCGATGTCACCAGCCACGGTCTCCCAAGCCCCTGCCCCCAGGCCTGGGATGCTGGCCCTTCGCTGCACCAGGAAGCCCGTCAGATTGCCGGGGCCTCGGACGGCCCATTGCAGCTGCACCTCGCTCCGGCGTCTCCCGTAGGTCAGGCGGCTGATGGTGACATTGGGGGGAGCTGGGTATCCTGGGGTGAAGGCAGGGACACATACAGGCGTGGGTGTGCATGCATGTGTGCTCGAGGGCTTCTTAGGGTTTTGTCGAGATACAGCTGGTGGTGGGGGATGCGGAGATGGGGGNTCTCCCTCTCGACCCCAGAGCAGCTCCTACATGTGGGCCCCTACCCTACTTCCCTCTGCATTAACCACTTCCTCCCAACACCTGGCCCAGGGCCTCCTATCCCCACCCCCCAAAGGCCCACAACCCCTCCACCCCGGGCACAGGGCCGGGCCCACAGCAGGTGCTGTTTTTATGGACTAACTCCGAAAGACCCAGGGTTTCAGGTGTTCATGAATCTTCTATGATGGAATTTCCAGTCCTGAGGCTGAGTAATAAGGGAAAGAAATATGTTGAGTGGTGGACCTCCCTGAAAACCACGCTAGTCACTCCGCCTTTGCAGACCAAGACATGAAGCATTCGGTGAGAACGGTTCTAGGTGACGGCTATGCCATTCGCTTTTTCTCAAAGTTTTACTTCAATGTTTAATTCTTTGCTAATGAGTTGGCGATAAGCAGGACTGGCATGGCTGGATGAAGACAGAGAAAGAAATCAGACCAAAAACAGAAGGAGTGGGAGGAGCAGAGGAGGACTTCTGGTGCCTGATTCGTTCATGCAAATCAAGAAGACAGGCACCTCGTGCAAATTGATGAAAATGAGAGCGACAGAATCCCTCCAAGTCTAGACTTTGCAGTCCAATAACAGCTCCCTCCCCCACTCCCCGGCCACACGTGACAATTTAGCACTTGAAATGTGGCCAGTCCACACTGAGATGTTCTGCCACTGGAAAGACACACATTAGATTTTGAAGGCAGTATGAAAAGAAAAAGGAATGTAAATATCACTGAAAATTTTATTATTGCATGTTGGAATTAGTATAACAGTGTGTTGTTAGTCACTCAGTCGGGCCAACTCTTTGTGACCCGATGGACTGTAGCCCGCCAGGCTCCCCTGTCCATGGGATTCTCCAGGCAAGAATACTGGAGTGGGTTGCCATTCCCTTCTCGAAGTGATCTTCCTGACCCAGGCATCAAACCCAGGTCTCCCACATTGCAGGCAGATTCTTTACCATCTGAGCCACCAGGGAAGCCCTGTGTGTTGGGTATATCAAGCTAAATAAAATGTTTCACTGTTTCTTTTTTACTGTTTTAAAACATGGTTACTGTAAAATGTTAAATTCTATCTATGGCTCACATTATATTTTTATTGGACAACACTGAGCTGGACCAAGCCCCCGGATTTTATGCATCAGAAAACTTGAGTCCCTGGGAGGGGAGGTGACACAGGGTCTTGACTCACTTTGCATTTCTCCTCAGCCGCCAACCCCCAGAGCCCCTCACTCTGATTCCAGAGAGCCACTCCTCCCATCCCGCCCCAAAAGCAAACCTTTAGCTCTGACTCACCTAGCCGGAGCCGGCAGAGGGGGTCAGGGGCCCTGAGTGGGTGAGTGCCCCGGCAGGTGAACTCTCTGCCAGCCAGGTCTTCCTGGGCCTGCAGGAGGTAGATGGCCGGGGAGGAGCTACTGCTGCCCAGAGGCTGCTCCTGCTCATCAAGCCAGCTCAGCACAGCAGGGGGCTCGCCTCCGGGCCAGTCACAGCTCAGCATGATGAACTGGTCTCTGATTGTGGCCACGGTCCAGCAAGTGGGGCTCCGGAGCGGTTCCCCTGGGTAGGGAATCATGGCTCAGCATGGCGCTACAGGAGGAGAAAGGGCTGGCAGCCCTCCCCATCCCTTCACTCTTCATTAATTGCTTCACTCACTCATGCCTCTGCATACACAGTCGCTCACTCATTCATTCATTCATTTGACGTTTATTGAGGGCTGACCATGTGCCTGGGAAATAGTGGGAACAGAGTGCAATATAATCTGATGTGTGCTAGAGCATAGGTAGAAAGACAACGTCTCTGGGCCTTCAGGAAGGAGGACTGAAGACAGGATGACATATGAACTTGGCCTTGGTAGATGGGTAGGCGTTTCCAAGGTAGAGAGAAAACTAAAGGCAAGTCTCAAGGCCAACATGCAATAATTGTTGTTCGCTGTTCAGTCACTAAGTCGTGGCCAACTCTTTAAGACCTTGTGGATAATGCAAGTGTGCAAGAATAGACCAGTAAAAATAAGGTCCTCCCTGGGGGCTGGGAGATGGTAACAAGGGTGTCACGGGGCTCTAAGCCAGACTTAACCTGCCGTGTGGCTGGAGACCGGGGCTGGAGAGGAGAGAAAAGCCGGAGGTGGGGACTGAGCCATGCTGTCACCCCCCCACTAAGCGGCAGGTCTGGGAGACTGCGGTCTGCAGCCCCTTCTCCGACCCCATGGTCCCAGTGGTCTGGGCCCTGGCCCCCCGCCCACTCTTCTGCCTGCACTGGCATGCCCTGCCATCTACCATACCCACTCACACAGCGTGATCCTGCAGAGCATGGGCAGAGCCAGAGCTGGGTGCTTGCCGGTGCAGGTGAAGGCGCTGCTGTTGGCAAGCTGGGTGGCTGCATAACTCCAGGTGACGTTGCTGAGCGCAGTGGGGCCGGCTCCCTGGGGTCCAGCCCACTGCAGCTGGGCAGCTGGAAGCCCCCCAGGCCAGGTGCAGGCCAAAGTCAGTGCCCCAGGGGCAGGGAGAACAGCGCAGGAGGGCCGCCCCTTTGGGGGATCTGGGTGGAGAAGCGTGTGAGGGCAGGGCTGGAGCAGTGCGCCACAGCCCACCACCCCCGCCACCCACCACCGACCTGGGAGCCTGGAGGCCTGAGGTGTCAAGGGTGGAGGAAGTAGGGAGAAGTTGGTGAGCTGAGAAAGAGTGATCTGTCTGAGGGGCTGATAAGGGAAAGGCATAGTTCTCAGGCCAAGGGCAGAGGCTGGGAGAGGGGTGGGTATTCAGAGTCCGTGAGGAATCCCAGAGCCCCCCTAGGCCCCCACCTGGGAAGTCTCCCTTTCTCTGCTTTGCTGCACTCTCTTTACCCTTCTCTGTGCCTCAGTTCAGTCCCCAGGGTGAAAGAACAGTTCCCTGGGGAGGGGTCTACATATGGTCATCCCATCTTCCTGCCCCTTCCCACTTTGGAGGGCTCTTATAGACCCGCTCTAACTCCCTAGCAACTCCATTTGGTTTCCCAAGTGTTCCCTCCCAATCCACGTCCACACCAGGGCCCCTCGACTCTGCCAGAGCAGAGGTCCGGGGGCTCCTGTTGCAAGGGGCCCCTCCCCACACACTCACAGTAGATGGTGAGCTGGATGCTGCTCTGCGTGTGGGTGTCCAGGCGGCTGTTGCGGGCCAGACAGGTGTACAGGCCTGTGTGGGCACGGCCGGCACTGGCGATGACATAGGTGGGCCCGGCATGCACCTGAGTGTGGTCATGAAGCCACACGTAGAGGCTGGGGGGGTTGGATGCAGCCAGGCAGCTCAGGGTCACCTCTTCCCTCTCACTGGCCCCAAACCCCTCCTCAGTGAACCCCAGTGGCTCCACGGTGATCACAGGATTGTCTGGACCATCTGGAGGGCAAGGAAGGCTTGTCATACCTCCCAGCCTTCATTCCTTCAGTCACTTGTATAGTTGTCGCTGAGTTCACTCCCTACCCAGTGGGTATCTACGATGCACCAGCTGTGTCAACTACTGTGCTAGGTCCCCAGGAACTCAAGGAGCAGGGGCCTTCGGCACAGTCCAGTGTAGGTGACCAGGGTTGGTTCAGGTGAGCACCCTGGGCTGGGGGAGCTCAGGAAGGCAGCTGTGACTGTTGTGGGGCTTCCCTGAGGGACTGTTGGTTGAATTGGGGTGGGTGGATAGGCAAGACCCAGCTGGGCAGAAAAGGGGCAGAGTGCCCAGTCCTTCCCATCTGCCTGGGATTGAAGGGTTTCTTGGAACTGGGGCAGTTGATCCTTTTAGACTGGAAAGGGATGAAACAGGGTGAGAAGATGCCCTGATCATAACCCTAGCAGCCAGCCCTCCTCACTGCCCCTGTCTCCTGGGTCCTCTCTCTCTCTGATTCCCAGAAAGGACTGAATTCTCTGCCTGATTCATTCTGCTCCTAATTCTTTCCCAAGAAATTCTCACCAGTCTCCCCCATGCTCCTGTGCTGACAATTTCTACAGGCCACCATCATTAGTGGACATCCTTAGGCAGAGTCCTAGCTCCTTAAATGTGCTAGACCAGCACTGTCCAATAGGTATATGTGAGCCACACGTGTGTTAAAATTTCCAAATCTTAGAAAGGGAAAATAATCAAACCCAACCAAGTGAAAAAAACCACACCAATTTGAATAATATTTTGTTGAAACACATACACGCAGAATATTATAGTTTCAATGCACAATCAACATAAAAAGTATTGGGACTTCCCTGGCTGTACAGTGGTTAAGACTGTGCGTCCACTGCAGGGGACATGGGTTTGATCCCCAGTTGGGGAACTAAGATCCAGCATGTCATGTGACATGGCCAAAATTTTTTAAAAATAAATCAATAAATAATGTACAATTATTCAAAAATCATTTTTTAAAAGTATTGATGAATATATATATATATATATGTATATATAAGTATATATATGTGTGTGTGTGTGTGTTAATCACTCAGTCATGTTTGACTCTTTGCAACCCTATGGATTGTAGCCCGCTAGGCTCCTCTCTCCATGGGATTTCTCAGGCCAGAATACTGGAGTGGGTTGCCATTCCCTTCTCCAGGGGATCTTCCTGACCCAGGGATCAAACCCATGTCTCTTGCATTGCAGGCAGATTTTTTTACTGTATGAACCACCGGGGAAGCCCATATATATGCACAGATATACATACTTATTTTTAGGTTAAATCTTCAAAGTCTAGTGTGCATTTTACACTCAGAGCACATCTCAGGTTCAGCCACATCCCAAGAGATCAAAGTCACACAGTGGCTACCCTATTGGACAGTATAGCACTAGACTATCCTAGTCTTCATCTTTCACACAAACCACTGATTTCATTTTTAAATTTAAAAAAATCTTTTGAAAAAAATTTTTAGAAGTTAATTTGCTACATGTCTTCTCTTTACTGAAATAACTATTTTTGTCTTTGGTCCACTTTTGTGCAGATTGCTGCTTCTTTTCTCACTTGTTTTGGAGATCTTTCTAATCCTTTGTTTGCTATTGCTGCTTTCAAGACAAGTTTCTGAATTCTAATTGCAACCTCTCAGCCTCAGACTTAGGATCAAATTGCCACCCTCTCTTTTCACTGAAACTCCCTCCCTGTTTCTTCAGGGTTCAGTTGGTCAAAAGCAGAATTTCTGAGCCACCCCTGAAATTAGGGTAAACTGACTATGAGTGTATGCACATTTCCCTGGGCACAGGGGCCCTCGACCTTGAAAAGGTGAAAATGCCTTGTCCTAGAGCCATCTTTGACACCAGTGGGTACAATGCCTTGACTCCCGCCTACTGGAGCCTCTTGGAGGGCTAGGGTACTCCTGGGGGCCCCGAGATGTGTCAGGAGGCCAAGCCCAGGTGCCTAGGTGGGTGCCAGCCCTGACCCCTTCCCCTCGGCCACTGTGACTTACAGATGACGTCCAGGAAGGCTCCGTCACTGCTCAGCTGGTTGACGGCATTGTGGGCAGTGCACGTGTACCAGCCCAGGTGTGTCCGGTTGATGGGGTCCAGCTGGATCAGACGCTTTGTGACCCCCATGAGAGCCTCTGCAGGGCCTCGGGGTGCCTGATGCTGCCAGGCAAAGGTCACAGGCTCCGTGCCCTCCCGCACTATACACGTGGCCACCAAGGAGGCCCCCTCCACTGGGGACGGGTCACTCAGCCGCACCTGAGGCTTCGATACGGGCACTGGCCAGAGGAAGGAGAGGCCCTGTGTTTGTTATCGCAGACCCAGGCCATGCCCAGTAGCCCAGCACTTGCTGGCAGGCCCCTGAGCATCCCTCCCCATGATCCCAGGTGCCCCTGCTCCCAGGATGAGGGCCCCCTAGAACCCGAGCCCCGCAGAACACGAGGGGGTGCACATGCAGATAGACTCCAAGCCACACGCACAGCAGCGCAAGCCCGCCAGGGTGCCCGGCCCGGCCCCTCACCCAGCACGGCCAGAGCGAGGGAAGAGGAGGTGGCGTGGAGCTGGCCGCCGGCCGCATGCAGGGCCTGGCACAGGAAGTGGCCGCGGGCCCCCTCCTGCAGCTCCCACAGCACCAGGCTGCTGTTTCGCAGACTCACGGCCCCCAGAGCTGAGGCGCTGGCCTCCACCTTGAACTCCCCTCCGCTGGCGACGGCCACGGGCTGGGGAATCAGCGAGCCCAGGGGAGTGAAGCTCCAGAAGACCACCAGGGGGGCAGACTGGGCGCCACAGGCCAGCTCCACTGAGCCGCCTCGCACTCCCTGGATGGAGGAGGTCTCCCTGGGGGCTCCTCGGGTTGGATGGGGCTGCCCTGGAGACAGAGAGGCAAAGCAGAGTGTCCAGGCCGGTCTGAGGTCTCCTGCTCCCAGTCCTCGCCCACAATCTCCGTTGTCGGTGGTCTGCAGGGTGGGCCGGCCAGACAGGGTTTGATAAGGCAGCATAAGCCCTTCTGGACTTGGTGGTCAAGAGATGATTTCTGAGGGGCCCACAGAGCTACCTGTCTGGCTGTGCTGTACGAGTGGGTGGGGTTAGGGAGCAGAGGTTCCCATTAGGCCTTTCGGAAAGCTTGATAGAAATGTAGATTCCTGGGCCTCATCTTGGAAGACTGAGTCAGAATCCCCGAGTGGGGAGAGGGGTATCAGGGCCCAGGAATCTTTATATTAACAACCATCCAGAAGTCAATCTGATGACCAGCCAGACAACGACCCCTGAGGCTCAGGAGGTGTATGTGACCACTGGTAACTCGGGCTCTGGAGACATCTGCGTAAGGACTCCAGGGGATTCCAGACCCACTGCAGCAAAGGGAAGATTATCCCAGCCTGCCGTCAGCCCACCCAGCACCCATTCGTTCATCAGCTGTTAATCTGGAGTGCCTGCATGGGCTACCGTGACAAATGAGCCCTCCTTCTCTACCCTCATGGAGCTTCTGGGCCACCAGGCAGCAGACAGCAGAAATGGGGAGGGCAGATCCAGTAGGCAAGCTCACGCCTGCCTGGGCACCCTGCTCTTCTGTTGCTTGTGGTCAGCATGCTGCAGGGAGCCTCAGCAAACTTAGGAAAGACAAACGCCTCGGAGGACGACTGATCCCCAGGGCTCCCTCACACAAGCTTCTGCTGACTGAGTGCCCCCCACACCATGCCTGACCTGAACTCTTCCCCTGCTGATCACCTACTGATCACCATAACAACCACAGCATACCCTCCCCAGACTCAGAAACATGAAATCACTTCGTCTAAAACCACACGGTACATGGAGGAGCTGGGGTTGGAGCCCTGCCTAATCCCTGACCTCAGATTCTCTCCACTGCTGTCAGCTTCCCCAGAAAGAGAGAAGGAGGAGACGGGCGTGGAGTTGGAGGGACGGGATCAGAGTCAAGATTCTGAGGTTCAGCTGGTCCAGGAGAAAGGCATTGAATCCAGAAACTGGTTCTTTCCAACCCCGTGGACCTTACTTTGGACGCTATGAGCATCTCCCACCTGGACTATTGCCAAGCTCTCCCCACTGCCTCCAGCTCCCTGAAATCTGTCAGCTTTGGAGGGCACGTCCTGAAACCCAGGTCCGACCGTGTCGCACTAAGCTTACACCCCGACAGGAGCCCCCAGCACGAGCTGTTACGGCTTCTCAGAGTTCACAAGAGCAGAGCACTCTCGGCGCTGCGGCCCTGCCTCCCCGACCTGCACCAGAGGTCACTCAGCGCACACTGGCTGCTGTCTGGACGGTGGATGAAGTTGACGGACTTCACTGAACGGCGACACAAGGGCCAAGAGAGGATCCGGAGGGAGAAAGGGGAAGGAATAATGGGATGTGAGTAGGGCTCCTATGGAGGGCGGGCTGAGCATCACTCACCTGAGGCCCCTGGATGCAGAAGGCAGAGGGGTGCCAGCAACAGGAGGCTGAGCGGGCTGAGCAGGGCCCCCTGACCCACCATCGCCCCATCTCCCTGTGTGGCCGCCCCGCCGAGGTTCCTGCCCACCTCTCAGGCTCCCTCTCTCCAGAGCCAAGCCCAGCCCTGGAAGGCTGGGGGGCAGTCTGGCTCAGGTTGCCAACCGGGGGCCCTCCTGACCCGTCCACCCCGGATCTCCCGTTACCCTCACCATCCCGATTACAGGTGAATTATTTACCAGATGATTCACTCCATCCATAATGCAGAGTTGGGGAGGGCGAGACCGGGCCGGGGGAGGACCTGCACTCCCTGAAACTTGATTTCAGTAATATGAAATCAGAGAGTGTGAGCATGGGCGTGGCAAACGCCCCAACTTGGCCAGGTCCAACCACCCGTCTGGTGTGGGACCCCCGTGTGCAGCCCTGCAGACCACAGGGGACAGGAGGTCCACGTCGTCTGTGTGCTGTCACATCTCGGGGGGGAGACGCTGCTGGAGTGTTGGCAGGAGCGCCCTGGAGTCAAACACACTCCAGAGTTCAGGTTTGATTGATGAAAATGAATCGAAAAACTTTAGGACATTTCTGAGCCTCTCTGAGTGTTAGTTTCTTCACAGATAAATGGGGATAATAACACCTACTTTCTTGTAAAGATTATTGTGAATAAACGAAAAACTTACACTAGCGTCTGGGGCGCTTCTTAGGTGCTTTTGTATATATGCTTAATACAATTTACACAGACACACTCACACGTGTGAATGGTGCACATAGTCGGTGCGCCAACATTCAAGCTCCTGGCTAGATCTGGCCTGCAAAGTTAGGACCCCAGAGATGGAATGGACACCAGCTTGCTGGGCTGGCCTCTCTGAATCCCAGTGCTCTCTCTCCCATCTCTTGTCCTCAGCATGTCCTGCTGCTGTAGCTGTCTCTTATGACAACCTGACATAAGGTCAGAGTTTTCCATTATCTGATGGCAGGGCTGTGTGGGGGGGGTGAGATTCCTGGACCCCAGTGAGATGAGCTTTGGTGTCGGGTGTTAGGTTCCTTGGGGCTCAGCCGGGACAGGGGCTGTCAGAGCTGATGCCAGGCAGGGCGTCACTGGGCCCAGAGATGGTGGCTGTGGTACTCTCAGCCTCTCAGTGGCCGTAGGACAGTGGAAAGACCCCTGTCCTTCCCTCAACCCATAGCCAAGGTTCTTCCCTGTCTTCCACAGGGTCTTTAGCCTCCATTCGTTCCTAACTCAGCTTTGAGTAGAATGGCAAATGGTTCCTGGGGATTGGGGTCACATGTAGTGGGGATAGGTGGGGCAAATTGGGTACTGCCCCGTGTCTGCCCTCCCCTGTCGGCTCTATGGCCCTTCCATTCTGAAGCCCCCATTCTAACTGCGGGAGCATTAGAACGTCCATTAGCCATTCTTTGGGAAGCAGAGAATAGAGATCTGGGCTTGCCATCCACCCCAGGGTGGCTGGCACTCCCTGTGTCAAGAGAAAATGTGAGGATCCAGACAGGGTGAATCAGAAACCCTTAAAGTAGGCGTCCCCAACCTCCGGGATCTAATGCCTGAGGATCTGAGGTGGAGCTGATGTAAAACTAACAGAAATGAAGTGCCCAGTATACACAATGCACTTGAATCTTCCCCAAACCACCCCCTCAACACGCACACACACATATGCACACACACACACACACACACACACACACATTCAGCATCTGATAAACCCCTGTCCCACAGTGCAAGTCCAGTCAGTGTCTCTTTCTTGCCCTCTTTGTGTTTGGGTTGAACTGGAATCTGCTTTTCTGATGTATCTGTCCTTGGGGTTGAGTTCTTCCAATGAAACTTTGCAAAACTATTCGAATCCCTCTTTCAAATGCTGCTGCTGCTGCTAAGTCGCTTCAGTCGTGTCCGACTCAGTGTGACCCAATAGATGGCAGCCCACCAGGCTCCTCCATCCCTGGGATTCTCCAGGCAAGAACACTGGAGTGGGTTGCCGTTTCCTTCTCCACTTTCAGATGAAAGGCATTCAATATTTGCAGCAGCATATCGAGCCCTCCTCTTCTCCGCCTAAGTGGTAATCAGAGTTCCTGTCCATTGACAGGCCTGTGCTGGGTGTGCCCGGTGTTCTCAGCCCACCAGGAAACAGCATNACTTTCAGATGAAAGGCATTCAATATTTGCAGCAGCATATCGAGCCCTCCTCTTCTCCGCCTAAGTGGTAATCAGAGTTCCTGTCCATTGACAGGCCTGTGCTGGATGTGCCCGGTGTTCTCAGCCCACCAGGAAACAGCATTGCTGCCAGCATTTAACCAATGAGCTCGAATTCTCTCCATTTCCCCTGCCTCCAATGCCTTAATTTCCCACCTGGCTCCCTACCTCTGGGCCTTCTTCAGTTTGTCCCCACCCACCCAGGGCTCCATCCCCTGTGGGCTGGCTAGGGATCCATGGAACTGCTAAGTTCCTTCTCCCTAGCAAGAAGATCAATATCTCTCTCAGTGGTGTACTGTTAGGGTTTTGCTTATTCATATGTTGTTATTCAGTTGCTCAGTCATGCCTGACTCTGGACTACACCACACCAGGCTTCCCTGTCCTTTGTTATCTTCCAGAGTTTGCTCAGACTCAAGTCCACTGAGGTGGTGATGCTATCCAACCATCTTATCCTCTGTTACTCCCTTCTCCTCCTGCCCTCAGTCTTTCCCAGCATCAGGTTCTTTTCCAACGAGTTAGCTCTTTGCATCAGGTGGCCAAAGTATTGGAGCTTCAGCATCAGTTCTTCCAGTGAATGTTTAGGGTTGATTTCCTTTTAGAATTGACTGGTTTGATCTTGCAATCCAAGGCACTCTCAAGAGTCTTCTCCAGGACCACAGTTCAAAAGCATCAGTTCTTCTGTGCTCAGCCTTGTTTATGGTCCACCTCTCACATCCATACACGACTACTGGGAAAACCATAGCTTTGTCAGCAAAATGATGTCTCTGCTTTTTAATACACTGTCTAGGTTTATCAAAGCTTTTTTTTCAAGGAGCAAGCATCTTTTAATTTGGTGGCTACAAGTCACCATCAGCAGTGATTCTAGAGCCCAAGAAAATAAAATCTGCCACTGTTTATCCATCTAGTAAACATTGATTTCTTGGCCACCATGTACCAGGGTGTGTTGATTCCATTGCTTTGCGGGGCCCACACCCGGACTCATTAGCAAGGCTGGATGGAACTCAGCATGCTGAGAGGACACAGCAGCTCCATGGCTCTCCCCAAGCTCTGGACAAGGGAGCGGCGTGGCTGCAGCCACTATCCCGGTTTCTGGCCACTGCCTCACTTTCCGGGAACCTCTGCATTGCTGTGGGCAGCATCACGCCAGACTGTGGCACTTGTTCAACTTTGGGGCCAAGGGACTCTCATGCCAGTCTCTTCCCGTCTTTCCCTCACATCTCGGCTTCTCTGAGCCAACCTGTAGGCCCCTCATTCTGTGCTGTGGTTTTAAGCCAGCTCGCCGCCTGTCATGACCATTTTTAATCTGATGCTGGAGCCCCAGGCCTTGCTTGGAAGGAGCAGAGTGTGGAAGGATGGGGACAGCTGGGCTGGAGCAGAGAAAGCAGATGCTCCTAGAAATAAACGGCTTTTCCATGTGTGTCCACGTGGGCTTTGTTGGAGGCCAACTGTAGGCCCTGGGGACCCCCGCGGGAGATGAGCCGAAGGCTGGAGAGGAGGAAATGGACCAGAAGCTTTGCGGTCCACACGGCTCCTGCTG
>SJYV01005184.1:1157007-1233054 GCA_006410875.1 Neotragus pygmaeus | reverse complement strand
GGAGGCCGAGGCCGAGGTGTGACCCTGGGCCTGGGGTCTCTGCCGGCTCTGCCTGGGAGCAAGCCCTGCTTCCGTCTGCTCGACCAGTCTCAGTGGTCCCTTCCTGGGCTGCTCTGTGCAGGACAGCCCGTTTCTCCTAGCCTCCATTTCCTGGTGGAGGCCAATGTGGTTGTCATGGCCACCAGCTGCTTCTGGGGGTTGTTGTAAGAGTGTGGTGAAGGAGGAGAGGACTGTAAAAAACATAACCACTGTACAGATGCGGGTGTGCAACCAGGGCAGACTTTGGAGTCAGATCAGCGTTCAGATCCTGGCTCCATCGTCCACTAGCCGGGCGACAGGAAGAAGTCACTTACACCAAGCCTCAGTTTTCCCCTACAAAAGGAGGCTGCTCTTGGAAAAATTGTTGTTTTTGTTATGTGTGATAATAGTTGTGTGTTTATATAAGACAATGTTTCTGTTTGTCTTTTAGTGAATACCAAGACATTCAGGGATGAGATGTAATGGTATCTCTAAAATACCTTCGTGAACCTAGAGGGGTTGGATGAGGGATGGGAAGGAAGCTCAAGAAGAAGGTGTTATATGGATGTGTGAGTGTTAAGTTGCTTCAGCTGTGTCCGACTCTTTGCGACCCTATGGACTATAGCCCTCCAGGCTCCTCTCTCCATGAGATTCTCCAGGTGAAAATACTGGGGTGAGTTGCATGCCCTCCTCCAGGGGATCTTCCTGACCCAGGGATCGAACCCATGTCTCCTGCATCTCCTGCATTGCAGGTTCTTTACCACTGAGCCACCGAGGAAGCCCCAGATATATGTATACATACAGCTGATTCGCTTTTTTTTACAGAAGAAACTAACCAAACATTGCAATTATACCCCAATAAAAAATTAAGAATTAAATACAACTACTATTAAGAATCCTGGAAAAGGAAACGGCAACCCACTCCAGTGTTGTTACCTGGAAAATCCCATGGACAAGGAAGCCTGGAGTGCTACAGTCCTTGGGGTTGCAAAGAGTCGGACAAGACTTAACAACTGAGCATGCACGTGCTATTGAGAGGGGAAAAAATCGTATGTGAAAATGAAATCAATGAAGCATCTTCAGCCAAGTCTTTAGTTCCACATCACTGCAGGGGTTTTTACAGGGCAGATGCAAAACCTGCTTAATATCAAAGTTGTTGTTTAGTCACTGAGTCAAATCCAACTTTCTGTAACCCCATGGACTGTAACCCACCAGGCTCCTCCGTCCATGGGATTACCCAAGAGTGAGTTGCCATTTTTTGCTCCAGGGGATCTTCCCAACCCAGGGATAGAACCTGCATTTCCTGCACTGGCAGGCAGATTCTTTACCACTGAGCCACCAAGGAAGCCCAACACCAAGTTAGCATTTCCCTATTTTTATGAAGCCCAAACTCATTGAAAAGTCATGTTAGGTATTCTCAGTGGAGAAGGCAATGGCACCCCACTCCAGTACTCTTACCTGGAAAATCCTATGGGTGGAAGATCCTGGTAGGCTGTAGTCCATGGGGCTGCTGGGAGTCAGATATGACTGAGCGACTTCACTTTCACTTTTCACTTTCCTACATTGGAGAGGGAAATGGCAACCCACTCCAGTGTTCTTGCCTGGAGAATCCCAGGGACGGGGGTAGCCTGGTAGGCTGCCATCTATGGGGTTGCACAGAGTCAGACATGACTGAGCGACTTCACTTTCACTTTCCTGCATTGGAGAAGGAATTGGCAACCCACTCCAGTGTTCTTGCCTGGAGAATCCCAGGGACGGGGGAGCCTGGTGGGCTGCCGTCTATGGGGTCACACAGAGTCGGACACAACTGAAGCGACTTAGCAGCAGCAGTAGGCATTCTCAGTGGCGGTGATGAGTAGGAGAAAGGAAAAAGCATTTGGAGGTAGAGTGGAGAGGGAGATTCTCCTGAGTTGAGGATAGGTCACAGGTCCCTGGGTCCCTGGAAAAGGACCAAGGTCAGGGCCGTGACTGCTGGGGGCGGAGAAGTGGAGAGGCCCCCAGAAGCCCAGGCTACAAAGTCAGCAGCAGCCCCAAGGAACCCGAGGTTTGAAGCGTCTCTGCTTTTGGTAACTCAGGAAACCCCTGGGAGGGGCAAGGACTCCAGTATGGAATCCACTTTATCTGATTTTAGTGAAATAAAGGAACAGACACTCTTGCACATGTAAGTTTGTGGAGTGAGATTCACACCCACCTGCCCGCTATTGTTATCATCAGTGTTGCTGTTATTGCTGTTATGAAATAGCCTGGAGCCTGTGCCCGGACACCAGGTTTGAGAGCATATTGAATGCTGCTCCAGTAGAGGGTCCTCTCTAAGAGAGATTCCAGGCCCTTCCCTGCCCCAGCTGGTGCTGGGTCTTCTATCATGCCTGGAGTGACGGTGCTAAGACAGCTTTCCGTGATTAAGGGCCTGGTTGGAGAACTCAGCTTTGGCTGGACACAGTGAGCATCTGTCTGGACAGGGCCGTTGGGGAGCCAGGGACCAAGGTCAGCAAAGAAAGTCAGGGCTCGAGCAAAGCTCTTGCCTTTCTCTTCATCTTCAGACCTAGGCTGCTCCCCGCCGCCCCCTCCCAGTCCCCTGCTCCCCAACCTGGCTCAATTCTCCAAGTTCCCTGGCTGGGGAGCTGGAAGGAGAAGGGAGTTTCCAGAATGTCTCTGTAGAGCTCCAGGGGGAGGCTTGGCAACTGGAGATTGTCAGCCGTCTCCTTGGCAACTGGCGGCCAAATAATTCTGGGAATGGAGGAGGGGGGAGCGCTCTGCAGGGCGGCCAAGAGGAGCAGATCCTCAGCCTTCTGAAAACTTTAATTCTTCATTACCTGTGTCAGTCGGGGTCCAGGCGGGAGACAGAAACCACATCAGTCAGTTGAAAAGAGAATTGACTAGAAAGAATCGGTAACTGGGTATAAAGTTGCTAATTAGGTAACATAAGAGCAGGCTTGGGTGTCACGGAGCTGGCAACGGCAGGGGCTGGGAAAACAAAGGAAGAGGTTGGAATCACCAAACCTTCAACATGGCAAGAAGGGGGACCCAGAGCCTGGGACTCAGATCCCTGAGGAGGAGGCTCTGAGCAGGAAGCGAAGACCCCTGGGCTTGTGCCCAGACCTCAGGAAGGGGCACCTGCCAGCTGGTGCTGGGTGCTCTGGGGCAGGCGTGTGGGAGTGGGTGGTGGATGATGAAGCTGTCAGTGTTGGAAAAACTGCAAACTGCATTCAGCCACTGCTTCAGGGTGGGCCTGCTGCTGCTGGGGTGGAGAAGTACGGAGTGAGGCCTATGGGGAACACACAGGCGCAAGGAGATGCCCGCCCTTCTTTGTCCATCCCGTAGCTTCCCTTTAGCGGCTCCTCCTGGGAAATCCGCAAAGAAACAGCTAGCAACGCAGAAATGGGGTTCACAGGGCCCAAGGTCAGCATCGCAAAGCAGTGGACAGAGGATGGGTCTGGACTTGAGACGTGAAACCCTTAGAGTCGGGACTTCCTTGGTGGTCTAGTGGCTAAGACTCCACACTCCCAATACAGGGGCCTGGGATTTGATCCCTGGTCACGGGACTGGATCCCACAGACCACAACTGAATTCACATGCTGCAACTAAAGATCCAAATGTCTCAACACAGACTGAAGATCCCAGTGCTGCAAAGAAGACCCAGCACAGCCAAATAAATAAATAAACAAGAGAAAGAGCAGTGTCCAGATCTTTACTGCTTTGAATCTCTTACACAAAGTGTAGGGCCCAGCCTTATAACTGGCACTCAATAAATGTTAAATTGGTAATCATGCCTAGCTTTTACTAAGCACTTTTTATAAGGCCAGGCAGAGGGCTAAGCAATGCTGAGCATATAGTCAGTACTAATCTAATATCTGGAGAAGGCAATGGCAACCCACTCCAGTACTCTTGCCTGGAAAATCCCAGGGATGGAGGAGCCTGGTAGGCTGCAGTCCATGGGGTCGCTAAGAGTTGGACACGACTGAGAGACTTCACTTTCACTTTTCACTTTCATGCATTGGAGAAGGAAATGGCAACCCACTCCAGTGTTCTTGTCTGGAGAATCCCAGGGACAGGGGGAGCCTGGTGGGCTGCCGTCTATGGGGTCGCACAGAGTCGGACACGACTGAAGTGACTTAGCAGCAGCAGCAGCATCTAATATCACTGTCTGGCCTCTGCCTTGGTTGGTTCCTAAAAGGGCACACGGGCCAGCCTTCCCTGGATGGACTCTGGCTTGTCTTGAAGAGTTACTGACATTCACAGGCTCTGACAGCTGGAAGGAATTTGTATAATGTTAGAGATGAAAACAACATCAGTGAAGAAGTATTTAGGTAAAAGTGGCCTTAAGAAAATGAACTATAAATCACTGTGATCAAATCATACACTAAAGGTAAAGGACAAGATAAATAGATCCAGGGGATGGAAATAGAAACCAGTCAGGAAATGTAACCCAGAACATATGGACTATAGCATAAGAATAAAGGTGGTATTTCAAACCAGTGGGGAAAAAGGATAGTTTATTTAATAAATTGTATAGACACAACTGGCTGGCTGGCTGAAAAAACAAAACAAGGTTAAGCTCTCTACCCCATGAGTTATTAAAACCAAGTTTCAAATAGATGAAAGATTTAAATGTATTTAAATTTAAACATTGAAAACAATTTAAATATTGGTTTTTATATTTAAACAATTTCTCAAGGAAATATTTAAAACAATTTAAATATTTAAAACAATTTAATGAGGAAAAAATTAGGAGAACATTTATACAATCTAGGGTTTGAGGAGATTTTTCTAAACAAAGCAGAAAGTCCAGAAGCTATAGAGGAAAATTTTAAATGTTTAAATTTTGGAGGAATAAAAGGTAACATATACAAAATCAAAAGACAAATTATATACTGGAGCAAATATTTCAATTACCACCAGTAAAGAGTTAACATCTATAATACACAAAGAGCTCTTATACACAATAAGAAAAAGAAAAGGCCTAGTTGAAAACGGACAAAACAAATGGTCAGTACATTTATGAGAAGATGCTCAATCTCACTAATAGTCGAGGATATGCAGATTTTAAGATGTGACATCACTTTTCTTTTATTAGAATGGCAAAACTTGAAAAGAATGATGATAGCTACAGCTGGAAGACGTGGGAGAGACACACGGACAAATACAGCTAGCAGGTATGTGAATTACCTTGGACTTTGGAGAAAGTGATCTGGTAACATATATAAAAATTAAAAAAAATATGCATCTCTTTAATATAGTCATGTCATTTCTGGAGTTTATCCTACAGGGGAGTAGGGGAAAACCCTGACAAACCAGTACACAAGGTTATGGATACAAAAAATTCTTCATAACATTTTTTTGTGGTAGGTTTTCCCACAACACCAATACTATAACATTATGCAGCTATTCAAAATAATAAATTGCATAAAGACAAATGCTATATGATTCCACTTTAGATACATCTCTAATGGTCAAACTTATAGAAGCAGAAAGGATGGTGGTTGTCCATGGCTGGGGTAGAGGCTGGATGGGAAATTGTTTAAGGGGTATGGAAGTTCAGTTTTGCAAGATGAAAAAGTTCTAGAGGTTGAATGTACAGCAATGTGAGTACTTTAACATTATTGAGAGTTACACTTAAAAATGGTAGAGATGATAAATGTTGTGTGTGTTCTGTCGTGCCCGACTCTCTGCAACCCCATGGATTGTAGCCCACCAGGCTCCTCTGTCCATGGGATTCTCCAGGCAAGGATACCGAAGTGAGTTGCCACTTCCTTCTCCAGGGGACCTTCCAGACACTGGAATCCCACATGCACCTCCTGCATTGGCAGGCGGGCTTTTTACCACTGAGCCACCTGGGAAGCTCTTTTACCATAATATAAGAAAAAATAAATCAGAAGGATTTTCATTAGGCTTCCCTGGTGGCTCAGATGGTAAAGCATCTGCCTGTAACGTGGGACACCTGGGTTTGATCCCTGGGTTGGGAAAATCCCCTGGAGAAGAAAATGGCAACCCACTCCAATACTCTTGCCTGAAAAATTCCACGGACTGAGGAGCCTGGTAGGCTACAGTCCATGGGGTCCCAAAGAGTCGGACACGACTGAGCGACTTCACTTTCTTCCTGTCATGAGGTTAGGCGAGAATAGAAACTTGCAGAGAAGTTGGTGTGATATTTATGAAACAAATAGCAATGATTGCAAATAAATGTCTGTCAGGTAGTCAAGATCTGCTTGGCCATGACTCATGTCCTCTGATTCCAGGGCATTCTCTCTTTTCCTCAAAGTCCAGGATTCTAGACGAGCACTGGATTAAGCTCACTAGCTCTGTCAGCCTTTGGGTGGCAAAGCACCCTTTAGACTTTTGCCCTGGTGCTCCCCCATCTCAACCCTCCCCTTCAGGTCCCCACAGGCTCCGGCTCTACCTGGCACAGCTGTTTCCAATATTCTGCACAAACTTTACTGAAGGAGAAACCCCGTTTATCATCCTTCAGGCCCCAGCTCCTCCTGATTAAGTACATATGATCTGACCTGTCAGCAGGGCCTGAGCCCCAGTCAAAAGGGAGATTGTTCTGAGCTGGGAGGTGAGAGGGGCAGGAACCTGGGGAGCTGAGAAGGGCCCTGAGGAGTCTTCAGCCAGCCTGGAGCAGATGTAGGCGTTCTCAGGGGAAGGGGAAGCTGAGCTGAGAAAACTCCGGCCATATTTTCTGTCTCTCTAGCCTCCAAGTTTAAGGTGTCATGGTGATAAGTGTAGTTGCTAAGTCGCGTCTCACTCTTGTAACCTCATGAACTGTAGCCTGCCAGGCTCGTCTGTCCACAGAATTTCCTAGGCAAGAGTACTGTAATGGGTTGCCATTTCCTCCTCCAGGGGATCTTCCTGACCCAGGGATCAAATCTGGGTCTCCTGCATTGCAGGCAGATTCTTTACCATCTGAGCCACCAGGGAAGCTCCCTCTAGCCTCCAAGCTTCTTCCAAGAGATGTATCCTACAGGAGGACCTCTAAACTCAGCCGAATTTCTCTTTCCTCTCATCTCTCACCTGTTCCATGAAACACCCCTGAATATAATGAAAAAAAAAAAAAAAAAAGAAAGAAAAGATGTCTCTTCGCTATTCAACTCTTCCCAAAAGTGTGGAAACTCAAATACTGAAAATAACTTCAGTCAGTTCAGTGCAGCTGCTCAGTCGTGTCTGACTCCTTGCGACCCCCTGGACTGCAGCACACCAGGCTCCCTGTCCATCACCAGCTCCTGGAGCTTGCTCAAACTCATTTTCATTGAATCGGTGATGCCATCCAAGCATCTCATCCTCTGTCGTTTCCTTGTTCTCCTGCCTTCAATTTTCCCAGCATCAGGGTCTTTTCTAATGAGTCAGTTCTTCACATCAGGTGACCAAAGTATTGAAGTTTCAGCTTCAGCATCAGTTCTTCCAATGAAAATTCAGGACTAATTTCCTTTAGGATAGACTGGTTGGATCTCCTTGCAGTCCAAGGGACTTTCAAGAGTCTTCTCCAACACCACAGTTCAAAAGCATCAATTCTTTGGCACTCCGCTTTCTTTATGGTCCAACTCTCACATCCATATATGACTACTGGAAAAACCACAGCTTTGGCTAGATGGACCTTTGTTGGCAAAGTAATGTCTCTGCTTTTTAACATGCTGTCTAGATTGGTCATAGCTTTTCTTCCAAGGAGCGAGCAACTTTTAATTTCATGGCTGCAGTCACCATCTGCAGTCATTTTGGAAAAGTCTGTCAGTTTCCATTGTTTCCCCATCTATTTGCCATGAAATGATGGGACTGGATGCCATGATCTTAGTGTTTTAAATGTTGAGTTTAACTTAGAGATCACCTAAGTCTCAACTAACTTACTCTCAATGTAGAAACTCTCTCACTAGTATCCTTGACCAATGGCCATGCCAGTTGATGCTTGAACATTCTAAGCAATATGGTCCAGTAAGGTAGTCCCTAGCCTCATGTGACTCTGTGTTCAGTTGTTCAGTTGTGTCCAACACTTTGCAACCCCATGGACTTTTCCCAGGCAAGAATACTAAAGTAGGCTGCCATTTCCTTCTCCGGGGGACCTCCCTGAGCCACAGATTGAACTCAAGTCTCCTGCATCTCCTGTATTGGCAGGTGGATTCTTTACCACCAGTGCCACCTGGGAAGCCCCGACTATGTGAGTTAAATAAATATGTTAATTAGCTTGATTGTGGCAATCATTTCACAATGGATCAAATCATTACTTTCTATGCTTTACATATATACAATTATATTTTTCAACTATATCTAATAAAATTAGGAAAAATTTAAAACTAAAAATTTAGTTTCTTAATCACACTAGAAACATTTCCAGCTTTTAATAGCCACGTGTCATTCAATGTGTCAAGAAATTCAAGGAATCTCACCTCTTGCACCTCTTGCCCTAGTTGCAAGCTAGGAAGTTAATCTGCCAGTTCCATGGATGCCAGCAGAAGACATGAGAATTCAGGATTTGAGATAAGGACTTTATTATTTATAGCAGTATCAGCAGTCAGAGTATCAGCATTTTCTTTCTCTGGTTTCCTGAGTTCCAGTTCCCACAGGGTAATGTGAAAAGGGCCGGAGATACCTGCTTATATGCACATGCAGTGGGTCACAATATAGGGCTAGAACTCTGAGTTTAGGAGACCTGGATCTTTTCTAACAGGCAGGAAGCAAAAATTCCTTTGCTCTGGAGGAAGACACTACCTTTTCCTTCCAAAGCTGTTGGCTATATAAATGCCCTTGAAAAGTGTCCAGAAAAAAAAGCATTCAGTGCCTTTGCTTTCAAATGTGCAGAAATGCAAGACCCATGGAGAACTGTCTCCCAGCCTACAGTGGATAGTGAACATCTCCATCACTGCAGAGAGCTCTGTTGGACAGAGCTGCTCTAAGCAATGTGGAGCTACCTGCTTTGCTGGGAGTTCCTGATCACTTCTGAGTTCTGACCCAAGTGGTCACTGGGAAGTGAGCCAGCACTGGCTCTTTGTATCCTTATGTATAAGTTTCAAGGTAAGGTGTTTTCCTTGACGCAGATGTTCTTTCATACCACACTTCCTGTCTTTCCTAACTAATGAGTTAACATGTATATGGTGCTTCACCCAGAGCTTTCCTATGCTCTGTGGTCCTGGGGGCACCGTGAGGATCCAGGATGCGGGAACAAAGGGGACTCAGCCAGGACATTTCTGAGGGGTCCAACACTCCATTGCAATGGTTCTGTTAGGGGGAGCACACTGATTGAAACCGCCCACCCTGGCCAGGCACAATAGTGACTATTTGCATGAGTTGTTTTATGACAAAAGGTCCTGGAAAGGAGTTGGGAACTGATAAGACTCCACCAACCAGAAGGGTTCAAGAAAGGTCAAAAGGAGACACCACCGGTCTGACCACCTCCCAGAATCCTCTCTGGAATTCATCTTGGCTGAACAAGGCATGCACCACCAGGAAGGACTGTGAGTCAGAATGATTGGCTAAGGACAACTCGGAAACTAATCCCATCACCATAAAACCCCAGACTGCAAGCCATTTGACAGAGCAGTTCTCCTGGGTTCCCTTGCCCTACTGCTCTCCACCCAGGTGCCTTTTCCCAATAAAATCTCTTGCTTTGTCAGCACACATGTCTCCTCAGACAATTCATTTCCGAGTGTTAGACAAGAGCCCGGTTTTGGGCCCTGGAAGGGGTCCCCCTTCCTGGAACATTTCCTGAACTTTTAGCAGCATCAGAATCACCTGGAGGGTATGAAAAAAGACCTTACTGAGCCCCACGCACGAGTCTGTGATGCAAGAGATCTGTGGTAGGACCTGGGAATTAAGATTTCTAAGAAGTTCTCAGGTGGTGCTGATGCTGCCAAGCTGGGGACCACACTGAGAACCACGGCTCTGTCACCATGGGAGCACTCTGAGCTGCTTGTAAGGTGATGCATGGATGACGATTATCATCTTAAAGTTATTCGTACTTTAATGCTTGTTAGAAAACTATAACCAGCGTGTCAAACTAGCTACATTTTTAATAACTTTTACTTATTTATTTATTGGCTGTTCAGGGTCTTTGTTGCTGGACAGGCTTTTTCTCTAGTTTCAGGGAGCAGGCCCTACTTTCTAGTTGCACTGCTCAGCTTCTCATCACAGTGGCTTCTCTTGCTGCGGAGCATGGACTCTAGGGCGTGTGGGCTTCAGTAGTTGAGGCTCATGGGCTCAGTAGTTGCGGGTCCCAGGTTCTAGAGCTCAGACTCAATAGTTAATGACACACAGGATTTGTTGCTCCGAGGCATGTGGGAGCTTCCTGCGTCAGAGATCAAACCTGTGTCTCCTGCATTGACAGTCAGATTCTTTACCACTGAATCACCTAGTTATATTTTTAAGTAAAAATGAATTGATTTAAGGATATATTTATACATCTATGTCATGTGAAGATTGGCAAAGAAGGTGAAAGCAAATTGTGATTGAAGTCTGGGCAATACCGATGCAGGGAAGGGCAGAGAACAAGGATTCAGACAGGCCTGCAGTGCAATGCCAGACCTGCTGCAGGTTGGAAGCCACAACCTCTCAGCTGCTGCATTTATCAAAAGGGATCTTTTCTTATTTCTTTTCCTGTCTGGTTTATTTTACTTAGCATAACATTCTCCAGGTTCATCCATGTTGTTACTAATGACAGGTATTCCTTCTTTCTCAAGGTTTAATGATACGTTTCATTTCATTTATATACACTACACCTCCTTTTCCATTGATCTTGGTGGTGTTTGGTTGCTAAGTTGTTTCTGACTCGTTGCAACTTCATAGACCATACACTGTAGCCCACCAGGCTCCTCTGTTCATGGGATTTTCCAGGCAAGAATACTGGTGTGGGTTGCCATTTCCTTCTCCTGGGGATCTCCCCCGATCCAGGGATTGAACCCGTGTTCAATCCTGCAATGGCGGGTGGATTTGTTTTACCACTGAGCCACTTGGGAGGCCCTTTCCATTGATCTCAGTTCAGTTCAGTCGCTCAGTCATGTCTGACTCTTTGCGACCCCATGAACTGCAGCACGCCAGGCCTCCCTGTCCATCACCAACTCCCGGAGTTCACTCAGACTCATGTCCATTGAGTCTGTGATGACATCCAGCCATCTCATCCTCTGTCGTCCCTCCCAGCATCAGAGTCTTTTCCAATGAGTCAACTCTTCTCATGAGGTGGCCAAAGTACTGGAGTTTCAGCTTTAGCATCATTCCTTCCAAAGAAATCATTGATCTACTGATAGTCAAATAGGTTTCCCAGGACTAGTGAGGATCGAGTTACTCCCTCCCTCTCTCCTTCCCATCCTTCCTAAGGAGGCAGACACAACCCTCACCTTTAGCCTGCTAACAGTCTAGGAGACACATTCTGTCTGTCATCTTTAAAAGCTTAAAAATCGTAGGAGTTGTTACAGTCTTGATTCCCCATCCTAAGACAAAAGCCAACGCCCTCCCTCCCTCTGGCTGCAGCCCAGGACTCTAGAAGGAGTGATAAGCCCAGCCTAGGGGGCAAGTGGAGGGTCACCTGGGCATCCCCGCCTGGATGAGCAGACCAGCCTCCCTCTGTTCCACAGTCCTTCCCTTTGGGGCAGCTGTTCTGTTCCTAATCACACTGCCTCAGGTTAATAACACAGCTGCTTGGTGACTCCTGAGCCCCAATCCACGTGAGAGGGCAAGACCCAGGCCTGGCCCAGAAAATTCACCCAGGACAGAATCCACATTCATTTTTTTTAGAGCAACAAGGCTGACTTCATGAGCCTGCTGTCAGTGGTAGTAGGGCAGCAGGAAAGAAAAAAATATGACTTCATGAGACAGGAAACCCAATATTCTTGGGACTATCTGCAAGAAGAAACCACACTGGGGGGGTGCGGGGGGATGGTGCGGGCAGAGGGCTGTTGGGGGTGGGGCACTTGAAGGAACTCAGACCAAACCCAACTGGGGAGAGGCGGCCTTTTAAGCCAACCCCCTGGGTTCGTGCTTTTGGCTGAGGCCTCTAGACTCCAAGTGGGGTTCCCATTCTGCCCCCAATTCCATGGGGCTTTCTGCTCTCTGCCCTCCTCGTTTTAATGATCTCAGACAGACATAAAAACAGCTGAGCTCAGCACAGGCGACTGAGACAGGAACGTTGCCTCAGGGTCCCCCAGGACCCCAGCTGGGTACCATGCCGCCCTTGGCTCCATTTTGACGGGATAAAGTGAACTCATTTATTCGGTTGTTTTAAGTGAGCTCACACCAGGCAGTGCCAGAGAACGGAGGAGACATAAATCTCTCCTAGCTCACGGAGTCACTGCCAAACACCTTGGATAAAACTCTCTGCCTGTTTGAGACAGTTTTCCCCCCTTTTAGAAATGAGGAGGGAAAAAGTACTAAAAATGAAGGGAGTCAGGGGAGGGTGTTAGCAGATTCTGGGAATGACAAACTTGTCAACGCTTTTGCCTAATAAAAATTCTTCCAGTCACAAACGCAAACTTTTAACTCAGAGATTTTCCTGAGCGGGCTTTCGGGGGCGGGGAGTAGGGTGGAAGGTGTTGCTGGTCATCTGGCTGGGATGCAGGTTAACCCTAAAGGGGGAAGAAGGGATTTTCTTACAGTCTTCAAGGCTGTGTCTTCACCAGAGGTGGGCAGCTGGTCACACTTCACCCTCCGTGCTGTGGGTACAGCCTCAAATGTTTCTAAACTAGAGCAAACTCAGGCAGGCTGTTGGAAAACATTTTGAAAACTCCCCAACCAGACAGCAACCTTACCTCCAGGGGTGTAGTCATTCAGGGAAAGGACAATGAGTGATGCGGCCTGGCCAACCCCCAGTCGCCACGTGACCAACCACTGCTTTTGCTTTTCCTGCACCGAGAGAGGTCCTTAGAGTTTGTAGTCTTTGCAAACACTGAAAGCAACCAACATATAATTGAACGTCACCCACAACCTCACCAGCCTTGTGATGCAGGGGTCCTCAACCTTTTTGGCACCAAGGACTGGTTTCGTGAGAAGATTGTTTTTCCACAGTGGAGGGGATAGTTTCAGGATGACTCAAGTGCATTACATTTATNGAACGTCACCCACAACCTCACCAGCCTTGTGATGCAGGGGTCCTCAACCTTTTTGGCACCAAGGACTGGTTTCGTGAGAAGATTGTTTTTCCACAGTGGAGGGGATAGTTTCAGGATGACTCAAGTGCATTACATTTATTTGCTTTTTATTTCTATTATTATTACATCAGCTCCAATTCAGATCATCAGGCATTAGATCCCGGAGGCTGGGGACCCCTGCTATAGTGTATCCAACTATTTTGTTTCCATATTTCTTGTCTACACACAAACATTTAAAGCATCATTGTGACTAAGACTCCAGGCAAACCTCCTGTCCACTACCTCTCCTTTTTTAGCCAAGAAGTCTCACCTAGATCAGTGTTCTAGAATTTCACTACTCAGAATGTGCTCTGCAGACGAAGGGCATCATAGCCACCCCTGGGATCTCAGGGCCTCAGCTTAACACGACCCTTGGTGGTTTTCTTTATACTCATGGCTGGGAGAGGGGACTCTGAACACATTCAGTTCGGTTCAGTTGCTCAGTCGTGTCCGACACTTTGCGACCCCATGAATCGCAGCACGCCAGGCCTCCCTGTCCGTCACCAACTCCCGGAGTTCACTCAGNGAGAACTTATCACATGCCGGGTCTTTATTTAGTCTCCTTCCATCTTGAAACTCATTTCATCCTGTTGTGGAGACATTATTATTATATATATATATATAATATGTAAATATATATTATAATATATAAATATATTTTAATTATATTTATAATTATATATTATATCCCATTTATTATAATTACAGTTATAATATAATTATTTAATAATTATGCATCACATGATATAATAGTATAATATAATGTAATATAACATGTACAATATATATAATTATATTCTTCAATGATAATAATAATTACTGGTTGCTATCATTACATATTGAAGTTAACAGAGGCCAAGAGAGGCTAAACAGCCCACCTGGGGGAACTCAGCATTCACCCGGTCTCCTAACTTTACACTACAGCCTCTAATCCCCTGTCTGCCTGTCCAAACTCTCATCCAGACCACAGCCCATATCTGCATGGCTGCTATCTGCGTTCATCAGGGCTCTACCAGGGGAAAAGGATGGTGACACACTCCAACAGGTTGTGAGGGAGACTTGGATAAAGGACCTGTTCACGTAGGTGTAGGGAAAGACACCAGAGATGCTCAGGGCAGGACCCCAGGGCTTGTGACCATGGGGAGGGAGGGAAGGGATGTTCCCGGAACTCAGAGCTAGAACTGGACAGAACGGGCTGTGTTGCAAAGGGTTCCGTGACTTTATGTCAATAGACGCAGTTAGTTCTTAGGCTCGCGTGGGCAGGGAGCTCACTCTCCTCCCATCCCCCACCTCCTCTCTGATCCCACCGTTGACCAAAATTGATAGGAAGCCAGAGGGCAACAGGGCAAAATGATGTTCCAGAAAGATCAGTCTCCCAAGCCAGAAAGCCAGGGGCATCCACTCCTGTCTGGGTGAGAAGTAGTTCCAAAACCAAAACACAGTTTATGGCAGTCCCATCAGCTACTAAGTCACTGCAGGGTAAAGTCAACTGGACCATCCTCTCACCTGAGTCCTTGGCCATCAGGCTCTAGTCTGGAATCACAGGTTCTTTATCTACCACCCATCCCACCGCCCCCTGACCCTCGGCTGGGGAGGGCTCTTTACCTTGAAAGTGAAACAAGCCTCACTTCCTTGATGTCGGAGTCCTCGGTGGTCTGGTTCTGACTGGGTTGCCTCAGTCAGGCTGGCCAGGACTTTGGAATAGGGAGTATTGGAGGTGCCCCAGCAAACCCCCTGGCTTCCAAGCATAAACTCCCTGCCCACCTCCTGTGCTGTAGCAGCAACCCAACTGGCCATGGCAACTGAGGTCACTTTCCTAGGGTCAGTTCAGGGACCCCCTACTTCTGCACAAGGAACCCCAAAGTCCAAGAGATGTTTTAGCTTACTGTTCCTAAAATCCAGCTGTGTTTCCTGGTGGAACAATTCCTTCCTTGGGCACTGGGACCTCTCAGTTTAGAATCATAAGTTCTACTCAGAATAGAGCTGTGTTTAAATAAATGACCACACTTAACTCTCAGTACAGCCTTGTCAGACGAACGCCCATAATCCCAGTCTGTGAAGGAGAAGACAGAAGCTCAGAGCAAGGGATTAATTTTCCCAAATGAAACACAGAGGTACCATCTGGCCATTGGTATGGAACTCTAAAGCTGCCTTTACGGGACTTAGTCCAGTGGCTAAGACTCCAGTCTCCCAATGCAGGCGGCTTGGGTTCGATCCCTGGTCAGAGAACCAGATCCCACATGAAACAAGTAAGAGTTTACGTGCCGCAACTAAGAACTGGCACAGCCAAATAAATAAAAATAAAATGTGTTAAATAAAAAATAAGGTTGCCTTCCGGCTGGCACTGGTTGCGTTGACCTTGCAAGTGAGAGATGCATATGTGCATGCCCAGGCAGAAAGACAGACAGCTTTTTGGACTTTTAGGTGCCATAATCCACCTCCTTCCCTGCCCTTTCATCAGCAGGCCCCATACACTGCAGAACCATGTGAGCAAAACACTCTCTTTATTGTCTGCCAGGTGCCTGGTGCCTCAGGATTCCTCTTCTGGACTGCTCAAACTCAGCCAATCACCAGAAAGAGGCTCCTGTTGAAAAAGCTGCATCCTTCTGCGGCTCCCTGACTACACCACTCCCCCCCCCTCCAATGCTGGGAGGTCAAGACAGATGAGGGCGGGCGCCTCTCTGGAGCCAGGTCTAATCAGAGATACAGCCTCCAGATGAATCACCTTTGCAAGGCCTCCTTGCCATGCCCCTTCAAATTAAAAGAGCTCCCTCTACTAATATATTAATTAAAATGAAATATTAATAAGCTGACCTCTATTATTTATCGGCTGTTTGGGGAGAAAAGAAAAATATCGAGATCCGAAGAGAAATCAATTTCCCCAAAACCGCCCTTCCCTGAGCAGACTGATTCGTGTCACATAATAAAGAGATAAGCTTATCGGCTGCATCAGTTCAAAGACGTGTGCTGTAAATGTTGATTTTGAACCAATAAGAAGATTATAAGCACTGTCATAAAATATCTTTCCGGGATGTAAATTATTCAAAGCCCTCCGTGGGCAGACACAGTGTCTCATGCCTCAGTGATCCCCGTTCTCTGCAATACATTTCACTTATTAAAGTCAGAGAGAGCCTCTGTTGATAAAGCCCCCTAAATAAATGATAACCTTCATCTCCATCTTCTAAATTATTTCCACGACTAGAATTCGGAATGTTTGTGCCAGAGGTGCCAGGAAGTACTGCCTTCTTGAGTGATGTGTATGTCTTCATTGGGAAGCTCAGTTCAGGTAAGGGCTGAACCCCTAGATTCTTGGAGCCGGGCAGTGGCTCCAGCAATGCATACAACCCTGGGGGCTCATCTTTACAAGGAGGGAAGGGGTGATGCAAGACGAAAGGGACAATGTGATGGAAGGGCCTGGACCCCTAACCTGCCTCACTAGTCAGGCTGAGTTGTTGTCCAACCTGAGTGAGTTGGACAACCAGCTCCAAAAGTGAGTCTCTTGTTACAGGGAGGTGGGTATAATATGTGTGCCCAGCAGGCACAGGGTATGGCTCACAGTCCTCAGGGGCAACCCTGCTCCTCATGCCCTCAAGACGTCCTGGAGCCTCATTGAGTTTCCTGGGCTACTCTGCCTGCCCTGGCAGGTACCTACAGCAAGCCCACCCTGGACTCATCTCTGGCCTTTGTTCACGTAAAAGTCAGATCATCCTGCGTGCATGTGTGTGTGCTAAGTTGCTTCAGTTGTGTCTGACTCTTCACAACCCTGTGGACTATAGCCTGCCAGCCTCTTCTGTCCATGGCATTCTCTAGGCAAGAACACTAGAGTGGGTTGCCAGGCCCTCCTCCAGGGGATCTTCCCCACCCCAGCCAAGATGCAAACCAAGTTTGGCCAGAATCCAAAGCCCATGCTCTTTCCTTTCTTTTCCATTGACTGTCCTGCTGCTGGACAGTGCTTCCTGTCTGGGCTTCAGTTTCCCCCTGCTCATGCCTCAGTTCCACGAGAATGGGCCCGTATCCCCACAGCATCATTCGGCCTCCCACACGGAGCCCTCAGGCCAGCTGTGGCACAGGGCCCAGAGCTCGTCATGGACACTCCATCTGCCTGGCAGCTCTATCTGGACCAGCCCCCTGTCACTCACCAGACCCCAGTCCCTGCCGGCCACCTCCAGTCCAAGCCTAGGATGACAGCAGTAATCACTTCTCCCACTTCTCCATTCACCATTCTATTCCTCAGTTTCTTTACCTATAAAATAGGGATAAAGGGCAGTACCTATTCTAGCAGTATTTGTGCAGATCAAATGAGATCACAAATGTAGAAGGTTTTGAACAAGCTTGGCACATAGAGTTCATATTATCGCTGTGACCGTAAAGGTTTCTGAGGACTTGGTTCTGACTCCCTAGTCACGCGCTCCCCACACAGCACTGAGCATTGTGCATCCTGAGAGCAGAAAGCCTGTCATACAGTAGACAGTCTGGGGAGTGTGAGTCGCTGGTAAATTCTTTCATGCTATCCAAAGCACCGGCTAATTAGCATTGGGTGCTGCTGCATGGGAGACAAGAGAGGGCTGAGCTGTGCAATCAGGGAGGGGGTTGAATCCTGCCTGTGACACCTTCCAGCAGACAGTCCTGGAGGAGTCACTCAATCCTCACCTGAGCCTCTACCTTCACATCTATAAAATGGGGCTTCAGGTCAGGGCTAGATGCCAAAGCTGCTGGGGCTCTGTAACTAGAAAGAGAATATGTCCCAAAGTGTCCAGTGCAAACCAGGGCCACCGCAAATGCTCACTCCCTTCTTCTCCTCTACTGATTCCTTTCCTCTGTCTTCTTTTCCTTACCAACTGCCTGCCTATGGGTCTCCTGTGACTGCATGTTTCGGTATGAAGATCATTGACGAGGCACTATATTCCACTGTCTGCCTGTGTGTTCAGGGTTTCATGTGTTGACCCATTAATCACCTTGACCTTATCTTTCCTAGGGGGGTGGGGGTCAGTAATAAATGCTTCAGAAACAGGGATTAGAGGCTGCCTCACCTTGAGTGACAGCAGCTGCTTTGACAGGTCCCATAAATGCCCATGGAAGGAATATTACCGTCAACCATGGAACTAAATATTTGGCAAAAAGGAGATCCCTAAACCAAGCCATAAAACGCTTGACTTCCTCTGTGCTATGCAGGTTATATCCGTTATTCTCACCCAGTACTTGAAAAGCAAAATGGTGGTTCGCTGTGATGATACCAAACCCAGAAACAATTGCCTCACAAAAAAGCTTTACATGCTCCCATATGCACAACATATAACACACACACAATAAAACATCCAAGAACTGCTGGCCATGTGCACAGAGATTGCAAATTTCCTTGAAAATGCATCCGAAAGAATGGGCGCTCTGAATTACCTACTGCCTGTAACACAGACAGCATTTGATAAATTTTGCTCCCAGAGCAATCCTGCCTTGTCAAGAGATAACAATCAGACATGCGAAATAAGTGCTATGTATGAATTTTGCAGAAGTTATCACTTTGGGAAAACAGAAACCAAAACAAATTGAGAAATCATATAAATAATTACTCTGAGCTTCAACTCTAACATGAAGAAGGAAGAAACATGAGCAGAAATGCTAATTAATATGACTGTTTAATTATAGGGGCACAAATTAATAAACCGGAGTCACCGCAGCTTTCCAGCAGGCAGCTCATCTCTGCATGTGACCCCAGAGGTGTGGGCACAGTGGGGAAAGGCTTCAGTTTCCTTTGCCAGGTGCCCAGCTGGAACGGCACCAGGAAAGAGGAAGGCTAAGCCCCTGTGAGGGGGAGCCAGTCCTCCCAGCCCCCTTCTCTCTGCCCAGACACCATGGGCCCTCATCAACATCAGCAGGGGCCAGCAGCCAGCAATGCACCTCCTCTAACTAGCACATCATTCCTCACGCATCGATGAGGGCCCAGCCACAACAAGCTGAGGACGAAACACAAACCAACACGACTAAGGGGCAGGATTTCTTAAACAGTTAGTGTATGCCAGGCTCTCCTTCATACCGTTTTCATTTCTAGTTTCCCAAAGTATCACTTCTGAAAAATCCATGTATGCCAACTGCTTGACATGTCTGATTGTCAGTTCTTGACAAGGCAGAAGGGCTCTGGGAGGAAAAGATGCATATGTACCATTGAAATCAGGTGGGTGGTATAACCTACATTAAAGCCATCATTCCATCATAGTGCTGGGAAAACCAAGGCTCCAAACATCAGCTAATCTGATTTTGCCAAAACCACAGGACTGAAAGACAGAAGTTTCTGGATTTAAAATTCTGGGCTTTTGAATTCAAAGTCTGTGCACTTTTAAATATAGTAAGCTTCCTTCTAGAAAGCAAAACTGCTTCCATCTCTGATCTCACAGTTATAGCTTTTATTTGATCTTTTTTTTTTTNACTGAAAGACAGAAGTTTCTGGATTTAAAATTCTGGGCTTTTGAATTCAAAGTCTGTGCACTTTTAAATATAGTAAGCTTCCTTCTAGAAAGCAAAACTGCTTCCATCTCTGATCTCACAGTTATAGCTTTTATTTGATCTTTTTTTTTTTTCATTCAGTAAACTCACTCAAGTACATACTATGTGCCAGCTTTGGACTATGTTCTCAGATTACAATGGGGAACAACAGTGGATCCAGAACCTACTTTCAAGGAGTTTACATAAGCGGCAAGGGAGAATGATGTAGATAAAATAATCACATGGAGAAAGAAAAAAAAAAAACAGATTTCCCAAGATTTTGATCAGGGCCATAGAGAAACAGGGCTAGGAGGACTTACAAAAGTGAGGGTTGACTGGTCAGGAAAACCTCCCCTGAAGCAGCAATGGTTGAAGTGTGGTCTGAAAGCTGACTGTGAATATATAATGCATACATAGAGAGAAAGACATACATGAATATAGAAGAATTTTCTATACTTGCTCTCTGGTTTCTTCCCAACCCCTAACTCCCTCAACCTGCTCCAACCTAAGGTGTCCTCTGCTTCCATTCTGACGTAGAAGTTCATGTGATAAGTTTCATGGACATTTTCAATCCTCAACTTACTTGAGCCTTCAGACATCGTAGACAGAGTCGATCAGTCCCTTCTCCTTGAAATCATCTCCTCCCACCTTCTGACTCAGAAATTTACTGGTTTTCCTCCTATCTCTCTGATTCTCCCTGAAAACTGCCATTACTTAAATATTCTCCTCTAAGAGGTCCTCAAGCCTTGATCTTGGGCTCTCTTATTTCATATACAAACTCATCCATGCCACATTATTCACAGTCTGCTATATTTCTACCACAGCATTAGTCTACTGTCTTCTGTCTCAAATCTGTGTCTCTAGCCCCAAACTTTCTTCTAGACCCCAGATCTGTGTTTCCAAACTGTCTGATGGACAGCTGACCTTGGATGTCTCAAAGGCACCTGAAACTCAGTGCAACCAAAACATCTTGGACCCCAACTCCATCTCAGCACCATCTATCCAATTCAAAAGCCAGAACATCCATGATCTCTTCTCTTCTCTTCCCTGCCGCATAAGATAGACTGAATGATGGCCCCCAAAGATGTCCCTGGAACTGGTGAACCTGTGTTACCTTACTGGCAAAGGGATATTGAAGATGTGATGAAAGAATCTTAAGTATCTTCAGTCTCAAGACAGAGAGATCATCCTGGATTATCAAGGTGAGCCCTAAATGTAATCACAAGAGTCCTTACGAGAGGGAGGCAGAGGGAGACGTGGTGACAGAAGAGGACAGGGTCATGTGATGATGGAAGCTGAGATTGGACTGATGCAGCTACAAGCTGGAAGAGCCAGCAGTCACTAGAATATAGAAGAGGAAAGAAACAGATTCTCTCCTGGATCCTCCAAGAAGAACCAGCCCTGCCAAGATTTTGATTTCTAGCCCTTTGAGATTTATTTCTACTTTTGGACATCGGGACTGAAATAGAACAAATTGCTATTCTTTTAAGCCTTAAGTGTGTGGTAATTTGTTATAGCAGCAATAGAAAACGAATACATTCTACTATAACATATATACTACCAAGTCTTTATTTTCCTGTCTGAAAGTTCTCAGATGCATCTGCCTTTCTCCATCTCTATAGGCCCTTTCCTGGGAACAATTTCCATAATCTCTCAAATGGGCAGGTGCCACAGCCTCTGGCTTTCCATGGTTTCCAGGATTAAAAAAAAAAATTGTTGGCATGGCCCACATGAACTTGCTTGTCCTGGTCCCTGTCTCTTATCTCAGGCTTATCTTGCACACCAGAAAATGCTGGATTTCTTTCAGTCCTGCTGCTGCTGTTGCTGCTGCTAAGTCGCTTCAGTCATGTCCGACTCTGTGCAACCCCATAGACGGCAGCCCATTAGGCTCNCATGAAGGGACGTTGCTGGCTGGCAACAGGGAGCACTGATGACCACAGCAAAGGCAATCTTAATGGGTCTTTCTCCACACACATCCCTGCTCTGTTATCCTAACACAGGAGTGCTTAACCAACTTCCCTGAAGGGCCAAGTTAGTAAGCAAGTCTTTTAAAATTATATTTCAAATTCCACATCTATGCCTATATGCACTCCCCCGGGACAGCATACTTTATTTCCCACAGAGGACAAGTACCACTGTCCTAAAGGTGAAAGACAACGTTTGGAGTCCTGCAAGGGTTCCTCTTCCCCTGCTCCCCAGCCACCTTCCCAGCAGGTTATCAGAGCCTGTCCTGTTTAGATGAGGGGAAGGAGGGCTGGAGGAAAGCAGCAAGACTCAGGATTTAGGACTGCCCAAGCTGGTCACTGGGACAACAGGGAAAAGGAAAATGTAGACAAAAAAAGGAAGGTGGGGACACAATATAATGCTACAGGATCTCATTAGTTACGGTGGTTCTCTATGGATGTGAAATCTGCTTCAGATCCCAGAATGAGCAACAGAATAGAAATCTGAGCTCATATGAATTCCACTTGGTTTTCAGGTCCTTCTCTACCCCCATCTCAGGTTAGGAGCTCTGACACTGAGAAGTGGATACCTCCTACTGTCTGGTTCCTGCCCCCACCCTATTCTATCACGAACCCCAAGCTCGAGGCCCACAACACACGGCCACTGTCAATGTGGGCAGGTCCACAGCTCTGGCTGTGAAGGGTGCCACTCACTGAAGTGGTCCTGGATCTTCATCAGTAGAGGCAGCTTATCCACCTCAATCATGTTGAAGGCAAGCCCTTTTTTCCCGAAGCGGCCCGTGCGCCCGATGCGGTGGAGGTAGGTCTCGTAGTCCGGCTCCTCTGCTTGGTTCACAGGGAGATCAAAGTTCACGACGATTGTGACCTGCTTCACATCAATCCCTGGAAGAGGAAGGACACCTCAGGACCCAGCTATCCAAGAACCACATTTGCTGAGGGAGTTCTCATTTCACAGACACAGTCCAGAATCAAGCTTGCTTTGACATATATTTATTTGTAAGTATGTATATCTACGATGCCAGGTAAGAGTGTCAGTAGAAGTGAACTCTACAGAAGTCTAACTATGTACAAAGTGTGTGTGTGTGTGTGTGTGTGTGTGTGTGGGTGGGTGGGTGGCAGGGGGTGGGGCCTCTCATGGAGCCAAAGAGCCCCGTCTCGCTGTGCTGAGTCCTCTGCAGGTTCTCTTCCCCATCAGGGCCCCAGCTCCACCCCATTCCACAGCCACTGTTCTCATCAATTTTATCCATGGCCTTAATTGTTATGATAATTTCTGGACTGGCTCCCCAGTCCCTCATGTCCTACTCCTCTAACCCTCACCATGGTTGCCACAGCAATGTCCAGAGCACTTGTGTTTAGAAGCCGGCTGCCCAAACTGTACAGGATAAAGTACAAATAACTCAAGACTTCCAAGGGTTCTCCCCTTCCATCCATACCTCTCACACCTAATGTTTCCAAGAAGACTTCTGGGCTCGCCTGGGGCCTCCACGCCCAACACTAACAAGCTCTCTTACTCGTGATCCTTGTCCTCCCTGTACTGAGCTTCGACTCTGGAGCTATCTCTGGGGTTCTGCAGATGTGCTGTATAGTATGGTAACCAATAGCCTCACGAGGCTATTTAAATTAATTCACATTAAAAATCCAGGTCCTCAGCCACACTAGCTACACTCCCAGTGCTCAAAAGCTACTATCTATGGCTTGGACAGCAGAGAATAGGAGACTTCTCTCAGTGCAAGCATTTCTATTGGACAGCGCCGATCTAGAGGGGCAGGAGGCACTGTGCTCCCGAGGGGAAGGCCCTTTTTCAGGCTACTCCTCCAAAATGCCAGGCTCAGCCGTCATGGCAGGTCCTCAGTTCTGTTGGGTGAACCAGTAATAAACCAGGAAACAGAGTTTGAGGATGTGGTATAGGCAAGGGTGCAATGGGAAAGGGAGGAAAGTAGGAAGACCCTTTGCTTGAACAAAAGATTTTTTTCCCAGCAGTCAATAGTTTTAAAATTAAAAACACCTCAGAGATGACCACCATCATTAGTCATTAGGGAACACAAGTGAAAAACACAAGACACCACATACATCTACTGGAAAAGTTAAGACGAAAAAGTGTCAGTACCAACCACTGACAGGGATGGAGAACAACTAGAAGCCGCTGTACTGTGGGAGAGATGCGAAATGGCATGGCTGCTCTGGAAAACAGTTCTGCAGTTGCCTCTAAAGCATACACTGACCCTACTGCTGAAATATCTTACTTCTAGGTATTTACCTAAGAGAAAAGAAAATGTCTGTCTGCATGAGCCCTATACATGAATGTTTATTACAGCTTCAGTCAAAGTAGCCCTGAGCTGTAAGCAATCCAAATGTTCATCAACGGGTGAATGGATGAACTAATTGTGGTATACCCATTCAATAGACTACTAATCAGCAATAAAAAGGAATGACCTATTGATACATGTTACAACACTGATGTATTCCAAAGTGTGATGTCAAGAGGAATAAATCAGACACTGAGGTTACCAACTGCATGATTTAACTCACATGGCATTCTGGAAGAGACAAAAATACAGAGGCAGAGATCTGGTTCAGTAGTGATCAGCGGCCAGTAGTTTCAGAGACTAATTGCAAATGAGCACAGAGAAATTTTGAGGGGAGATGGAATTGTTCTGCATTTTGATTACAGTGATGGGTGCATGACTACATATGTTTGTCAAAACTCATTGAACCACATTCTTAAAAAGAGAGAATTTTATCACATGTAAATGATAACCTCTTTAATACACACACACACACACCTCGAGCACAGACATTGGTGGTTATAAGGACTTTCTCCTTCCCGTCCCGAAACCTCTGGATGATGGAAGCTCGCTGATCCACAGTCAGCTCTCCACTCAGCAGAGACACCTGGTGGCCATCCTGCATCATCTCCACAGTCAACCACTTGGCATTTCGACGAGTCTGCAGGAAAATCATGGAGAAGGCAATGGCACCCAACTCCAGTACTCTTGCCTGGAGAATCCCATGGATGGAGGAGCCTGGTAGGCTGCAGTCCATGGGGTCGCTAGGAGTCAGACAAGACTAAGCAACTTCACTTTCACTTTTCACTTTCACCCACTGGAGAAGGAAATGGCAACCCACTCCAGTGTTCTTGCCTGGGGAATCCCAGGGACGGGGGAGCCCGGTGGGCTGCCGTCTCTAGGGTCGCACAGAGTCAGACACGACTGAAGCGACTTAGCAGCAGCAGCAGCAGCAGGAAAACCAAAGCCCAGCATCATACCCAACTTGAAGGAGCCTCACTGTGTGTGCAGCACTCATGTCTGCAGGGCATGGGAGCTGGAGGTACAGGGGCTGCAGTGGGGTTTTGCTCCCCCTTCCTTTCAGGCCTAGAGAGACCTGTGAATGTGGCAGGGAGTTCTCCTGCCCCCGGGCCTCTCAGGGGCACACCCTCTCAACCTGTCAGAGCTCTGCTTCTCAGCCCTGAAACAGAATAAAATGCTCCATCCACCTCTTGTGGTGGACAGATGATAAAATGAGGTAACCTAACAATGATGATGGGCTCAATGGTAAAGGATCCATCCACCTGTCAATGCAAGACAGCAGGAGATGTGGGTTTGATCCCGTGGTCAGAAAGAAAGACTCCTGGAGAAAGAAATGGCAACCTCTTCCACTATTCTTGCCTGAGAAATTTCATGGACAAAGGAGCCTGGCAGGCTACCGTCCATGGGTCTGCAACTACTCAGATGCAACTTAGTGACTGAACAACAACGACGATGATTAAGTTGTTGTGTGTGCCAGGCACCCTGCAAAAACCTTTACTTATATCACGTTCATCTACTTCCATAATGATCTGATGAAGTAGGTGTTTAAGCTCATTTGAAAAAACTAAAAAATTAACCTAAAGCGTAAAACCATTCAGTGCTCTGCCCAGGGTTACGTGGCTAGTCTGTGGCAGGGCTGCACTTTCCTTTACTCTACAGGTGTGTTTCCAAGGCCATCCACTGCTGGGCAGGGCTCTTCCAGGATTGGGGCATGGAGGTATGTAGAACAGACTTTGCTCTCACGGAGCTGACAGTGTTCACGTGGTGGTGAAAAAATACAACCCAGAACAGGAACATGAACAATGTCAGAGAGAAAAAGTAAATAGGAAAAGAAAAATAAGGGGCTACCAACAGCGAGTAACTGAGCGGCTGCCGTGCTCATAGTAAGTTTGGAAACGAAGAGAACGTTCTTAACCTGATAAAGGGTATCTGTGAAAACAGTCACAGTAACTCAACTTGAATGGGGACATATTAGAAGCAGTCCCTCTAAAAGAAGGATGCCTGGGGAGTTCCCTGGAGGCCCTAATCCTAATTCCAGTGGGTAGGATTCTGGTCTTTCACTGCCATGGCCCAGGTTCAATCCCTGGTCAGGGAACTGACCAAGTTGCATGGCATAGCCAAAAAAGAAAAAAAATTTTAAATCAACATAAAAGGAGGATGCCCTGTTTCATGTCATATTGAAGTCCTATTTTATCACTTCAGTGTCAACCATAAAATACAAGTAATCTCTATTCAAAGTTACTCTGAAAATTGAACGACATCATGAATAAACAGTGTGGCACACAGGCCCGGCTCCCTGGCTCTCGCTCATCTGACTGTCCCCTGTCCCTATCTGCACGGAAGCCTGGGCACAGGGAAGGCGAGTCCGAGTAGAGTTACCTGGCAGAAGATGATGGCCTGGCCTATGGTGATGCCGCCGTAAATGTTGCAGAGAGCCTGGTACTTGTCTTTTCTGCTCTCACACAACACGTAGTACTGTCGGATGTTGTTCAGGGTCAGCTCCTCTTTTCGTAGCTTGATAACATTGGGGTCAGGAATGATTCGCTCGGCAAACTGCCACACAGAGTCTTCAAAGGTCGCTGAAAACAAGAGCATCTGGCACTCGGCGGGCAAAGCTCTGGGACAGAGAAGGGAAAAGGGCATCACCCAACTGCCAGGCCTGTCCCACTCCAGGGGGCAGCTTCCAGCACTGGATGCCCACGGCCATCAGCTGCCCTCTACACCCTGCTCCTGCTCCAAGGTCACCGTGAAAGGCACTGTGGACACAAAAACTACACCTGCTGCAGAGTGCCACGTGTCGGCCCCTCCTTCCCACCCAGGGTTTGGGGAAATGCATAAACTGAACGTGGGGCTCCAGAGTGAAGGTCAGCTAAGAGATCTGGAGGGCTTGGGGGTTTTCAAGCCAGTCTTCTCCTTAGGAGAGACGGCTTATGGAGCCTAGGGTGTCAGTCCAGGAGCCGTTTATGGCAATCATCTCACATGAGCTCCCTGCAGATGAAGGGCACAGAGGCTCGCCATTCAGCGGCAGGTGTTCTATCTACTGAGTGGGAAAGAATGGTCATGTCAAGTCTATGTGGAATGGGAAGACTCGGATATAAATAAAAGGGTGCAGAAGGGGAAGATGCTGCTGCATGGAAAATGGAAACTAAAGCCACACTGAACACAGGACAGTTGATACCCCAGTTCAAAACCAGGTAAGATGAACCCACAGAGTCAGCAGTTAGGACAGAGCCAAGTCTGAGGAGGAGAGAGGGCTAGTGACAGAAGAGGGCCTCCAGGACACTTTCTGGAGCACAGCTCAGAAAGATCTCGGTCGTGATCGGATCCACTGTCCCATGAGCACAGCCTCTCTGTGATAGTTCACCCAGTGTACACTTAGGATTCGGATATTTCTCTGTGCATATGTTAAACATCAATTAAAAAGTTAGTTTTCAAAAGAACAGAACAGACCAGAGAGAAATCACTGTCTTTGAGAAGACAACAGAGCACTTAAAAGGAAAAGTCCTTAGTGCTAAAAGGGAACAGGAGAGTTCATACAGCTCAGTGATTCTCAAACATTATATCAAGCCTGGGACCTGAATCCCCAGGAGCTTTTCACACAACTGGACCGATTTTAGGTTGACTGTGGGAAACTGACTACATGTTACCTTCTTAGTGTCCCACATCACACTTATGTGATTATAAAGGGATGAAGATATGAACTCACAAAATGTGAGGAATCCAAGAAGAGAAATGGGTGGAAGAGACATTTCAATGTAGTTTTGCAAGATGGAAAAGCATGATAGTGGAGAAGGTGCGTGAAGCTACGATACGTGTGCTACAGAGGGAAATGCTGATGGAAAGGCAGTGGGTGTCAGAACCCTGGGAGACCTAAGACCTGCAAGACTAGAGAATTTAGAGGAGGGACTGGCAGCGGGCGGGGGGCTGTGAAGAGACTGGAGGAGAATCTGCACTGGCCATCTGTTCTACTACAATCTTTCATCTGAAAAAGACGGCCCCAGGACTGGTACCCCAAGGCTGGGGCCATTTCCTTCCAAAAAGTAAATTTATACAAATTATCTAAGGGAAAGAAACATGGGTTGTTCTGTAGAACACTGGATTTTAAAGACTTAGTATGCAAAAAAATGCAGACTATTAATAATTTTTATACTGATAAAATATTGGTTACTTGTTAAGACATTAATTTTGATATTAAATGATTTTTTTCATAGCATGAATTTCACCTGTTTCTTTTTTTAATGTGGCTACTAGAAAATTTTAAATTACACATGTGGCTTGCATTGTATTTCTATTGGACAGTGCTGTGGCTTAATGTATTTTAAAGAAAAGGAAGGAAAAACTAAAAACTGGAGTCTTAAAAACATCTTGACTTCTATGAAGTTTTCATACAACACAGAAAATATAAAACAAAAGGCTGCTAGATGTTGTTTCCAAACACAAACCAGCCTCTGTTCAACCCCAGCAGGAGCAGCAGACAGAGCAAATATAAATTCTGGCAAATTCCATTCAACCTATGAACTCCTTACCAAGGAACACGAACAGCTCTTACCAGCTAAATGTCTGCATGTTTGTACACAACACTACTAAAAGGGCATACGATTCGCTTCCCTGTGATACTGAGCTGTTCACTACCAAAGTTTTGGGGCCCTTTGTTAGGTCAAACTTGCAGAAGCCTTATAAGATTTCTTTCTGTGAAGAAATGGAAGCAGAGTGCTCCCTTGGACATGTGTCTACAAGATGCCAGGCATTGTAGCTGGCCAGTGAAAGGATTGAAAATGTTAGTCTATTTTCAAAGCTTGACACAGAAACAATGTCCATCTCTAATTAGAAATAAATTAAGGATGAGAAAGAGATGATAGTGAAACAGAATTAACATCCTCTATCTCTAAAATGGTTTGATGACCAATGAAGAGGCCGTATACTGACTGTACACGAGTTGTCTGGTAGTCTGTAAAGGCTGCAACAAAAACTCACAGCAAATATTTTAAACGGGGAACTAACAAGGACCTACTGTACAGCACATGGAACTCTGCTCAATGCTATGCGGCAGCCTGGATGGGAGGGAGGTTTGGAGAAGAATGAATACATATATATTAAAAAGCAGAGACATGACTTTGCCAACAAAGGTCTGTCTAGTCAAAGCTATGGTTTTTCCAGGAGTCATGTATGGATGTGAGAGTTGGACCATAAAGAAAGCTGAGCACTGAAGAATTGATGTTTTTGAACTGTGGTGTTGGAGAAGACTTTTGAGAGTCCCTTGGACTGCAAGGAGATCCAACCAGTTCATACTGTGGCTACCTGATGCGAAGAACTGACTCACTGGAAAAGACTCTGATGCTGGGAAAGACTGAAGGCAGGAGAATGGGATGACAGAGGATGAGATGATTGGATGGCATCACCGACTCTATGGACATGAGTCTGAGTAAGCTCTGGGAGTTGATGACAGACACGAAGCCTGGCATGCTGCAGTCCATTGGGGTCACAAAGAGTTGGACACAACTGAGTGACTGAACTGAACTGAACTGAGTCCCTTGGCTGTTCACCTGAAACTATCACAATATTGTTCACTGGCTATACTGCTAAACAAAATAAATAGTAAAAAAAAAAAGTTAAAAAATATTAACATACAAGTCTTTGTGTGAACATATTTTTATTCTCTTGAGTAGATTCCTAGGAGCAAAATTGCTGGGTTGTATGAGGGTAGCTCAGCTGGTAAAGAATCTGCCTGGAATGCAAGAGACNGAAAAAAAAAAAAAAAAAAAAAAACCTCACAGCAAAAAACGACTTATTTTTCCTTTTTTAGAAATAAAACTGCTTCCAAAGTCCAGCCAAGTTGAGGACTTTCTCATTTCTTTACTAAATTTGTAAGGAATCCATCTGTTAATTTCACAAGTTTAAGTCACCACTGTGGTTTATAATCTTTTTCCCGGAGGAGGAGAGGTTTCACTTATGATGAGATCTAATAGACTTTGGGGTGTTTGAAAATGACGGACATTTTAGGTCTGGATGACCCAGACGATGGATTTATGGATGCAAAGGATCTGAAAGACAAACACTTGGTCTACTAAAACAAGTGTGCAGATGTAGTGGAAGGACATTACGAGGGAGCTAGACATTCTTATAGGTCTAAAAACCACTGTTGCTCGCTCCAAGTATTCTACGCTTGGACACTTTTGTTCAGAGGATATCTCACTGGACTGTGGGCCACACAGAGACACACAGACACAGACAGACAGATACACACACACTATGTGTGTGTCCACATATGTCCAAGGGAGCACTCTGCTTCCATTTCTTCACAGAAAGAAATCTTCTAAGCCTTCTGTAAGTGTGACCTAACAAAGGGCCCCAAAACTTTGGTAGTGAGCAGCTCAGTATCACAGTATCACACACACACATATGTGTGTGTATAGAACAGATAACTAACAAGGACCTACCGTATAGCACAGGGAACCCTACTCAAAACTCTGTCATGACATATATTGAAAAAGGATCTAAAAGAGAGTGGCTATATGTATAACCGATTCACTACGCTCTTTAGCAGAAAGTAACACGATGTCGTAAATTAACTGTGCATGTGTACTACACTCCAAAAAAAAAAAAACAACCAGTGTGGGCTTACTGATGGCAGAGTTGCAACTCAAAATGAATTTTACATTTGATTATATTCTGTTTTACTGCCACATACAAGGAGAGAAGGCTGCAAGGAGTCCCAAGGACACTGGAGAAGAGAAACATCCTGTAGCACTGTGAGACACAAAGCAAAGCGTCATGACTATCTCTGTCATTAGATACAGGTAGTATGTGTAATTAGCTCTAATGGATTTACAGTCTCTTCATAAAAAGCTCCATAACTCTGTATTGTAAGAATACACAGTAGGGACTCCTCTGGCAGTCCAGGGGGTAGGACTCTGTGCTCTCACCACCAAGGGCCAGGATTGATCCCCGGTCAGGGAACTTAACTCCCACAAGCTGTGTGGTGCGGTCAAATATATATATATATATATATACAACAGCACAGCCTCCAAAATTTAACATCCAATCATGTTTTAAAAGATTAAATTGCTGTATCAGAGATCAAACATTATTGTATTTTTTTCATGCATATTTAACTAATTCTCCTAAGAATTACTACTTATTGCCACAGTTTAGTTCGACGGTTTGTTTTGTTTAAACAGAAAAGTACATAATAATATATAATTTCAAATAAACATATTTTACATATTTTTATGTTAAAGTAATAACACACGTGCATGATTAGTCCTTCTGTATCATATTATATATACATGATATATATGTGTGTGTGTGTGTGTGTGTGTGTGTTTCCCTGCTGTGAATTTCCCTGTGTATTTCCCTGCTGTTGGCTTCCTAAAAAGTTGGTCACTGTAGGGAAAGAAGTAACGTAAGAAATTTCCCCAGATCTGGTCGACACAAATTCTGGAAATGAAAAGTATGTGCCACATGTGTAGTACAATGAACAAAAAAAATCTGAACCAAGCCAAGAAGTCTCATTACACTGTGGATAAGAAGATTCCAAAATCTTCTAGAGAAGAAACAACGTCACAGACAAAAGTCTGGGGATAAGGATGACATTAAACTTTCCAGGAGCAACACCAGAAACAGAGTACTAAGTATAGTGGAAAAAACCAACCAACCAAACAAAAAAACCACCACTATTTTTCTATTTTCAACACTGGTTCTGAATTTATAGGGAGAAAGCTTTCTAGGACAAGATTCCACATCCAGGAAAAACCAACTCAGAGATCAAATTTACAGGCACAATAAAAACATTTTCAGACAGGCAGGGGCTAGAAAATGGACTTCCTACACTTCCTTTTGCAGGAAGTCACTGGACTGTACATTCCAGCATATTCAGTAAACCAAGAAAAAGGACCCACAGGACAGGAGATTCAAAACTGGGAATGAGGACAGGGGAAACTGACATGACTGTGGGTGCAGGAGTGCAACCAGCCCAGCTAAAACCAGAGATGGTGTGTGTGGATGATCTTCTGGAAAAAAGAAACCACTGACGCTTTAAGATGCATTTGACTATCTAGAGATATCACTAACATATGACACCTCTGATGAAATAGGCAGGGAAAAAACGGAAGGCTCCTACATAAGTAGCCAAAAAAGCAAAACAGGCAACTTTAGGGGGAAAAGTTACACACAAAAAAACATAATTAGAGACTCCCTTGTGGTCCACTGGTTAAGAATCTGCCTTGCAATGTGAGGGACAAGGGATCGATCCCTGGCCAGGGAACTAAGATCCCACAAACCCACAAGGCACAACTACTGAGCCTGCAAGCTCTGGGGCTGATGTCGTGCAACTAGAGAAAGTCCGTGAAATTCAATAAAGACCCGGTGCAGCCAAAATAAACAACAACAACAACCCACATAATTATAATAATTCAATGCTACAAACTGAACAATACTGTGGATTGTGATAATATTAATACTGACCATTAATGTAACCAAACTCTTATGATACAACCACCGAGGCCATAGAGGGGACAGGATAGCGAGAGAGGGGGTGGTATAGGAGGACTAAATTCCCACTTTCTCTAATGGGAAGCCAGCTGTTGTTTAGTCGCTCAGTCATGTCCAACTCTTTGCAACTCCATGGACTGTAGCCCACCAAGCTGCTCTGTCCAAAGCATTCCCCAGGCAAGAATACTGGAGTGGGTTGCCATTTCCTTCTCCAGGACATCTTCCCAACTCAGGGTTAGACCTGCATCTCTTACACTGGCAGATTCTTACCACTGAGCCACCTCGGAAGAGACAATATACAATGAGAAGCAGCAATGCGAGCTTGTTATTTAAAGATACGACAGTTAATGTCAAAACGGACAGTGTTCTCTAGGGTTTGGGGGCAGGCGATTACTGGTTTTCATTATAAGTCTTTCAATGTCCTATTTGAATTTAACACAGTCCCTTGTAGCTCAGTTGGGAAAGAATCTGCCTGCAATGCAGGAGACCCAGGTTCAATTCCTGGGTTGGGAAGATCCCCTGGAGAAGGAAATGGCAACCCACTCCAGTATTCTTACCTGGAAAATCTCATGGACAGAGGAGCCTGGCGGGCTACAGCCCACGGGGTCGCAAGTCGGAAACGACTTAGCGACTAAACCACCACCACCATAGTAAAAGTAAACGTCGCTCAGTCGTGTCTGACTCTTTGCAACCCCATGGACTGCAGCCTACCAGGCTCCTCCCTCCATGGGATTCTCCAGGCAAGAGTACTGGAGTGGGTTGCCATTTCCTTCTCCAGGGGATCTCCCCAACCCAGGGATCGAACCCTGGTCTCCTGCATTCCAAGCAGACACTTTAACCTCTGAGCCACCAGGGAAGTCCACCATAAATACTTTAAAAATACGTGATAACAGAGAGGCCCACTCCCAGAAATTATGATTCCATAAGGTTCAGGTTAGGCCTGATAATCTGAAATTTTATGCCCCGTGGTGATCCTGGGAGAAAGGCCTAGCGAAATGACAAGATTTACTTAACAACTTACAGGTAAGGTCAGGACTAGACCACTAGGTTGCTGACCCCAGGTTACTGCGTCTTTATAATAGTGCTATGGGGTTTTAATAAATTCTCTTTAGAATTTTGCTCAAATATTAAGATTATTGGCAAAATTTAGTGCAAACCCACTATATGGATTTCATCTGTGAACCTGCAACACAAGAGTAAAGCAAAGTTACAAGATGAAGTGAGAAATTACAAGAGGTCGAAGGCTCACTGAGCTACTAAAAATCATGAAAACCCAATCTGCTTTAAAGGAGAAAGAAGTGAGGAATAAGCAGTAAAGACAATGAAGAGCACTGGACAAATGAAATCCCTTATCTAGACAGAAGACCCAGGAAGAAAAGGATGGATGTGAAGGTTACCTTTGAATACGAATGCTTTGGTCTGCAAATCCCTGCGTGTCAATCATCACATCAGCTTCATCCAGGACAAACACACGAATCTTAGTCAAATCAATTAATTTTCGCTTGAAACACCAATCCAGGACAGTCCCAGGAGTGCCAATTACAATCTGTTTGGTGACATCTGTGCCTCTGGGAACTATGGAGAATAGGGTTGGAAGGTCTTCTTTAGCTGGAAACCACTCTAACCGTCTGGAATTCTGAGTCATGCAACACATTTCCTATTGGTTTCCCAAGGGCAAACCCTGAGGGTCATTGTGGTTTTTGATTTTACAGAGTTTTAGGAGAAGTCCCCGAGTTTCTTGGTTTACAGTAATGGTAACATCCTGAGTAACTGATTCTGCCTCACAGTCATTTAAAAAGCCGGCCTGCAACATCTCCACCGTCCTACAGGAAAGTGGCACAGCGGTGAAAGGCCTACAGACCCTCCCCAAATGGAAAACCACCACGATGTCCCTCAAGAGGTCCCATGAAAAAAAAATGATGGAATATTATACAGCTGGTCAAAAGGAGGACGTGGGGCTATACACACTGACATGAAAAGATGTTTAAGATGCCTAAGTTTTTGAACAGTACGAAAAAAAATGCTCTCATTTTTTGTCAACACTCAAAAACAAAAAACCCCACAGATCTGATAACAAAACCATAGTTGTCTTTGGAAATAGGTTTTTGAAAGATGAGAAAGAATAACTTATACTTTTACCTTTAAATTTTCTGGGTTTTAAAGAATTTTTTTTTTCTTGTTTAAAAAATAAGCCTTTTATTGAGGTATGACATATATGAAGAAACACAACCCATAAATGTACACCGTCACGAATTAGCACAATAGGGACATATCCATGGAATTACCACTCAGAATGAGAAGCAGAACATTACTAGCAATGCAGATGCCCCATATTCTCNAGCCTTTTATTGAGGTATGACATATATGAAGAAACACAACCCATAAATGTACACCGTCACGAATTAGCACAATAGGGACATATCCATGGAATTACCACTCAGAATGAGAAGCAGAACATTACTAGCAATGCAGATGCCCCATATTCTCTTTCAAACACTATCATCAAAGACTTTTTTTTAAAGCTATATGCATGTAGCACTTTCGTGAAGAAGTACAACAATAAAAGCTGTTCTGTACAAAACAACTGAGCCTCACAGGAGAACAGGCAAAAGCAGAGCTGTTGTTCGGCTGTGGGAGTGATAAGCTAACAGCCACTGGATCTTTATTACATGCTGGAGGTGTACACAGTGCTTCATCTCTATCATTTCTTTAAATTCCAGTTAACAACTCTATGATACAGGTGCCATTATGTCCTCATTTTAGAGGCGAGAAAGAAGAGAAGGTATTAACATATCATGATTGTTGGTGGAGTCAGGATCTAAAACATGAGCTAGGGAAACTTCCCTGGCAGCCCAGTCATTAAGACTTCAACACAGGCAGCGCAGGTGTGATCCCTTGTCAGAAAACTAAGATCCCATGTGTCACGGGGCTCAGCCAAAAGAAAAGATGAAATTCAAAAGTTGGCTGCTGCTGCTGCTAAGACATGTCAGTCGTGTCCGACTCTGTGCAACCCCATAGACGGCAGCCCACCAGGCTCCTCTGTCCCTGGGATTCTCCAGGCAAGAATACTGGAGTGGGTTGCCATTTCCTTCTCCAATGCATGAAAGTGAAAAGTCAAAGTGAAGTCCCTCAGTCATGTCCGACTCTTAGCGACCCCACGGACTGCAGCCCACCAGGCTCCTCCATCCACAGGATTTGCCAGGCAAGGGTACTTGTGGGTTGCCACTGCCTTCTCCTAAAAGTTGGCTAAAAATAAATAAATAAAATATTTGATTTAAATATATACATATCAGCCAGGACTGGCTTGCTGGTACATACTTTGATTTCCTCGAATGGCATACATCACTTGAACATCCACACAGAACTTCCCCATCCGTTCGACCACACGGCCAGTTTGCAGAGCCAGTTCATAAGTAGGAGCCAAGCAGAGGCACTGACAGAGAGATATAGGGGAAGGAAAAAGCTTCATAAGAGCCATTATGCAATTCTGAAATACAATTAAGACTTGTGGAGGTATAGTGATATTATGTATAAAATAGATAACTAATGAGAAGCCACTATATAGCTCAGGGAGCTCAGTGCCCCGTGGCAACCTAAATGGGAAGGAATCCAAAAGAGAGGGGATCTGTTTATCTGTGTGGCTGATTCACACTGCTGTGCAGCAGAAACTAACATAACATTGTGAAGCAATTACACTTGTGTCTGCTCAGTCATGTTGGGCCTGCTCAGTCAGGTAATGAGTCTTTTTGGCCTCATGGACTGGAGCCCACCAGGCTCCTCTGTCCATGGGACTTCCCAGGCAAAAATCCTGGAGTGGATTGCCATTTCTTTCTCCGGGGATCTTCTCGACCCAGGGATTGAACCTGCGTGTCCTGTGCTCCAGTTCCAGCCCCAGCTCAGCCCCTCTCTGACAACTGTCACCTCACAGGCAACCTCTCCCTCTCCAAGGCTGTTTCCTTCTGCGTTAAGTAAGAGGGACTGGGTGAGCTACAGCGTTATAGCCAACCCTACTGAATGCTCACTTTATGTTGAGCATAGTGCTAAAAAAGTGTATTATTTCACTCAATCTGCATGACACTCCTATGAGGCAGATACCCATTCATTCAATGTTTAAGGAGCGGTTTCTACAGGGCAAGCACCGTGTCAGGGTTCAAGGGCAAACCGGACAACTGTGATCCATACCTTTATAGATGTTATTTTTATTAACAAGAAAATGTACTCCAAAACATTCACTAACTCTCCTAAGGTTTTCTGCTGGTAAGTAGAGAGGCTGGTATTGGAACCCGTCGAACTAGGAAGACTGTGCTCTCAGTCACTACCCTATACTGCTGCCTATAATCCTCCGATTTTAAGAGAGAACGTCTATTCTAAATATCACCACATCATGGCAGCACTACTGCCCACGACTAAAATACCACTGGCGCTGCAAGCATTTCTCTCTCTCTCAGCCTTTCCTTACCTGTGGAAACAATTTCAAGGCATTAACTCTGCTGAGCATTGCCAAGACAAAAGCAGCTGTCTTTCCTGTTCCAGACTGGCTCTGGGCTATGAGGTTCTGGGGTCTGTAGGAAAGAGGAGATGCTGGGCATCAACTGAATATGAGACCAAAAATAACCAAGTTGCAACACTATTTCCCTGGAAACTCACGGATGTGCCAGCATCATTGGAAGAGCCATCTCTTGAATTTTGGATGGTCTATTAAATCCCATTGCATAGATCCCTTTTAGTAACTCTTCCTTGCTGTCAAAAAAAGAAATCAAATATTTGAAGCCTATGATGCATCAGTAGCCTCAGAAATACAAACATGAAAAGTGCATTTCTATATTAGGCCACTCTGCAACTGAGTATGAAAAGTATTAATAATATATCTAAATCTCAACTCTCAAACATATACAATCATGCCTGTACATTTCGAGCACTAAAGCAATAAGTTATGTTATTAGCTTAGACCAAGCATAGTAGTAAGGGCCTCAAGGTGAACTCTCTCTTGAACCAAGAGGAAAAAAAAAAAAGGGGGAGAAAACTCATCTGAGAGAAGTACAATTTTCCAGGAGAGTTTTGTTTTCCACACAAGCAGAAAACTAAGTGATATTTATCATTTATTTCTTTTTAATCAATGACAAACTTCTATGTTTTAATTGCAATTTTCAGAGAAGACAAAATTTCATTTAGGTGATTCTTATACCAGTTCTATCTAGGAGAAGAAGATACAACATTAGCTCATTCTTCTAAGCTGGTATTTTAAATGCCTTTTTCCTGGGGTCGGGGGGGAGTCTCAAGACAGGTGTTCAGAAGAGAATAAAGTGAAGTAGGCTGGAATACTTCCACTACAGTGACATGCACAGTCTGGATGTGTTTAATTGGTAGATGAAATGCTAGATTACTGGCAGCCAACTTTTCATCATAGGTAAGCATCTCCCCATTTAGAAAGAGGGCATCAGGATTTTGGATTTCTCCACATCAGTAACTCTCCCTGTTAAAATACATTTCCTTAATGCCAACTGATAAATCCCTAGGAAATACAAACCAATTTAAGAAAGTTATTTACATACCATTTGAGACAAAAAGTAAAGAGGTAAAAGTTTGTAACTTATCTCAAGGGACATTTGGGCACCAAATTTCCTGTTATCTGTATTCTGGTATTGTTATTGCTGTTTAGTCGCTAAGCCACGTTCAACTCTTTTGCGGCCCCATGAACTGGACTGCAACCCTTCTCTGTCGATGGGATTTCCCATGCAAAAACTGGAGTGGGTTGCAATTTTCTTCTCCAGGGGATCTTCCCAGCCCAGGGATTAAACCTGTGTCTCCTGCATTGACAGGTAGATTCTTTACCACTGAGCCACCAGGGAAGCCCTGTATTCTGGTATGGAGAGTAGCAATGTGGCTGTGTCTGGCTTAGCTATCCCCCATAGCCCAGCAAGATTAAAAATTTTACTTTCAGAAAGGTTCTCAAGTCATTGTACAACTCAGATAGCCTAGTGTTCCTCTTTAAGCTGTATTTTATTTCCAGGCAAAACGTCCGCATCTCAGTTGAATGCTGATTATCAGAACATGAAGGAGAATCTGATGGATTTATTGTTAGCAGATTAGTTTGTTCTGTGCTACACTTTCTGGCATTTCCCCACACTTAAGACACACATACTCACAGCCGCAGCTCTTCAAATGTTTTCACTGAGTAGAGTGGAGAGCTGGGATCCTTTTGTAAGACTTCAACCCGGTGACTGGATTCTACTAGGGACTGCCGGATTAACTTGTTTAAGAGTGAATTAGCTGCCAAATCCACTAGAAAAGCAAGGATAAAAAAGGGGATATTGCAGGGGAAAAGTCAAGCCTCCCGAATGACATCTAACAAGTTGCTTCCTTCCATTCAGCGACTGTATATCAAGCAACTGCTCCTGCTGTCATTTTTCTTCTAAAAGAAGGTTCTAGAAAGGATGACACAGCACTGAGAATTCTTGTTTCTTAGACTCTGCCCTACACCAGACTCTATCCCCAAGCAAGCCTACATCCATTGCCACCAGACCTTTGTCCTTCCCAGCTGAAAATTCTTAACCCATTCCTACATATTCTATTTCAATTTTCCTCTGAAGAGGTAATCCCCACTCCCAAGTTAGTGTTTTTTCGGACATTCACTATTCATAAAGAAAACGGAAGTGAAGATGGTTCTTTTCCACTTAAGATATTATTCATTCACATTGTGAAGTCATGATTACATGAAACAGAATGCTACTAAGTACCCACAAATGGATTTATTTCCTACCTACATCATCTTCATCTTCTTCTTCAATGCTATTAACAGAACCATCTAAAAGGATGTGAAGAAAAAAAAACTGTAAAGATAAATGCCAAGCAGAAACATCTAGCGTATTATCCCAGTTTCTCTTGCTGACTCTACAGTGTGCACAAAAGAGTCAAGCAATAGAGAAGAAGGTAAAAAGACTGGGAAGGTAGTGGAGGGCCCTGAGTGTTAAGGGAGCTAAAGCTGGGATATGAGGAAAACAACACTTTTTCAAGGAACTGAGTCCAATCTCCTTTAACAGCACTCACCTATGTTTGGGATGGTAGCACTCTTGATACCCAGAAGGTTCTTCTGGGAGTGCTTGAGGTTTGAAAACTATTGAAAGATACAAAATTCAATCAATATTAGCAAGCAAACCATCAAGCAGCCTAGTGCTGCTCCCTAACAGACTGGAAGGAAGAAAGGGAAGATTCCCCCTCCCAAAACTGTTTCTTTTGCAATGTTATGGATAAATGGATTCCTTTGAGGAACTGGTCTCCTGTATGAATTACCCTAAAACTGGAAGGAGACTTTCTGCTGCTCCTGCATGTGAAATTCCTCTTTTAAGTCTCTGGTCTAAATGGGACGGTCCTTGGGGGTCACAGGACAAGCAAAGGAAAGTGGACAGGAAAGCGTGTTGGTAGCTAAGATGAAGATGAAGGCTAGCCGAGGCCTACTGGTCAAATTGGGAGAATAGAGAAGTCGGAGTCTACTTGGGGCCACCAGCTGCGTTCCCTCCCGGCGCAAATGTCTTCATTTTGCCCTTTCCAACCCAAGGTCTTGTTTCTCTCGGAGTCTCCCTTCCGATGGCCCTCTTCCAAATCCTTGCCACATCTCCTCTCTTATCACCTGACACCCCACTCCAAACGCTACCGGGGCTCCCCCTTCCCCTCCTCAGCACATTTCTCTCAGGGAGTGCTGTTCTAGCTCCCACCCCCTGGCCCTCCCCGGCTCGGTGGCGGTTACGTGGCCGTTCAGCCGCTCGCTCTCCGCGGCCCCCGCGTCGCCTCCCCAAAACAACGACGCCATCGCTGCGACGGCTGCTNGGTAAAAAGACTGGGAAGGTAGTGGAGGGCCCTGAGTGTTAAGGGAGCTAAAGCTGGGATATGAGGAAAACAACACTTTTTCAAGGAACTGAGTCCAATCTCCTTTAACAGCACTCACCTATGTTTGGGATGGTAGCACTCTTGATACCCAGAAGGTTCTTCTGGGAGTGCTTGAGGTTTGAAAACTATTGAAAGATACAAAATTCAATCAATATTAGCAAGCAAACCATCAAGCAGCCTAGTGCTGCTCCCTAACAGACTGGAAGGAAGAAAGGGAAGATTCCCCCTCCCAAAACTGTTTCTTTTGCAATGTTATGGATAAATGGATTCCTTTGAGGAACTGGTCTCCTGTATGAATTACCCTAAAACTGGAAGGAGACTTTCTGCTGCTCCTGCATGTGAAATTCCTCTTTTAAGTCTCTGGTCTAAATGGGACGGTCCTTGGGGGTCACAGGACAAGCAAAGGAAAGTGGACAGGAAAGCGTGTTGGTAGCTAAGATGAAGATGAAGGCTAGCCGAGGCCTACTGGTCAAATTGGGAGAATAGAGAAGTCGGAGTCTACTTGGGGCCACCAGCTGCGTTCCCTCCCGGCGCAAATGTCTTCATTTTGCCCTTTCCAACCCAAGGTCTTGTTTCTCTCGGAGTCTCCCTTCCGATGGCCCTCTTCCAAATCCTTGCCACATCTCCTCTCTTATCACCTGACACCCCACTCCAAACGCTACCGGGGCTCCCCCTTCCCCTCCTCAGCACATTTCTCTCAGGGAGTGCTGTTCTAGCTCCCACCCCCTGGCCCTCCCCGGCTCGGTGGCGGTTACGTGGCCGTTCAGCCGCTCGCTCTCCGCGGCCCCCGCGTCGCCTCCCCAAAACAACGACGCCATCGCTGCGACGGCTGCTTCCGGCCCCAGCACGTGCGACAGTCACAGGCGCGAGGCTGCACGCGGCCCCACGCAGCGGCCAATGGGCTTTCCTCCGGCCGGGCGGGGGGTGGGGGTGGGGGTGAGAGCCACCACCCGCCGCGCGCAGGCGCCCTAGCTCCGGGGAGGTGGGCGGAGTCAGGGGCGGAGGGCGTGGTCCAGGGAGGAGGGGGCGGGAGTAGCGATCCTCCACCCCGCCCGCAGGTCCGCGCCAGGCGTTAGAAACCCGCACGGGCGCTTCTGTGGCGAATGTTCTGTTAGGCGGACCTCTGCTGAGCCAGCAGAGGCGTGGGAGACTAAGGGCAGGAATCTCTGCACTGATTCGAGAGTCCTACCTCTTCTCCCCCACCACCCTCTCCCCAGACTATTCTCCAGGTGGTGGGGCAGGACCCCTGCACCCCGCTTCAAACTCGCATGTTCGCCTTCCCACGAAATTTCTGCTGCTACGTTGCAAGATGTCAGAAAGGCTAGTAGTGAATGGCATAGGAAAGTGGAGTCAGACGGAGTGACGCTCACTGGACAAATGGGAAAGATGCAGAAAGGAAGTAAAGTTATTCAAATTCTAACTACTGTCCCTCGCTCAGTCGTGTCCGACTCTTAGCGACTCCATGGACTGCAGCCCACCAGGCTCCTCCGTCCATGGGATTTTCCAGGCAAAAGTGCTGGAGTGAGGTGCCATTATTCTCCACTGTTACTCGATACCTGTCATGTTTCCAAATACCGGCTTGTTTTCATCTTAGTTCTGATACGCGTCTCGTGCTGAAACAACGCGGAGAAAACTGTTTCCCCTTAGGTACAGCCATCACCTCCCACCTTCACCTGCACAATCAGGGATAGATTCTTTGCACCAATGACTGCTAAATCTGGACAAAAGTAGCAGAATTTTTTTTCTTCAAATTTTCTAACCGGACTCTTGAGATTTCAATCAGCATCTCTAGAAAAACGCGCAAAATCCTAGTTATGACCTCTCCGTGGTGCTGAAGCAAGACTCCCCATCCTTGTTCGGTCACTCAGACATCTCTGTCATTTGTTATGAGATGATTACATTCCTTTTCAGCCCTTCGTGTGGAGTCTAATTGTAAATGGTTTTGACTCTCAATGATAGCTTTCTACTAATTTAACTATGAATAAAATTGGGTCTGCTACTGCTGCTAAGTCACTTCAGCCGTGTCCGACTCTGTGTGACCCCATAGATGGCAGCCCACCAGGCTCCTTCGTCCCTGAGATTCTCCAGGCAAGAACACTGGAGTGGGTTACCATTTCCTTCTCCAATGCATGAAAGTGAAAAGTGAAAGTGAAGTCGCTCAGTCGTGTCCGACTCTTAGCAACCCCATGGACTGCAGCCCACCAGGCTGCTCCTTCCATGGGATTTTCCATGCAAGGGTACTGGAGTGGGGTGCCATTGCCTTCTCCAAAATCGGGGCAAGTTCTTTAAATTTAACGTTCTATTATTTTAGCGGACTAGAAATTATCCTGTCTTTTATTCTTGTCCTCGCGCAGGCCCCAGATTATGCCTTGTTGGAGGTGCACAGATGGTGGCCGGACTACAAAACATTAGGCAGATTTCAGTGTTAAACCTGCACTCCCTGCTCGTAGAACTACATTTCCCATAAAGGTGGACTACATTTCCCATGAGGTCCCGGAGGAGCACGTAGAAGACGCAAAGTGACAGCTTCCTGTCTCGAGGAAAGCTGCGTGGCCGACCACCGGAAGGTAAGTGTGCGGGTTTTGGGGGGTGAATTATTTTCTGGGTTCTACAAAGAGGAACGAACAGATGGACAAACAGATGGACGTTTCTCTCATTTCCTCTATGCTCCTTTTTCTGTACCTTGATCTTTTCACGAAAGCACTTATTTTGAGTATGGAAGTGGAACCTCACTAAAGACCCTGTGTTTTTGTGTCTGATGCTTCTTGGAGCAGTTGTCAGAAACGTGCAGCAGTTAGGAGCTTGTTTACTTCGATTTGTTGAGGGCCCTGGGACTGCGGAGTGTAATCTCTTCTGCCTTAGAATTCGTTTGCTCATGAAACCAAATAGAAGTGGAGATTCCGGTAGTATGTGGAGTGTGGAGGTGTGGCAACATTTCCCCCCCAAATTTGAAAATTGGTTTGATAATTTTGTGATCCCTTTCCTGGGCTTCCCTTGTGGCTCAGCTGGTATAAAGAATCCGCCCACAATGCGGGAGACCTGGGTTCCATTCCTGGGTTGGGAAGATCCCCTGAAGAAAGGCTACCCACTCCAGTATTCTGGACTGGAGAATTCCACAGATCGTGTAGTCCATGGGGTCGCAGTCAAACATGACTGAGCGACTTTTACTTCACTTCCTGATATTACACGGCTGCTTGAAAACCACTGCACTTCACCCTGAGGAGGGGAAGTGGTGTTCTGAGTAAACTATACTGAGTCAATTCTGTTTTGCCAAAAATGTCTTATTACTGGTTTAATACCTTTGGACTAATTGGTTTAATAAGGTAGGTAATATTGGGCTTTGAGAAATATATGAAGAGGCACACCATTGGGAGTTTTTTTTAAATTGATTTGTATGTAAAAAAATACCATGTGGCTGTTAACTTTTTAAAAGAGGTACAAACTGCCTTGACTCCCACTACCTGGAGTTAGGTGTGTTCATCTTTCCTTGTGCTTTGTGTGTGCAGCAAGACAGTGCGCACAGCCTATTTGTTTGATCTAATTTTCATTTTTCTATTAGCTTCCCATATATTTCCAATGACCAATGTCTAATTACTTCACTATTGTTGGCCAGTTGGCAGTTTTTGCTTATTTGCAGTGAATGTTATATGTATCTTTGAGCCACTGATTATTTCTCTCCCTGATGAATGCTTAACAATGGAACTGGGTGAATGAATGAATGATGTAACTTAAATATTACAGAGAAAATGTATTTTAGCAGATAGTAATGGTCAAGGTCACTCATTTTTGTTACATGGCTGTTTTTCCTTTGAACAAGCAAGCTATTTCTGCTGTCACTCTTCTGGCTTAAATGCTAAATCTGACAGCCTCTAGGTTTTAGGTATTATTGGACCAGAAATCAAGAACAAACAGATCTAAGTTCAGATGAGCTCAATTAAGTAATTTGACCCTAACAGGCCAGATTCATTTTGGTTATTATGTCTGCATCTGGCTCCAGCTGCTAGTAGTTTGAAGCTCTCTTGCAATGTGGCAATAGCCTTCAAATGACAGACATGATTTCTAAGAAAATCTCAGAGGCAAATTATGAAAAGTACGGCATTCCAGAAGTAAATGGAGGGTAACATATTATTAAAATAATTCTGAAACAAAACTTGGGTTAGAACCTTGCATGTGGTATCGTGCTATTATCGAGCATCTATTAAAAAACATTTAACATGGTTAGTGGAATTACTGTATTCCTTTAGTAACAAAGGTTGTCTTGCTGTTCCTTCATGTAGGATTGTGTGTAAAGGGCAGGTTTTTGTTCATTCCCTTTGGCCCTCATTTGGGTGCAGAGAGTATGATGGAGAGTATAAATGGAAGCAGAATCATAACCTAGGTTTGAGATTGCCTTTGGAAAATATTTAAGAGAAAATGAAGTCAAGTTCACAAATTTCCAAAAGTGTTTAATAGGTAAGCTTACTGCTCAGCAACTTTAAAAACACACTGATAAAAACAGCAACTCACATCGGCCAAAGGTAACAAGTTCATGAAACAAGTGCTGGCTTTGCTCACTAAGACAAAACAGAAAGCCTAGGTCTGTTTTTCTGGCATGATTCCTCTTGCAGTTGCTAGATTTGATGGTCATTTGGAAGTTAAGTGGTAGATACCAATGTGACATATACCTAGAAAAGACCAGTGATGGGTGATACTATGTTCCATGGTATTTTGAGTTAGTTGTTTCTATTTAAATAAAGGAGAGGTACTAAGAACCAGGTTATTGCAAATAATCCTGTGAAAGGAGAGGCAAGTTAAAAAAAAAAAAGACTTAAGAAGGAGAAAGAGGGAAGGAAGTAAGTTTCTTGGGCATCACACCATTTGCAAGGTCACAACGAACACCCCAGCGAAGGGCAGATCGTTTCTTCTCAGTTGGCACTAGGTAATTGTTTGGAACATATATATGCTGAGGCTTGGACTGGGCTTCTACACGACAAAGCATCTGCTCTCGGATACCCCAGCGTAATTCCTTCCTATGATCTTCACCAGGTAACCGCATGGAGTCCCAGTCTCGTTTATATTCAAAATAGCGGGCTACCCGGTCTACCTTGCCCCGGTTTCGGCTCAACTGGTCCAGCCTTGGGAGGATAAAGGACTTGGGCCGGCTGGCAACAATCAGGTCTTGTTCATAAGCTGGAGGGCCCATTTCTTCTTTTTGTAGATAGCAAATGAGCTGATCTTGAGAAATTCCTTGGTATTCACGTGGTAAACTAAATTTTTGTGAAATATCAACTGGAGATTCCCTGTCTTCCTGGAAGTGCAGATTCATCAGCCTTTGTCTTAAGTCCCAGACATCCATGTCACTTTCTGTACCAGACTCTGATTCACTGATCATCGACTCATCCGTCACTAATACTTCCCCGCCTGGCATTCGACGCAGCACTTTTCTCTTCATAATTGGCTTTCGGAGTCTTTGGGAGGTCTCTGAGACTGCTTCTGAAGGGGCATTGCTTTCTATATGTGGGTAATGCAGTTGTGCAGGAAAAGCAGGTTGCTTTCCTGAGGTTACTGAGGCTTTACTGTAGGGATCATACAGGATGGACTGGGCTTGTCTTCTGACATCTCCCTCCCCGTGGCCTGCACAGATGTGAGGGAAAGCTTTAGCGGCTACTAATGTTCGTTCTTCTGGATCCATATCAGCCCACTTGTGTCCATCAGGTCCCACAAGTTCCTCCACTGCTTCCCCTATACTGAAGGACCTTCTGTAAGAGAAAATCACCAATTAGTTTCCTGACAATAAATTCCCACCTCAAAAACCATTCCCTTCCTATGTACTATTTTATAGCAGTGAAACAGAACAGTCATAAGTACAACAGTTAAGTATATGGTAAAATACAGCTTAGTACAGGCAGTAAGGGAGCACTTTGGAGGGGCATTAATTCAGTTCAGTTCAGTCGCTCAGTCGTGTCTGACTCTGCGCCCCATGGACAGCAGCACGCTAGGCTTCCCTATCCATCACCAATTCCTGGAGCTTGCTCACTCAGGTCCATCAAGTCGGTGAGGCCTCCAACCATCTCATCCTCTGTTGTCCCTTCTCCTCCTGCCTTCAATCTTTCCCAGCATCAGGGTCTTTTCCACTGAGTCAGTTCTTCCCATCAGGTGGCCAGAGTATTGGAGTTTCAGCTTCAGAATCAATCCTTCCAATGAATATTCAGGACCGGTTCCCTTTAGGATTAACTGGTTTGATCTTGCAGTCCAGTGGACTCTCAAGAGTCCTTTCCACCACCACAGTTCAAAAGTATCAATTCTTTGGCCCTCAGCTTTCTTTAGAGTCTAACTCTCACATCCATACATAATTACTGGAAAAACCACAGCTTTGACTAGACGGACCTTTGTTGGCAAAGTAATGTCTCTGCTTTTTAATATGCTGTCTAGGTTGGTCATAGCTTTTCTTCCAAGGAGCAAGCGTCTTTTAATTTCTTGGCTGCAGTCACCATCTGCAGTGATTTTGCAGGTATTAATCCGGGTTTATTACTGCTTTCGTTTCCAGGTTTTTCTTCAGTTCAGTTCAGTTCACTCGCTCAGTCGTGTCTGACTCTTTGTGACCCCATGAATCGCCCCATGAATCGCAACACGCCAGGCCTCCCTGTCCATCACCATCTCCCGGAGTTCACTCAGACTCATGTCCATCGAGTCAGTGATGCCATCCAGCCATCTCATCCTTGGTCATCCCCTTCTACTCCTGCTCCTAATCCCTCCCGGCTTCAGAGTCTTTTCCAGTGAGTCAACTCTTCGCATGAGGTGGCCAAAGTACTGGAGTTTCAGCTTTAGCATCATTTCTTCCAACAAAATCCCAGGGCTGATCTCCTTTAGAATGGACTGGTTGGATCTCCTTGCAGTCCAAGGGACTCTCAAGAGTCTTCTCCAACACCACAGTTCAAAAGCATCAATTCTNTTATTGTGATCCACACAGTCAAAGGCTCCTTTTCACAGATGAGTAGCCTAAGGCATGGACAGATTAAATAGCTCAAGGTTACAGCACTAGTAAGTGGTTGAGCTGGAATTCTAACTCAGGCAGTCTGGGTTGAGAGTCCATGCTTTTAACTGCGAGTGATTTAATCCAAAAGACCATCACATGCATACATTCCTTATGCTTAAGTACCCAAACCAAACACCCAATGCCAGTTTCCTGACTGGATCTAGAAGAGGTATCTACTGCCCTCTATTTCCTGTATCTCTGATACTTTTCTTAAGCTGAAAAACTAATACATATACATGTAGTTTAAAGCAAGGACTCCCTACCCCCCAACCCAAAGCAAGTTTCACTGTCAAAGGCAGTTTATCATTTCTCCAATAATTTTCCATATTCATATGCACATTTTTATACCATAAAGAAACTCTTTCAAATCGTAAACAGTCTTAGTGGTCCAGCTGTGTCACTGTCACGTACCATAATTTATTCAACCTGTTCCTGAGTCATTTAATTGTAATTTTATTTTTGTTCTTAAAACGAGTCTTATAACAAATATCTTGTAAGTTTAACATACTTGTTAAAGCATATGTGTACATTCAATTTCTAGAAATGTAATAGGTGGGTCAAAGGCATGTGTGCACTCAATTTTGATAGCTGTTGCCTGATTCCCTCTAAAGAAGTACTCAGTATGTGTGTATTCCAGAGCTTGCTTCTCATTCCTCTCCTCTCTTCAAGGTGGTATACTATCAAACACTCTCTTCTTTGCAGTCAGTTTGATAAAGTAAACAGTCCTCTTATATACTGACATTTATTTAAATTGAGTAAATTTTAGCATCTTTTCATACATTTATAAGATTTTCCCCCTCTGTATGAAATATGCATGTTTCCATTTATCTCTCAGGTTGTTGGGGTTTTTTTTTGTTGATCTTTATATTAAAGCTGATTATGAAATACATACCATCAGTACATTTTTCTTCCTAGTTTGTTATTTAACTTCTGACTTTTTGCTGTTAGAAATATATTCTTAGGTGGTCGCATTTTTTGGGTTTCAGCAATGCCTCACTTATGCCTATCCTACTTCAAGACTGTAAGAAGGTTGTATCATGTTTTCTCCTAATACTTTTATATAGTTTCATTTTTTACATTTAAATTTGTAATCTATCATAGATATAGAAACTCAAAGAACAAAAACCTAAATTGAGTTGCCTAGACTTAAAGTAACCATCAGTCAAAGACAGTCTAGTACTGTCCCAGTTTACAGATGTAGTACAGTTGTCCTCAGATTATTGCAACATGTCAAGAGTTTCAACACGGTTATCTAAATTATATTATCCAGAGTGACTTTATTTTCCAGCATGACAATTTTAACTACTAGAGGTATAGAAATCTCTTATCAGAACATTCATTAAATTTGACTTAAAAAGATCTTAAGGCTTTATTACCTTCTTTGTGCCATCAAAGCTGCTTAAAGGGGGAAAATCTTGATTCCAGATTCTACTTCCAATATGAAGTACAATCACTGACAAGTTTCTTCCACTGGGCCAGCTTCTCTTGCACCACCTTTAAGACAGAACTGTTTTAGATGACAGAACACACCACCCACCACAAGCACTAATTTTATCTGCAATACTAGAAAGCAACAGAAACTTGGGGTAGACATAAATACTTCATATACAAAGATTTTATGATGGAAGATAGCACAAATATAATGAGAAGTCAAAAGGAAATGTTTTAGGGGAAAAAATATCAACAATATCATCTCAGCTCATGAGAATAGAGAAATGAAATCTACATTTCCTCTAAATTCTCACTACTTAAATCTTAACAATGCTATCTGGATTTTTTTTTTTTTTTTTTTTTGATGCTACCTTCCCTTTCCACTGTGAATTGACAGACATGATGGAAAAGAATAATATCTAGATTTTTGACCCATAATAATGAAGCTAATGCTTGTATCCCTGGGCAGAATCAACATCTATATATCCTTTAGGCCTCAAATTAAATCTTAGATACTGTTTGAACATAATGGAATGATACCAACATCATCAAGGCAATCAGCACTAAAATTGTATCTCTTTACTCTCTTTTCAGATAGGGTGGATCTCTTTGTATTTATTCCTGAAGTTGTCATATCATGGCTGAAAATGACATAGACAGAATCCAGACTGAGAAACTCTTAAAAAGAGTACAGGAACTGGAGCAGGAGGTAAAACGACTTAAAGAACAGGCCAACAACAAGGACTCAAACATCAGAGAGAATTCTTCAGGAGCTGGGGGAAAACCTAAGCGTGCCTTTGATTTCAGTGCTCACGGTCAAAGACATGTAGCTCTAAAGATCGCCTATCTGGGCTGGGGATATCAGGGCTTTGCCAGTCAGGAAAACACAAGCAATACAATTGAAGAGAAACTGTTTGAGGCTCTAACCAAGACTCGACTGGTAGAAAACAGGCAGACATCCAACTATCACCGGTGTGGGCGAACAGACAAAGGAGTCAGTGCCTTTGGACAGGTAAGGGCCATTGTACTGTTTTGCAAAGCAAGCAACAGTAATATATTCTAGGTGTACATACTGAGGATTCAGATCATTTGTATCTCTAAATATCTTTCTCTTAATTCCACAGGTGATTTCTCTTGACCTACGTTCTCACTTTCCAAAGGGCAGGGATTCTGAGGATTTTAATTTAAAAGACGAAGTCAATGATGTGGCTACAGAGATCCGTTATACCCACATTCTCAACCGGGTACTCCCTCCAGACATCCGTGTGCTGGCCTGGGCTCCCGTAGAAGCTAGCTTCAGTGCTAGGTTCAGCTGTCTTGAGAGGACCTACCGCTATTTTTTCCCTTGTGCTAACTTAGACATTGTAACCATGAACTATGCAGCTCAGAAGTATGTTGGCACACATGATTTTAGGAACTTATGTAAAATGGATGTAGCCAATGGGGTCATTAATTTTCAGAGGACTATCTTGTCAGCTCAAGTACAGCGAGTGGGCCAGAACCTGGCCGAGGAGGGATGGCAAGAACCCTTTCAGTTATGCCAGTTTGAAGTGACTGGCCAAGCGTTCCTTTATCATCAAGTCCGCTGTATGATGGCTATTCTTTTCCTGATTGGCCAAGGAATGGAGAAGCCAGAGGTTATTGATGAGCTGCTGAACATAGAGAAAAATCCCCAGAAGCCTCAATATAGGTAAGTTAAAAACACAAACCTAGGTTGCCCCCCCCCCAAAAAAAACAGCTATTGCCTGTAGATATATTAGAATATATTTTAAAATATTCTTCCTCTCCCCACCATTGTCTAAAAAACTAAATTTCTGATTCTCCCTTCATGAGGCTTTTACTCTAACTTGTAGAATGTTGTGAACATGTAACAGTGATTATCTTTCAATTTTTTTCTGTCATTTTTCTATCCCTTTAGTAAGTAACAGGTGTCTGGACCAGGCCCCTTAAATAGCTTTACAGCATTATGGTGGGGCCAAGTCAACTCACTTCTAGGTCACTTGTTACAATTGAAATTTACTCTAATGTAGATCAAGCCTAACTAAGTGATCCATGGTTTGCTGCGTTTTTCTTTTTTAATTATAAAGTTCAATATGAGGGATGGTGTCATATTTTCTCAACCATTAGATACTAAATATTGACAAAATTTTCCCCCTCCTAACCCAGCTAATCCTGTTTTTTAAGAACTGTTGGATAGCTGCTGTGTATTCTCATACTATTTCTTCTCTAGTATGGCTGTGGAATTTCCTTTAGTCTTGTATGACTGTAAGTTTGAAAATATTAAGTGGATCTATGACCGGGAAGTTCAGGAATTCAATGTTACCCACCTTCAGCAACTATGGGCTAATCATGCTGTGAAAACTCAGATGTTGTATAGTATGCTACAAGGACTGGACTCTGTTGCACTACCCTGTGGAACAGGTATGATGGGAACCAAAGTTATACAGGATTGTGGGGGAGGGAGATTCACACAGAGATTGGACATGACTCTTGTGGTAAAGTATCCATTGTAATGCGTGACTGTATATTTTACAGGACCAAAGATGGATGGAATGATAGAATGGAGAAATGTTAAGCCCTCTATCACAAAGCAGACCAGTGCCTTTGTAGAAGGAGTGAAAATGCGCACTTATAAGCCACTAATGGATCGTCCTAAATGCCAAGGATTAGAATCCCGGATCCAGCATTTTGTACGTAGGGGACGCTTTGAACGCCCACATTTGTTCCATGAGGAAGAAACAAAAGCCAAAAGGGACTGTAGTGACACACTAGAGGAAGAAAATACTGTTTTTGAGAAACCAACGAAGAGAATTTGTGTTGATACAGAACTTAAAAACATCATTTAACCACAGAAAACTCAACAAGATCTAGGAGGCAACAAAACACCATTAGGCTAAAGAAGTCTTTCTTGAACAAGAAAAAGTGTAAACATTCCTTCATTCCTGTCCAGAAGAACTAGAGGTGGGAGAAGCAAGAAGAAATTTTTAAATGGACATACATTTACATACACCTGGAAACCTGTGCCTTGTGTTCAAAGTCATTAAAACCAGAACCCACAAGTATCTGATTTGTTGTGCGGTTCTTTTTAAAAGCAAATGAGACTACTCATCTGAGTTCTCATAAAGAGCTTTGCCCAAGTGTCAAAACTTTTAAAACTTAGTTATGTATTTGATAAACTGGTTTAGTGAAAATGATCTAAGTAGATAAAACACAGCATCTTTTACGAAGCTTATCAATCTATTAATAGTGCTATGTGAGCCACAAATGGTCTTTCTCCTTTAATTTTGAGGTAAAGATCCTTCTGTTTTTAGCGTAATCGTTGAGTGTAGCAAGATATTCCTAAACATATAAGGACAAACCAAAGCATTTTATTTTTTTCAACTGTCTACCTTATTTCAATGTACTTTCACTGGCGTTAGTTTTCAAGTAAAAAAAAAAAAAAAAAAACTAGGAAAAGAACAGAGGTTTGGGAACCAAAAAAAAAAAACAACTTTAAAAAATGATACATGACACAAACAGCAACTAACTAAAAAGCCATGCTTAGGAGAGTCTACTGGAGAAGGTGATGGCACCCCACTCCAGTACTCTTGCCTGGAAAATCCCATGGACGGAGGAGCCTGGAAGGCTGCAGTCCATGGGGTCACTGAAGGTAGGACACGACTGAGCGACTTCACTTTCACTTTCATGCACTGGAGAAGGAAATGGCAACCCACTCCAGTGTTCTTGCCTGGAGAATCCCGGGGACGGGAGCCTGGTGGGCTGCCATCTATGGGGTCGCACAGAGTCGGACACGACTGAAATGACAGCAGCAGTAGCTAAACAGGAGAGTCTACAGAAGGAAGAGAGGATCAGGGTCTTTGATCTTAAGTGAAATCCTTTCAAAGTTAACAAGATGTATTATCAAATCTAGAAGAATAAGGATTTAGTGACATTATTTTTGGTAGTTGCCACAGAAGAACTCAGGACAATCATCACAGATGAAGCAAATCAGAAGTCCCCAAATGTAACTCTGCAGAATTATCTGTATTGTACAATACAATGTACAAACTCCAAAGTCTGACCCATGGTAAGGACTAAATGAATGTGAGAAGTAAAGTAGGGCTTAGCTTTTACTTCGGAAAACAATTATTTCAATAGGTTGTGAAGTTTAAACAAGATTTTATATATATAACATGTAAGTATATGTTGCATATATAAATAAAATGGTGCTTTGCAAGAACTATTATACCATCCATTTCCATGTTCATGCAATACAAAACTACCTACTGAAGAGATAAACACAGAACAGGAAAGTAGGGACAGAAATGGAACAGGATGCTGGCGTGGGTGGATTTCCAACACTAAAGCCCAAAGTGATTTTTTTTTAATGGCATGTGTACTATACTATGATTAGCATGTTTTCTTTGCAGTTAAATTATTGCACACTTTTTCTTGAGTGTATGAAGATAGGTGTTTGCAAATAATAAAATATATAATTTAGCAAGATCTGTAAGTAGCTGTCAGTTTTTTCTTTCTTTTTTAATATAAAGAACTGATAATCCTTTCTCTTTACCTATAGGGAAACTTTCACACAGAAGCTAGAACCACTTATATTTTGTAAATAAATACAGATATTATCTGTACCAAAATACCCAGCAGTATCTTGTCAAAATTTGAAGCAATTAAGTGTTCAGTTGAGTTAGTTACAAATGAAAGGATTTCAAGCGTTTTAAATTGGAAGAGGGGCTGGGTCACTAGTTAAGATTCTAAACTTTGCTGAGTTAGAACAAATTCCTCTAATTCTTGGAAGGGAAGCAAGTAGCTTCAAGTGCGGCAATATTAGAACAAAAGAAAACAAAATACCCTAAAATAACCACAATCCAAAGAAACAACAGACTAGTGGAAATTCTGTAACAGGTTCAAAATCACTAATTCGCATTCCTCTTAGAAAGCTATTAAAAGGTACAAACACCAGCAGAATAGACAAAAGACAGATGATTTATCAAAGAAATCATGACTAATAAACATAAAAGTTCCATATCATTAATAATGCAAATAAAAACATCAAGCTATCCTTTTAAATTGGTAAGATTTTCTAATGCAGGGCAGAGTGTGGAGAAATATCTACTCTTACACTCAGTACTGTTGAGAGGGGAGGGGGAACCGACAGTTTTTATAGAGGGCACTCTGGCATCATGAATCAGAATTTATTTTTAATTGCTTTACAATGCTGTATTGGTTTCTGCCATGCTATATTGGAATCAGCCATAAGTGTGTATTCCCTCCCGGTTTAGCCTCCCTCCCACCCTGAATCGGAATTTAAACTGTACCATTATTTCTAAGCCACAATCTATTTCCAAGAAATTATTCTAAGGAGATAAACTGGACAAGAATGCAAACATATGTGTGCAAGTAACCACTACCATACTATTTTCTGATGAAGAAATTAGAAAAACAAATGTCCATCCATTAGGGAACAGGTTAAATAACATGGCATAGTAGAGGTGTTGGAGAAGACAGAGTCCCTTGGACTGCAAGGAGATCCAACCAGTCCATTCTGAAGCAGATCAGCCCTGGGATTTCTTCGGAGGGAAAGATGCTGAAGCTGAAACGCCAGTACTTTGGCCACCTCATGGGAAGAGTTGACTCACTGGAAAAGACTCTGATGCTGGGAGGGATTGGGGGCAGGAGAATGGGACGAGTGAGGATGAGATGGCTGGATGGCATCACTGACTCGATGGACGCGAGTCTGAGTGAACTCCCGGAGTTGGTGATGGACAGGGAGGCCTGGCGTGATGCGATTCATGGGGTCGCAGAGTCAGACACGACTTAGCGACTGAACCGAGAGCCACAGCAAGAAATATGCCCCCATTGAAAATGATAATGCATGTCTACATTCGATATGGATCAAATGTCTTATTCCTAAACTACTAGGGACTAAGGCATGATCTGCTTTTTAAATGAAAATGCTTTGTTATATTCAAAATAAATACATTTTACAGTCATGTAAATATCTGAAGTAAACCCAAATATGAACACTGATTTTTTATCTGTGGCTGATAGAATCTCGAGTATTTTCTTCCTTTTTTAGTATGTATTTAACAGTGCTGGGATTTCTAAAAATAATGAGACTGTATAACTTTTATAACCAGGAAACAAAGTTTTTTTTGTTTCATTCTGGGGCAGGACTATAGGGTTCTTCAAGTCTACACGCTATCCTAACTCACTGGGCAGTTTCTCGCACTGTAACATACAGAATTTGACAAAGGTGAAGCCAACTAGAAGGGGAGAAGAGGGTTCTCCCTTCACAATGACAACAGCCTGCACCAGCTGGCCCGGGGGGTGGTCATCGTCTCGCATGCTCGCGGCCAGCCTCCGGGGAAGCCGACTCCTCCGCGGGCCCGGGTCCAGCCACCCCGAAGCCCGGTCACCTCGCAGAGACGAGTGGACGGACCACTGGGGTCCTCGTCGCTGCAGCCGCCGGCAGGCAGTGGAGCGGCAGTGGGAGCATAACGTGACCTCGGGGTTCGGGCGCGCCAGGGGCACGCACAGAGCGGCTCACACGTGCCTCCGGAGGCCGCAAACCTGGGCTCTGCACCGAGCGCCCGGGGGACCCGGCAACCACGGGAGGGAGACTCCAATTCCTCGCTACTGAGAGCCATCTCTATAGCCGTAGGCGGGCGGGAGGCCCGTGTACCACCTCTCCCCTCCTTTACCCGCTTACCCGCCCAGCCGACGTCCGTCGGCCGCACCGAGTCCCGCGGCGCGGCTATCGCACCACCGCAAGTTTCAGTTAGGTTCCTGCAGCTCGCGCAGGCGTGCGGACCGCAAACGCGTCCAAGCTGCCGTTAACGGCCCGGCCGCCCAGGTTTAAACCCGCCGAGCGAACGGCCCCCTAAACCCCGCCCACCACCTTCCTATTGGCCCAGAGAGTGAACGTCTTCCAAGCCTACATCCCGATTGGTGCATATTTTCTCTTGGCCCTCCCCATGGGCGGAAGGAGCCCTGGGACTTGCGGCTCGGATTCGGCGAGGTCCGCACGCCGCCAAGCTCTAGCACGTAACCCGGAAGCATCGCGGCGTCACCTGGAGGTGACCCGAAGGGAGGGGCGGGCTTCTGAGGCTCGGTTAACTCTCGAGGTTACCTAACAGCGAGGTAGCTGGATTTGGGGAGGGGCATTCTAAACGTTCCGTCTACCTCAGGGAAATCAATCTCTTCCTTCTTTTGGAGCCCTCTCCCCCGATTCCGCCTCTTCCACCGCCCCCTCCTCCCCACCCCACCCGGCTCCGCTGCAGTCTCCTTGGAGTCTGATAAGCGCAGTCCTTTCGCTGGCTTCCTAGGCTCTCCGATTTGACCCATTGTGTGTCTCCAGCGCTTGCCAACGTGACTCTCAAACTGATTCCGCCACTCCGACGTCCTTGCTAGAAGAAGCCCTCGCTTAAGCTTAAATTCTCCCTTCTACTCCCTTCCCATAATCTTAACCCTTAAGTGCTGTTTTGTTTACATACCTGGGAAAAAATGTTCTGGGGGTTTGGGAATTCTTGAGGGTGAGGCCTAGAAGAGAAAAAGGGTAGAGGTCTTCACAGCTCAAGGCCCTAGTCATCTCCCTACAACCTATGTAAAGCAACTTGTCCTTCCATGTCCTGAGCGTTCTATACCCCACCTCATGCAAATAGGAAGGTGACAGATTTAATTAACACGATTTGTTAAATTCAGGATTGAGTGAGAGGGAGAAAATGATCTTTAACCTTTTTCTCCAAACTTCAGTTGTCCGTTACTCTTAACCACCTTTTTCCTAGGGCCTGTGCACTTTGGATTTGTTGAGGAAAAAGGAATAAACAGAGGAGAAGATGACAGAAGTCGTTTTGCAAAAGTTTGAATGACCCTACCCCTAGATTTCCAGTGTCTTTACACGCCTTTAGTGCACATTCTTTTCTCATGAACAAATATCCCATGCTGTGGTTTGGTCATCTCATCCCTGCATGTCTTTTTCATTGACATTGAATCTCTACTTTGTCTTAGAAGAGTGGACAGAATCATTTTTCTTAACTATTGCTTTGCTCATTCAACAAACTCCTTACACATATCCCTTATTAATTTCTTGTCCTTTCTGTTAGGATTTTATCTTTGAAACCCTTTAATAACTTGAAGCATCTATCTCCTGTCATATTTCAGGTGGAACCTTGTGTTCTAAGTCCTTGTTTTTTGATGGACCACTTCATTTTCTAGCTTTGTCTAGATCTGATTTGATAATCCCCATGATTCCTTGAAATCCATAACCCAGGTCAAGAAAACTTAACCAGGGTCATCTAAACTACATTAAATGGAAGAAAATCCTATTCTTGCAAAGCAAACTGCATCTTCAAAAAAATGTAGTGAGGAAAATTTCGAACATATGGAAATAATGAAGCTACATGAACTCAATGCCCAGCTCCAGCAATTAACTTCTGGCCAATCTCTTTACGTATAGATGTGAGAGTTGGACCATAAAGAAGGCCGAACGGTGAGGAATTGATGCTTTTGAACTGTGGTGTTGGAGAAGACTCTTGAGAGTCCATTGGACTGCAAAGAGATCAAACCAGTCAATCCTAAAGGAAATCAGTTCTGAACATTCATTGGAAGAACTGATGCCGAAGCTGAAGCTCCAGTACTTTGGCTACCTGATAGGAAGAGCCGACTCATTAGCAAAGACCCTGATGCTGAGAAAGATTGAAGGCAGGAGGAGGGGATGACTGAGGATGAGATGGTTGAATGGCCTCACAACTCAATGGACATGAGTTTGAGCAAGCTCCCGGAAATGGTGAAGGACAGGGAAGTCTGGTGTGCTACAGTCCATAGGGTCGCAAAGAGTCAGACACAACTGAGAGACTGAGTAGCAATCTACTTCTATATCACTATCCACATAACTCCTGTATTTATTTGAAGCAAATATCAAGCATCAAAAATCGATAAATATATCAGTATGATTTCTAAAAACATAAAGGACTTTTAAAAAGCATAACCACAATCTTATGACATCTAAAATATTTAATGTATTTTCTTATTTACTTGTCACATAGTTTTGTTTTGTTTTTTTCCTTTACTGTGCTTGTTTAACCTAGGATCCTATCCAGTTCACACGTTGTGATTGGTTGATAGGTCTTTCAAGCTTCTCTTAATCTACACGTTCCACCTCCATATTTCTCCCTTGCATTTCGTTTGAAGGAGCACGGTTGTTGGTCCTGTGGTGTTTCCCTTAATCTGAATTTTGCTGATTGCGTCTGAGTGATGTAGATTAACATAGCTTCCTTACCTTTTGGTAGTAATGCAGCCCTTTTCCAGATGCTTTCCCTGATTCAACCTAACTGGTTTAATTAACCCATCTGTGTCTTTGTACATTCAAGTGTTGCTTTCAACTAGTTATATACTCATGCTTAAGTTAATCACTCCTTTGTGATATCTTTGCTTACCTCAGCCCTTTGTTGACATATTCAAACTCTTTCAACTGTGGCCCTCTCTTACTTCTTACTTGCATGTGTGTGGATAATAATAGTGTAAGGAATAAGTGAGAATGAGATCTTCCAGGAGAGAATATAGAGTGAATTAGAAGACAGCTGCTCTCTTCTTGAAAGTCTCATCTGTTGAACTCTGGGAGACTGCTCTATCCTGTTTCTGCTCCTGCCACTCTCCTGCCTTTCAACTTTGCTGGTCCCCAGAGAGTAGTTCTTTTTTTTTTTTCCCCTCCCTTAAAGAGCTTAAATAGTTCTGTTGCTTCCTCTACTCATTTTATGTCAGATAATTTCAAAAGTCTATAATTTCAATCCTCCCTCTCCTGAGTTTCTAAAATGTATCTTCATACTCTGATTTCTACATGGATATCTTTTCATCTTTCCAAATGCAACATATCTGAAATACTACTCATCTTTCCCCACTGGATTCACCCATGTGATTTCCAAGGATGAATGGTATTATCATCTCCCTGTGTTTTCAGTCCTGAAGGGATGATCATTTTTCATTCTTTCTCATCCCCATGTATCTCGTAAATACTAAGTTCTGTCATTTTGTTCCCTTGTAAAATCTCATCTCTTCCTTACATTTCCTTTTTCCTACTAATCACTAGTTCAGCCCCAATTATTTTGTTCTTGGATTCTTTCAGACACATTTAGTAATACTGAGGGATATGGCATAGAAGCTAAGACTGTAGGCTGTGGGGTCATGTTATCTGGGCTCAAATTCTGACTCCTCTACTCCCTGGATTTGTGACCTGGGCAGGCTATGTAGATTCTGTTTTTTCATTTTAAAATGGAGATGATAATTCAACTTCCTTTATATGGTTTTTGTGAGCATTAAATGAGAAAAGCTAGCATAGTGTCTATGAAATAATAGCTCAGTTCAGTTCAGTCGCTCAGTCGTGTCCAACTCTTTGCAACCCCATGAATCGCAGCACGCCAGNGACTGGATACCATGATCTTCGTTTTCTGAATGTTGAGCTTTAAACCAACTTTTTCGCTTTCCTCTTTCACTTTCATCAAGAGGCTTTTTAGTTCCTCTTTACTTTCTGCCATAAGGGTTAAATATATACACGAAAATTGGCCTGTTTTTTTAATTAATAAGGAAAGGAAAGCACAGAGAAGTTAATTTGTGCATGATTACGTCATTGGTGGGAGGCATGTCTGGAATTTGAAGCCAGATAGTCTGAAGCACAATGCCCAACTGCTGAGATGCCGCTTGTCATGGTTTGGGGTCCTGTAGAAGGACAAAAGAGGGGAAGCCACGCCTCTTCTGCCCACTTGTTTACTCCTAGTAATACCACAATAAAAGGTTGCAGGAATGTTTGCAATTGTAGACTGTTACGATGCTTGAAAATGTGTGGTTTAACAAGAGAAGCAAAAATTTTAAACTATACACAAAATATGCCTATTCTCATGGTTTGAGGGACATAAACCCCAAAACCAAAGAAAACTCATCACAGGTGGACAAAATCCAGCTCCTGGCTATGGTTGTCTCTCTGCCCTCTTAAATCCTCTGTAGTGTAAATCCCCTCCATCCTTTTGAAAAGGTACCCTCACATGCCCTAAGTCCTACCCTCAGGAACAGACCCACTTCCTGCCCCCTAGTATATATTCTGATGTACAATAAGTCAGATTCTTTCACCCAAAGTGCATTATTCAGACAGGCATTGGGGTTGTATTTAAGGAAAAGATCCTTGGTAGCCTAGAGGAGAACAGGAGGAGTGCTCCGTGGTCTAAAGGTCATCATCACTGGCATGCCCATTCAAAAGGGTTTTGAATCTTGGGATCCATAAAACAGTCCTGGTTGGTGTTGCTGGGCCAAGTTCCCTCCTGCTTGAGATCATTTATCAGTATAAGGTGTGTATGTCCTCCTTGATCTTGCTCGCTATGCAGAAGGTATTCATGCACCTGCATACACACACACACACAGGCTCACACATGTGAACACAGCCACGCATATACAGAAGCTTATCATTCTCTGAAAAATTGATTCTCAAAGACAACACAGTCGGTTTAGTTCATAATCACTAAGAGAAATACTCTCCTAAATGTAATCTGCAAAAATTTATGCCAACCCTAGGAACATTGTTTCACCTTATTAGGCAGAATGATAAAAGGACCTACTTCATTTATTCTCCTGAACCATGGTCAGTGGCCTCAGATATAGAGACATATGGGGTATAGATCCAGTTTTTTTTCATTTATTTTATGGAAGGATAGTTGATTTACAACATCGTGTTAATTTCTGTTGTGTAACCAAGTGATTCAGCTATACATGTATATTCCTTTTCATATTCTTTTCCATCATGGTTTCTTACAGAACATTGAATGCAGTTCCCTGCGCTATATGGTAGATCCTTGTTGTTTATCCATTCTGCATATACTGGTTTGCATCGGCTAATCCCAAACTCCCAATCCTTCCCTTCCCCATACTCCCTCCCTCTTGGCAACCACAAGTTGGATCCCATTTTTATAAGCAATAGAGTCTTTGGTGCCTGATTGCCAGCCAACAGTTGCACAAAGACTTGGCTGAAACTCTGAAACTGCTGTTTTTGAACCATACTTTAAGGCTGACTGTTGTTCACTATTCTCTTTTAGGGAAGGAGGGTGCAAGATGTTTTGTTATTCTCACATTACAAATCAAAAATCAGATGTGGGAGTTGTTCTTCTGGGTACATAAAAATTTGTGACTTAACAGCACAGTGGTTATCAGACCATCCCACCTTTCTTATGTAACCAAAATCTTCCAAGACAGTTGCTTTACATTTATAGAATTTGACTGTCTAAAAAGTAAACAGTTTGAATCTTAAATGACCTGTATGACCTAAGATATAACCTGTCGTGTGTATTGACAGGAACAATTTGTGGTCCTTCCTCTTGCCTGCCAGGTAAACAAAGGAGAAAAACAGTCGGAATTAACCTCACCCTTGTGGCATCCTAGCTTCCTTCAGTGGGAAGAAGCACGTTACTAATTAGAGATAAAGGGCCCTATAAAGAAAAAAAGTTCAGGAAAATATAGGCAAAGAGACAAAGATTGCAATAGTATCACAAAGTGAGGCCTGAGAGAGTGAGCACTTCACAAGGTACAGTTACAGATGCTGTAGTCACAGCATTGAAGAGTTGTGGCCCTTTGTGATCATTCTCTAACTTTGTGGCTGTCTTTCAGTCACTCATTGTGGATAGTGTTGAAGAGTTGGGATTTTAATTTTTCCAAAGATAGGGGAAAATGAATGAACTCCAGCTCAGGTCTTTGGGAAGGCAAATAGGGAAGAGGAGAGTCAACTCAGCATTCAGGACTCAGGAAATTGTGCCTGACTCTGCACTAGGTCTGGGAATAGAGTCTTTTCTAATAATCCTGAACCAGCTCCCTTCTGCCTCCTCCTGGAGAAAAGCTACTTGTACCTAGGAGTTTGGCATCTAGAAAGGCTCTTGGGGACTCCCTGAAAATCCTGATGAGAAAGGAAGTCTGGAGATGGGGAAAAGATACAAGGGGATGATTCCCAGGACACTTGACCTGAGTGCCTTTTAGAAATAAAAAATCTTTTGGGTATTTCTGCAGTCTTTGATGATTCTGAGGAGTAGCACTCCTGATGCTACCCTATTTCAGTGAATGACAACTTAGTTAATTTCCTTGCAGCTCACTCATCTGAGAGAAACCAGTCTGTGCTGACCCTGAGTCCCTGACTTCAAAGACTGTTCTGAAAGAACCTGTTCTTGATCTTCCCACCCACTCCAACACACAAGACATGCACCCACCTACTAAGAGCTAACCTTTAGCACGTCGTTCCTCTCACCACCCACACCATTGGGTGCTGCTCCTTGACAAGCCAGAACTCAGTGACAGACCATGGCTGTCTTTGGACTGGTGACCTCTCAGGGTACTCTGTGCTGACTGACGCCTCTATATTACTCCAGCTGGTGGGACTGTATGGCTCCTGAAGTTCCCAAATGACAACATCTGCCGAAACTTTTAGCTCTGTTATGTCCTGTGCCTTGGCACTGGGGAGCACGTTCAGTTCACTTTTGCCTGGGGAAATAGAAATAATGAATCCCATAGAGTCATGTTGCACAGCTGTACCACAGTGGTAGAGCTACCACATTTCCACTGTATAGCTTTATAACAAAGTAAAGGCAATGGCACCCCACNCTGGGGAGCACGTTCAGTTCACTTTTGCCTGGGGAAATAGAAATAATGAATCCCATAGAGTCATGTTGCACAGCTGTACCACAGTGGTAGAGCTACCACATTTCCACTGTATAGCTTTATAACAAAGTAAAGGCAATGGCACCCCACTCCAGCACTCTTGCCTGGAAAATCCCATGGACGGAGGAGCCTGGTGGGCCACAGTCCATGGGGTTGCTAAGAGTCGGACACAACTGAGCGACTTCACTTTCACTTTTCACTTTCATGCATTGGAGAAGGAAATGGCAACCCACCCCAGTGTTCTTGCCTGGAGAATCTCAGGGATGGGGGATCCTGGTGGGCTGCCATCTATGGGGTTGCACAGAGTCAGACACGACTGAAGTGACTTAGCAGCAGCAGCAGCAGCAACCTTTTGAAACGGTTCTCCCACAAAGAGAATCTCCTGCCATGCTGGGCCTCACATCTAAGAGGGGAAGTGAAGTACAGCAAGAAGGGTGTAAACTCCCAAGGAGTTCTGGCCATGAATTTCTACATGGGTCTCACATGTTCCAAAGGCAAGACATGCAAAGGTGGTCCCTATGTGAATTACTTCCTTGACAATGGCCGGTAAGTCTTAAATCCCTGCCAGGCTTCTGGGAGCCTGAGTTTCAGTGGAAGTTTGCCCATGAATAGTGTTTTCTCTGCGAGCAAGAGAGAGAGTTTATATTTTTATGAGACCGTGTTTTTTCTTAGCCATTCTCCCCATGTCTCACTGCCACGTGATGATTCAGGGTGCAGGTCCCTCTAGAGCTAGAGCCCTGGGAGCCGTTCTCCGGATTCTAGAGAAAAGGAGACAGCACAGTGGAGTGGATGGATAACAGCCCTCTAAATCACACAGGTGTGCGCCTCGTGACATCTGGAGAAAGATGCTGCAGCTCTCAGTGCTCCTGGGTCAGCGGTGAGCTGGAGTCAATTATTCCCAACCTACNTGGCATCACCAACTTGATGCACATGAGTTTGGGTGAACTCTGGGAGTTGGTAATGGACAGGGAGGCCTGGTGTGCTAGGATTCATGGGGTCGTAAAGAGTTGGACATGACTGAGTGACAGAACTGAACTGAATCTCTCTTTTAGCATAACCTCAGGTTAGCCATCGGTTCCATTGACAGAATTGATCAGACTAATGTGACATGAGCTAAGAACAAGTTGATTTTTTAGATGCTTTGGGGCAGAATTTTTTATCTATCCATCCATTTGTTCATTAAAATATTTATTGATCATCTGTAATTTGTTAAGGGAATATAAAGATTAATGGAAACAGTTTTTGTCCTTAAAGTCTTACATTTTTGTTAAGGGAGAGTCATTCCTATAATGTGAGTTACAGTGTTCTATGAGTAGAAATTGATATCATAGTTAAAAGGAAAATTGAGATATCATACAAATTGTGTAGATCACAATAAACTGTGGAAAAGTCTTAAAGAGATAGGAATATCAGACCACCTGACCTGCTTCCCGAGAAATCTGTATGCAGGTCAAGAAGCAACAGTTGAAACCAGACATGGAACAACAGACTGATTCCAAATTGGGAAAGGAGTACGTCAAGGCTGTATATTGTCACCCTGCTTATTTAACTTATATGCAGAGTACATCATGGGAAATGCTGGACTGGAGGAACAACAAGCTGGAATCAAGACTGCTGGGAGAAATATCAATAACCTCAGATACACAGATGATACCATGCTTATGGCAGAAAGTGAAGAAGAACTAAAGTGCCTCTTGATGAAAATGAAAGAGGAGAGTGAAAAGCTGGCTTAAAGCTCAACATTCAGAAAACTAACATCATGGCATCTGGTGCCATTACTTCATGGCAAATAAATGGGGAAACAATGGAAACAGTGAGAGACTTTATATTCTTCGGCTCCAAAAGCACTGCAGATGGTGACTGCAGCCATGAAATTAAAAGACGCTTGCTCTTGGAAGAAAAGCTATGACAAACCTAGACAGCATTTTCAAAAGCAGAGATGTTACTTTGCCAACAAAGGTCTGTCTAGTTAAAGATATAGTTTTTCCAGTAGTTATGTATGGATGTGAGAGTTGGACTATAAAGAAAGCTGAGCACCAAAGAATTGCTGCTTTTGTACTGTGGTGTTGGAGAAGACTCTTGAGAGTCCCTTGGACTGCAAGAAGATCCAACCAGTCNTTGTGTGTGTGGCTCTGGGGATGAGCCTGTTCAGATAATCAACCCCACACTCCCTCCCTCCCCCAGAAGGGCGACCTGCCATCACCACCGCCTGTCTTCTGTGTTGTGACTCCTAACCGCAAGGTGAAGGCCAGGAACACGAAATCAGGCTGTTGCAGCAGAGGCCCCATTCCCTGTGCCTCTCAGGTGAACCTCACTCATCGTGCCATCCAGCTTCTCATCGGGTGTCTCTGACTATCTGATCTGTGCGAGGCATCATTCTAGCTGCTGAGAAGAAGGCAGAGGAACACACGAAACTCTTGTGTTTGTGCAACTTCTGCCCTTATGAGGGGAGAGAGACAAAATAGCCCTAAGGAAGGAGAAGCTAGAGAAGGACAAAGTGGGTTAAGCACTCTGGAGAAGATGCCACATAGGACAGGGGGCTGGGAAGTGTGGTGAGGGAGTTTGGGGTGTGCACATGCACACGTGTGTGTCCTTAGCTCTAACTTTCTAATCCCGCCACAGCCCTTTCAAGCGAGTAATCGAAGCATTTCTTCCTCTTTCTCCCTGTCACTCCGAGCACTTGTCTCTCCGTTGTAATCATCCTTGGTCCTTGTCCCCACCCAAAATTTTAATGAATAAAGCTGGAGGGAAGCGGGGATCACTTTCACCTCGTCGCCTGTTTTCCCGGGCTGTCCCATCCATCTCAGAGAGGGATGCTCCACCGGGCAGTCAGACTGTATCTGGGGAATCGGCTGAGGTGAGTGTCCGGGAGGGTTGTGGTACCTTAAGGGACCTGAGAAACTCACTCCCAGATGCTCAGTGGCCCCAGCTTTGTTGTAGCTGAGTAGACATCATGTTATGTGGATATACACCTGTTGTATAGACCAACAGGCAGAAATACAATCATGTGAAGAGGGACTAGGGAGAGAGATTCAATACTAGCATTAATTAGTATTTTATGATAGATCTAATAAAATGAAACAGGACATCTGCTTGGCCTGAGTTCTAAGTAGGTGGAAACAGACAGGATGTACTGTCTCCTGAGAACACTGGAGAGAGAGGATTCAAGTGACTGACCTGAAATTTATGACTGCGATTCTAGTGGGATGCCTGAGGGCAGGTGGTGGGATAAAAGAGGCTGAGGCCTCCTACTGGAACCTCTGCAGGAATGGGCCCCCAGATGTTCCGGCTGCTTCTGATGAGCGTGTTCACGGTGCTCTTCATGAATGAGAGTAAGCCTGGGGAGGGCGGTACTTGGTGGGCAAATGGGTGGGCAGAGAATGTATGGGGAGGAGGAGAGGGACTTGGTGACTTGATTGGTGTGAAGTGGTGCAAGGAGAATTTTTCTTCTTCTCTTCACAGGAGACAGAGTCCTGAGTATGAAAAGTTGTACGGTGCAGTTCATTTTTGGTTTTCAGATAAATAACGCCGTGAAGGGAGGGGACATGTTTGAGTTCTTTTCATAGTATCTCTACCCTCCCTGGCTACACTCCCCTTTCCCCACTGACTGTTCTAGTGTCTTCTTTTAGCCCCCAGCCTTGGGTGAGAGGGGGAGGTCTTTAACTTCCTGAGGGGAGTGACGACCCCCTGACAGAAGCTGGGAGGGTGTCCGCATCCCTCCTGTGTGTGTTACACCACTCAGGTGTAAAGGTTTCCAGATGGGGGGTGGGCTTCTGAACAGGGTGTCCCTAGAAAATTCTGCATCAAAGTCCTCCTCTCTTCCTTTAGTTATTCAGCTTTGCTTTCAATGTGAATACCACGATGGATACAGTTGCATCCAAGGGAAGAAAACTTGCTGGAAATTTAGAACGGCTAGCCTGAAGAGAGCTTGTGTCACAGACAACTTTTACTATTATGATCGTATTGCAGGTAAATCGGGTTAGAAAGAGACAAAAGATACTATCAGTGGTGGCCATGATCTCTGGACTTAACACGTGGAGGGAGACGGGACCATTGCCAGGTGGGAAAGTGGGACTCTCCGTACACAGTCCTGGGATGGAGGCTATCTGGGATGCAGATGTCTCTTGCCTAGTCCTGTTTAGAGAGACATAGATGAAATGCAAATATAGCTTTGGGGCAAGTTTTCTGTGTTTAGGAGATTTTTGAGGTTCTGGGGAGATGTCATTGCTAGGAAGATGGTGAGATCAAGCAAGGTGATCACATTTACTTTTCCATTCTCTTTAGATAGATATCACTACAGATACTCAGTGCTGTCTTGTAGGGCTTGTGAAGAGGGATCATTCATGATATTTCATGACTTATATAGAGAAACATTTTGCTGCACTGAAGACATTTGTAACGATCCGGAAAAAAATCAGGACATTGCGAAGATAGCAACATCGTATTCATAGAACAACAAATAAAATAATTATGATTTTAAAAAACCATCTCTCCTAGTTATTTTTTCCTTTTCCTTACCCCCTGGCCACATCATCTCACATTTTCTCAGAATCCAGACCCCGCTACTGTATTCCAGTAGATCTACTATGGATGCTCTTTCTTCTGATATTGCTTCCATTAACAGGAAAGTGCAAAGCCATATTCCCCCCAAAGCCAACTCTGCCTTCTGGATGGATTCTCATCTATTAACTACCTGATATCTCCTGGCAAGCTTTACTTGCCCTTAGGTCTGATGCTAAATTCAGAATTCTAAAATTTTGGCAAAGGGAGCAGAGTATTTTTCTGATGGAGCTTCTGAGAGAAAGTCAGGAGAAAGCAGAGGGTATTAAATTAGTGACAAGAAATCATAAAAGATTGTGGGGATATTTGGGAAGAGAGTGGAAAAGGTATTTGGTGGCAGCCGGAAAGGGCTGGTATTCAACAGGGGCTCGTGAAAGTCAGTGTGAAATTAGAAAACACCAACTTCCATGAAAGGAATAGTCAGTATACTGCACTCGAGAATCTTAGGAGTTTTGTTTGTTTCTAATCATGTTATCTTATTTTCATGCTCAAAGCCAAGGATGGGCACTTGGCTGAGTGGTGGTCAGCTACCCTGTCTCCTGGCATGTGAGTAGTACTCGACCACCTAGTCCTCAAAAATATTTAAATATTTTCTTACATTCAGTGTGTTCATGGATAGAAAACTGAATGTCCTTCATCAACTGGCACAGTCCTGCAACAGAAGATGTTAAAGAGAGATAAAAGTTTCAGATCTTCACCGTAATTTTTATTAGAAGATAATTAGCTGTGAAATGAAAATAATTCCTATTATTACTTACTCACTTTTGGTTAAAAAAAATTTTTTTTTTTACCATATTAACCTTTCTATGTGCTAGAATCTATAGACGCTACTATTTTTTTAGGTGTATAATTATACACATGTATGTATATATATGTAAAATATATCATGCTTTGTAATATTTCTCTTGATAATTGGGCTTAAAATTCCATATTCTATTTTCATAAATAGAATACATTTTTAATATTTTATTATACAAATTATTATTTTTATTATACAAACTAAATATTTTCAATTTATGCTGGAATTTCCCCCAAATTGTATCATGTTAGAATGAATATTATACTTTAACATCTTGCAAAGTAGAAAATGTGCTAGAGCCTTCCATTCAGGGTCGTTTAATTGGTTTATGTAGAATGGAGATAGCAGCAGCAGGTTCCAAATATGAAATGATTCATGCGGGACTCACTGTGCTGTGTGATTAGTTTCTAGAATGGTCCAGGAGGCAGCTTCACATTAAAGTCGAGGTGCAGCGAGAGGACAGTAGCTGGCGCAGGGCGGGCAGCAGGCACGCGCTGGGTGACAAGGGGAGGCTGGCGCCAGCGCGATAGCAAGGCGGAAGCGAGGATTCCGCGGAGCGCCGCGGCGACGCCCCTCGAGCTTCCTCACCGCATCCGCATCCGGGAGACTCCAGGTCCAGGCTCCCCGAGTCTGTCCTGTCTGCTTCCTGTCTTGGGTTTCCATGAGNTTCCACTGTTTCCCCATCTATTTCCCATGAAGTGATGGGACCAGATGCCATGATCTTAGTTTTCTGAACGTTGAGCTTTAAGCCGACTCGTTCGCTTTCCTCTTTCACTTTCATCAAGAGGCTTTTTAGTTCCTCTTCACTTTCTGCCATAAGGGTGGTGTCATCTGCATATCTGAGGTTGTTGATATTTCTCCTGGCAATCTTGATTCCAGCTTGTATTTCTTCCAGTCCAGCGTTTCTCATGATGTACTCTGCATATAAGTTAAATAAGCAGGGTGACAGTATACAGCCTTGACGTACTCCTTTTCCTATTTGGAACCAGTCTGTTGTTCCATGTCCAATTTTAACTGTTGCTTCCTGACCTGCATACAGATTTCTCAAGAGGCAGGTCAGGTGGTCTGGTATTCCCATCTCTTTCAAAATTTTCTACAGTTTATTGTGATCCACACAGTCAAAGGCTTTGGCATAGTCAATAAAGCAGAAATAGATGTTTTTCTGGGTCCAGTTGTGGTGCCGCTTCACTCCTTACATTTTACAGAAACAAATGGGAAGTAGAGAGAACAGGGAGGGAGGCCAGTCCCTGGGCAAGTGCAGTTACTCTAGATTCAGGTCCAGTGTTCTCTTCCAGCCAGTGGTGCCTTGGTGCATGGTGAACCTCAGCTGGCAAAATGGATCAAATAAATCAAACCAATTGTATGGAACTTTCAAGCTGAAGGGTTTAGTAATATTAGGAGAAACAGGATTTCTTTTGTGTAAATGTGTGTCAAATCATAGATTTTCAAAAGAAAGGTGTTCATTATTGAAAACTGTCAGAAAGTCATATCTCACAACTGTTGTTTGCCAACTTTATACAAGTCATAATTGTATTGGAATCCAGGAACCTGTGTCTAAAACCTCAACTGACACTGTTCAGAGACATTATATGATGGAGGCTTCCAATCTGACCTCATGTTTTCATAGACTGGGCTCTAAAACAACTGCTGAGTTTCAAAATGTGCCTCATGAGTATTTGATACACAAAAGTGTGTGGATTTCTTGATTTATGCTGGTAAGGTATTGCTAATGGGGACAAAGAAAAACTGGAAAAACAAAAAAGATTTGTACTCACTCTTTGAACCACGTGGGTATTTATTTGTTCTGTCAGGGATTCACTGGGGCAGGGAAACCTGCCCACTGGCTCTTAGGCAAACTAATGGCCACCAGGAAGGATGCTATGAGCTAGCTGGAGCTGAGAAGAGGCTGTGAGTCAGGATGCTGAAGTGTTTACTGTGGAGTTCCTGGGTTGATTGCAAAACTTTGCTTAGGACTGTCTAGGCAGGATTATGGCTTCCATTTGGGACATCTTGGAGGCCAGCAGTGTGGTTTATAAATCTCCACAACAAGTAGGATAGTAAAAAGAAAATTCCCATCTAAAAAATCAGAGTCTATTAGAGTAGTGTAAGCCTTCAAAGATCTGAGAAATATAGAATTCTGCCACTCACATTCTTTCTGAAAAAATTCCTTCTGAGGAAGAAAGGAACTGTCAGTAGAAATGAAATTGAGCAGGGGGGAAAGATTAAGAAATAGATAAAAGTTCAAATTATTGGTAGGGGAGGAAACAAGAGATTGCAAACCTTGGATATTATTATAGAGATTGCTTTATAAAGACAAAAGCAAAGTTTACTTTGCTTTCAGTGCATTCAAGAGATGAAGCTAGTTCACAGCAACACTATAGTGGCCAAGACATGGAAGCAACCTTAATGCCCACCAACAGACGAGTGGATAAATTGATACACACACACACACACATATATACACACTGCAGTATTACTCTGCCATATAAAATGAAATATTGCCATTTGCACTCTCATGGATGGATCTAGAGATTTTCATACTATGTGAAATTAAGTCAGAGAAAGACAAATATATGACGTAACTTACATGTAAAACTAAAAAAAAACGGTACAAATAAATTTATTTACAAAACAGAAATAGACTCACAGGTATAGAAAACAAACTTATGGTTACCAATGGGGAAAGGATGGGGAGAGATTAATTCAGGATTAATAGATATATGCTGCTATATATAAAATAAATAAACAAGGAGCTACTGTATGTTGCAGGGGAACATATTCAATATTTTATAATAACTTATAATGGAAAAGAATCTGAAAAAGAATTTATATATTATATATGTAATATATATCGATATATGACTGAGTCATTTTGCTGTACACCCAAAACATTGTAAATCAACTATACTTCAGTAGAGAAAAAAAGATAAGCCTACGAAATGTCACCTGGTCCTTTGCAATCTCCAATGTAAAATTCTCCCTATGGAAAAAATACAAAAATATACTTGACATAAAAGGACTGCAAATGAACCCCGTGTATGTATTGGAAGAAAAACAAAACAAATCCCATGCATATAGAAAACAATACCAGAAAAACACAGCTCCGAAACAGAAACTCAATGTGACATTTCAAAGTAAACTAACTGAAAGAAATGAGGGAAATGACAGAAAAGTGAACTAAGGTGAAAGAAATTATAGAAATTCTGAAAAGTCATAAATCAGAAAGGATTGAAATCCTTCTTTTCTAAGAATTTGGTCTAAAAGCCACTTGGGTTTATTAAGGTAAGTCTCCATGAAGGAGATTAGGCCCAGCATAGGGTACTGGAAGCCCAAACTGGGTGAGGATAACATCCATGCATCTTGGTACAGATTGCCAGAGTCTGACTTTGGTGAGGATGGTGTCCATGCAGAGCGGAGTAGTGGTGCAAGTATGTGAGCAAGGGTAGTTGGTGACTGAGTAGATTGGGTCTAGTGTTGGTTGTTAGAGTCCACACCATGGGAGAAGGGCAACTTATGTAGAGATCAGTGGCAGCCTAGTGAAGAGTATCAGAGTTCAAGTGGATAAGTAGTGGTGATGGTGGTCTGGTCACTAAGTTGTGTCCGACTCTTGCAACCTCATGGACTGTAGCCTGCAAGGTTTCTCTGTCCATGGAGTTCTCCAGGCAAGAACACTGGAGTGGGTGGCCATTTCTTTCTCCAGGGGATCTTTCCAACCCAGGAATCAAACCTGGGTCCCCTGCATTGCAGGCAGATTCTTTACTGACTGACTACGAAGAAGCCCCAGAAAAGGACTCAGAGACTGAGAGTTGTGAAGAGGGTATCTGCAATGGCAGTGGCCAGAAGCGGAGTGTGGCAGCCCAAGCAGGGTAAGGTGGCAGCAGTGGGAGTCTGGTTTTGTGCAGTGGAGACTGACAAAATAAGAAATGTACTGAAGATGATGTCTCCTCATTATTGTAGATTCTTAATGTTGAAGGACTTATAAATACAGAAAGAGGTAATACTAGAATGAATTGTAGATGGAAGTGTGTATTTGTGTCTGTGTGTATATACGTTTGTTCTCTGACTCTGGAAAGGACTTAGGAGCAGTGACACCCAATACCCTGAATTTTGGCTTCCAAATATCTTTTCCCACTAAATAGAAGTAGGACTTCTTGGATGGAAAGTACAACAGGCTTCTTGGACCTTGGACTATTTCACTGTGGCAGATTAAGGAAATGTTCTAAGAATGCTGGAGAATATTGACAGAACTCAGAATCAAACTTGAAGGGATGCTTTGTGGCCAAATCTGAATATCAAGGTCTGTATCATAGTATCAAAATAGAATCCATTAAATGGAATAAGAATTGTGAATTTATATTTATATAATCAAATACATAAACGGGGAGAAGAGAAAGACTTCCCTTAGTAGAATGTCAGCTAATAGACACAAAAGAAATGTTTGAATGCAAAAATCACCAGCTGGCAACAATCATGGTAAGAATTAATTTAGGTGAGAAATACTAATGGATGCTAAAGCTAGGTAGTGAAAGTGGAAAAACTAATGGATTGTTCACATAATCTCAAAGAATTTCCCTAACAATAGCTGTTAATTACCAAAAAATGAGTGACCTTATAGAAAAGAAATAGTTTTAATTACCATCAGTTAGCATCACTAGCAATGAGATGAAACAAAATCATGTACTACGTGATAGGATACATGAAGAGAACACAGCATCACTTCTATGATAATCCTGCCAAAGATCCCTAACCCAAATCTAATCATGATAAATACTGGGTAGTCCTAGTTTGAGGAACAGTGCACAAAATACTAGCATATAGTTTTTAAGGTCATAAAAAGAAGGAAATGACCCTGGAACTATTCCAGATTAGAGGAGGCCTCAGAGACATGGCAACTATATACAATATTATTATCCTGGATTGAATTCATTTGCTATCTATGATATTATTGGGAAATCGGTAACACCTAGATTGAGATCTATGATTTCATGATGGAATAATGTACCAATACTATGTGATATTTGTGGAGTGGCTACAAAGGAAGATGTCCTTGTTTTCAGAAAACACACACTGAAGAATTCAAGGATAATGAGACATCATGTCATTAACTTACTCTCAAATGGTTTGGGGGAAAAAAATCCTTGTGGTGTTAAAAAAAAAATAAAGCTTAAACCAAACTAAGATGAGTCTAAATTATATGATTTAGAGTTTGGTCCTATTAAATACAATTTGAGAAAAGAAAAAAAAACATATAGAAAAGCTTAGATGTGCGACAGCTAGCAAACAAAAAATTAACAATGAGGGACATTCAAGATATCTCTGTAAAAGACATTTCAAAAATGAATATGACACTTTTGGCTCTGGTTAGGATGTGGAGAGTTGTTAGAAACAACGTCTCCCTCTGTGATAAATAGAAAAAAATGGATAAAAATAATACAAAGACAAATACTTTAAAATGATATTGGAAATCTGTGGGTTCAAATTAAAAAGAAACTCAATTCCAGAAAGAAATGAGTGCTTTTGAGGTAAAAGACCATCAGGAACTTTCTTCCCTTGAAACAACTGCCAAGGCTTTTCAAAGTACCTAGAGAAACAGGCTTGGCATAGAAAGAATGACTGAAAAGGAGAAACTAGCATAGTTCTTTTAACAACCTCTTGGGCAGATGTGATAGTTTGGAATCTGTACATTTCTGCCAGATGTTGGATGAAGGAGATTATGCCATACACAGATCTAGCTCCCACCGCCCCAAGGCATGTGAAGTCAGTGGTGAACTGAAACCAACTCTTCCACATAGTCCTGACCTTGCGTAAATATTGATTGGATATAGGAGAGTTTACTCCCTCTGGGAGGTAGATATCACTGTTTGGTAAGCTGCTGCTGCTGCTGCTAAGTCACATCAGTCGTATCCAACTCTGTGTAACCCCATAGACGGAAGCCCACCAGGCTCCTCTGTCCCCGGGATTCTCCAGGCAAGAACACTGGAGTGGGTTGCCATTTCCTTCTCCAATGCATGATTTCACTTTAGTATGCTGGGAGTATGATAAAAATTTATGGGAAAGTGAAGAAGCAGGAAAATGTAATCGTTAAGCTAGAGAAATACAGTCTGAAGAAAATACGGCCAGCCCTTTATATCTGCATATCCATGGATTCAACTGAAGGATGGAAAATATTTGAAAAAATTTTTCATAGAATTCCAAAAAACAAAACTTGAGCTTTCCACTCATCTTCAACTATTTACATGGCACTTACATTATATTTGGGCTTCCCTGGTGGCTCAGACAGTGAAGAATTGGCTGCAAAGCAGGAGAGACGGGTTGCATCCCTGGCTTGGGAAGATCCATTGGAGAAGGGAATACCTACCCACTCTAGTATTCTTGCCTAGAGAATTCCATGGACAGAGGAACCTGGCAGACTACAGTCTATGGTGTTGCAAAAAATCAGATACGGCTGAGTGGCGAACGCTAAGCTAGAGAAGAAATAGCCAATCGAAGCAGATTCATAAATGATCCAGATGTTGGAATTATCAGATGAGGACTTTACATATATATAATGGATAAATTAAATGAGAGAAAATATGGGGGGAAATGAGAAATTTTGACAGAAAAATAGAATGTAAGAACCAAATGGATATTCAAATTGAATTAAGCAGTCATTTGATTAGCTTGAGAGGATTCCAGATCCAGAAAATGAAATACTAAATAAATGAAAATGTAGATCAACAGACTATCCAAAATGAAATATAGAGATGTTACTGCTACCACTGCCACTAAAGGTAATAACACACGTATTATTATTATTATGTGAGAAGACACACTGAGCATGACAGATATATGGGTCAATATCCAACAGTTTAACATATTCATAAATGATTCCAATTGGGAAAGAAGAGAGAAAACAAAGTTTTTGAAGTGGCTGCTGCTGCTGCTGCTAAGTCACTTCAGTCGTGTTCGACTCTGTGTAACCCCATAGACGCCAGCCCACCAGGCTCCACCGTCCCGGGGACTCTCCAGGCAAGAACACTGGAGTGGGTTGCCATTTCCTTCTCCAGTGCATGAAAGTGAAAAGTGAAAGTGAAGTCGCTCAGTTGTGTCTGACTCAGTGACCCCATGGACTGCAGCCTACCAGGCTCCTCCATCCATGGGATTTTCCAGGCAAGAGTACTGGAGTGGGGTGCCATCGCCTTCTCCTCTTCGAAGTGGCTGTGACCCTAAGTTTTCTAAAATTATCAGAAGTCATCAATGTAGAGTATCCAGAATCTCAGTCTCAAACAGGATTAATTATTAATAATAATAATGATAAAGCAAACAGCAGTAACAACAAGTCTAACCAGGGTACATTATAGTCCAGCTGCTATAAACCCAAGTACAATGATAAAATTTAAGTGTAGCCCAAATAAATGACTAATCATTATCTTAAAAAGAGGAACAATGAACAACTTTTATTAGAAACAATGAAAGCCAGGAGTTAATGAAATGACACGTTAGAAGTGTTGAAAGAGAAAAATGTTCTACCTACAAATTCTTTTTTTTTTTTTTACTTTATTTTACTTTACAATACTGTATTGGTTTTGGCATACATTGACATGAATCCACCATGGGTGTACATGAGTTCCCAAACATGAACCCCCCTCCCACCCCACATCATCCCTCCAGATCATCCCTGTACACTAGCCCCAAGCATCCTGCATCCTGCATTGAACATAAACTGGCAATTCGTTTCTTACATGATAGTATACATGTTTCAATGCCATTCTCCCAAATCGTCCCACCCTCTCTNTTTTGGCATACATTGACATGAATCCACCATGGGTGTACATGAGTTCCCAAACATGAACCCCCCTCCCACCCCACATCATCCCTCCAGATCATCCCTGTACACTAGCCCCAAGCATCCTGCATCCTGCATTGAACATAAACTGGCAATTCGTTTCTTACATGATAGTATACATGTTTCAATGCCATTCTCCCAAATCGTCCCACCCTCTCTGTCTCCCTCAGAGTCCAAAAGTCTGCTCTACACATCTGTGTCTCTTATACTCTAACAATTGAGATGAAATAACATTTCAGACAACTGAGAGAATGTTAGAATCAAACCCTCACTACCTAAATTTAAAAAAGGAAAATATTAAAAAATAAGGTTGTATGGATAAAAATGCCAATATTTAATTAAATGAAAATTTTAAAATATTTAACAAAACAAGGTAGCAAAGGAAAAGAAATACAGGAACAGAAAACAGAGGGGACAAATAGGAAACAAGTGGAAAAATGGTTGACCTAAATCCAACCACGATAATAAAATATTGGTGATCTAACATATTCAAAAGCAGAGACA
>SJYV01005184.1:1132454-1156995 GCA_006410875.1 Neotragus pygmaeus | reverse complement strand
AAGAAAAGTTATGACCAACCTAGATAGTATATTCAAAAGCAGAGACATTACTTTGCTGACTAAGATCCGTCTAGTCAAGGCTATGGCTTTTCCTGTGGTCATGTATGGATATGAGATTTGGACTGTGAAGAATGCTGAGTGCCGAAGAATTGATGCTTTTGAACTGTGGTGTTGGAGAAGACTCTTGAGAGTCCCTTGGACTGCGAGGAGATCCAACCAGTCCATTCTGAAGGAGATCAACCCTGGGATTTCTTTGGAAGGAATGATGCTGAAGCTGAAACTCCAGTACTTTGGCCACCTGATGCGAAGAGTTGAGTCATTGGAAAAGACTTTGATGCTGTGAGAGATTGGGGGCAGGAGGAGAAGGAGACAACCAAGGATGAGATGGCTGGATGGCATCACTGACTCAATGGACATGAGTCTGAGTGAACTCCGGGAGTTGGTGATGGACAGGGAGGCCTGGCGTGCTGCGATTCATGGGGTCTCAAAGAGTCAGACACAACTGAGCGACTGAACTGAACTGAACTGAACAACTCCAACTAAAAGTATGTATTGTCCCAGCAGATAAAAAGCAATATCCAACTAGTCTATGAGAAATGCCTTATAAATGTAAATAATATTAATAGATATATTAAAAGTAAAAGGGGGTTGGGAGGGAGGCTCAAGAGGGAGAGAGTACATGTGTACTTATAGCTGATTCACATCGTTGTACAGCAGAAACTAACACAATATTGTAAAACAATTATCCTCCAGTTAAAAATTTTTAAATACAAAAGAATTAACACCTAAATAAATAAATAGATAACCAACAAGGACCTACTGTAAAAATAAATAATTTTTTAAAGAAAAAAGTAAAAGGGAAGGAAAAGAGGTACCTGCAAATAGTAAGCATAAGAAGGGTAAAATTACAGTCACATTACTGTTAGATAAAGTTCCTTCAAAATAAAGAATATTTTGGAGGGGGATCACAATGACAGGGTAAGAACTTGGATTTCATCTCATCTGATAAACACATCAAAAATGCATCTACACGTTAAACAATTCTCATGAAAAACCAGCCGGAAACTGGAAGAAGATTCCTTATACAACCAAGGCTGCAAGAAAGATTTCCGTGTAACTGAGTAGGATGGGGAAAAACAGCATTGAGTTGGGATCTGTGCCCAGGAAGGGTCTAGGAGGGAAATAAAGACCACACAAGTGGACTCCGTCCGTGGGGAGTGAGCAGATTGAGACAGACTGGGTGTTCCAGTCCCAAAACTCCTGCATAAAAACAAACCACCCCTTTGGCTGGTGGGAGAACACTAGGACAGAGAGAAAGGCTGGAGAAGCCTAGACTCCACTCCCAGGGAGTGTACAGGTGCTGGCTTGCTCACAGACAGTGTTGAGAGAGGCGTGCCTTAGTGGCTGCCACCTGGCCATGCTTACCAGTCTGAGTTGGGTGAATCCACTGGTCCTGCTTGCTCCATGCCACAGCTGAGCACAGGATCTAGGGCAGACACAAGATCTAGGGCTCCCAGGCTGCGGAAAGATTCAATCGAGGGATACAGAGGCTGCCTAGGAGCCTGGGGTGTGGTCCATGTGGGGTTAGCGGCCATGGCTGGTGTTTACTCAAACAGCATCAGGAAAACAGCTCACACCTCTGACAGCAGCGCAGTCACTTCAGTTCCTACAACCATAATACCCCTTTCCCCAGTTCCAGCCTAGTGCATTCTCTGGCCCCTTTCACTCCAAGCCACAACTTTGCCCTGGGTCTGGGATGACCAAAACAGAAGAAACTGTGACCTTGGGCTGTGTCCAGGCAGAGCTGTGGATGCCTACACAGGCAGCACAGCAGACTTCCATAAGCACACGAGCCTCGTTTACTTCAGCACAACCCCTCCTTTGGGCCAAAAGCCCTAAAACGGGAAGAAGAAAAAACACAGACTTAAAGGGAACACAGCCAGCTTGAGTCCAACCCTCTGTAATGACTGATATAAGAAAAGAATCTTAAAAAGTGAATATATGTATAACTGATTCACGTTGCTGTATACCTGAAAGTAACAGAGCATTGTAAGCCAACTGTACTCTAATAAATTTTTAATGCCGCCAGCAGACTTAGAGAATGAACTTAGGGTTGCTGGTGGGAAGGCTGGGGGGAAAGGGTAGTTAGGGAGTTTGAGATTGACATGTATACACTGCGATGTTTGCAATGGATAACCAGCAAGGACCTACTGTATAGCACATGGAACTCTGCTCAGTGTTGTGTGGTAAGCTGGATGGGAGGGGAGTTTGGGGGAGAATGGATACATTTATATCTGTGGCTGAGTCCCTTGACCGTTCACCTAAAACCATCACATCGTTTCCTAACTGGCTGCTGTCTGTTGTTCAGTCCCTACGTCCTGTCCTACTCTTTGCGACCCCATGGACTGCAGCACCCCAGGCTTCCCTGTCCTTCACTATCTCCCAGAGTTTGCTCAGACTCCTGTCCCTCGAGTAGGTGATGCCATCCAACTATCTCATCCTTGTTCATCCCCTTCTCCTCCTGCCTTCTATTTTTCCCAGCATCAGGGTCTTTTCCAGTGAGTCACTCTTTGTATCAGGTAGCCAAAGTATTGGAGCTTCAGCTTCAGCATCAATCCTTGCAATGAATATTCAGGGTTGACTTCCTTTAGGACTGACTGGTTTGATCTCCTTGCAGTCCAAGTTACCCTCAAGAGTCTCCTCCAGCACTACAGTTTTAAAACTTGGCTATACCCAATACAAAATAAAAAGTTTTTTTTTTTTTTTAAGTATAAAATATAGTGCTGGAGAATTGAACAGCTACATGTAAAAAGTAAAAATTTTTAGAACATTCTTCAATATCATACACAAAAATAAACTCTTTAATTTTTTAAATAAAAATTAAAGACCTAAATATACTATAAAACTGTTAGAAGAAAATGTTGGCAGACCACTCTTTGACATAAATCTCAGCAATATATTTTTCAGTCCATCTCCTAGAGTAACAGAAATTTTAAAAATAAACAAATGGGACCTAATTGAACTCAGAAGTCTTTCATAGCAAAGGAAACCATAAGCAAAATGAAAAGACAATCTACAGAATGGGAGAAAATATTTGCACATCACGTGGCTGACAGGGGATTAATTTCCAAAATTTACACAGTTCCTGCTCTCAATATCAAAAAAACAAACAACACAATCTCAAAAATGGGCAGAAGACCTAAATAGACATTTCTCCAAAGAAGTTATACAGATGGCCAAGAGGCACATGAAAAGATGTTCAACATCACTAATTACTGTGAAATGCAAATCAAGACTACAATGAGATATCACCTCACACCAGCAGGAACGGCCTTCATCGATAACTCTGCAAACAATAAACGCTGGACAAGGTGTGGAGAAAATGGAACACTCCTACACTTTTGATGGGAATGTAAGTTGGTACATGGAGAGCTGTATGGAGATGCCTTAGAAAACTAAAATAGAGCGACCGTGAACATGAAAGTGAAAGGAAGTCGCGTCCGACTCTGCGACCCCGTGGACTGTAGCCCACCAGGCTCCTCTGTCCATGGGATTCTCCAGGCAAGAGTACTGGAGCGGATTGCCATTTCCTTCTCCAGGGGATCGTCCCCACCCAGGGATCAAACCCAGGTCTCCCACACTGCAGGCAGATGCTTTAACCTCTGAGCCACCAGGGAAGCAATCATATGACCCTGCAATCCCACTCCTAGGCATATACCTGAGAAAAAACATGGCTCAAAAGGATACATGCACCCCCGTGTTTACTGTAATGCTATTTACAGTAGCCAAGACATGAAAGCAGCCTAAATGTCCATTGACAGATGAATGGATAAAGATGTGGTACATATATTCAGTGGAATGTTACTCAGCCATTAGAAAGAATGATATGATGCCATTTGTAGCAACATGATGGACCTGAAGATTGTTTCTCTAAATGAAATAAGTCAGAGAAAGACAAATACCATATGTATCACTTATATGTGAAATCAAAAAAAAAGATACAAGCAAACTTATTTACAGATTAGAAACAGACTCACAGTCTTAATGAACAAATTTATGATTACCAAGGAGAAAGGGTGGGAAGAAAGGGATAGATTGGGAGTCTGGGACTGACATACACACACGACTGTATTTAAAGCAGATAACCAACAAAGACCTACTGTATAGCACAGGGAATACTTTGCTCAATACTCTTTAACAATCTAAATGGGAAATGAATTTGAAAAATAATAAGTACATATACATGTGTGTGTACAAGACCTTTTAGAACTAACACCCAAAAAAGATGTCCTTTTCATTATAGGGGACTGGAATGCAAAAGTAGGAAGTCAAGAAACACCTGGAGTAACAGGCAAATTTGGCCTTGGAATGCAGAATGAAGCAGGGCAAAGACTAATAGAGTTTTGCCAAGAAAATGCACTGGTCATAGCAAACACCTTCTTCCAACAACACAAGAGAAGACTCTACACATGGACATCACCAGATGGTCAACACCAAAATCAGATTGATTATATTCTTTGCAGCCAAAGATGGAGAAACTCTATANTTGCCAAGAAAATGCACTGGTCATAGCAAACACCTTCTTCCAACAACACAAGAGAAGACTCTACACATGGACATCACCAGATGGTCAACACCAAAATCAGATTGATTATCTTCTTTGCAGCCAAAGATGGAGAGGCTCTATACTTTCAACAAAAACAAGACCAGGAGCTGACTGTGGCTCAGATCATGAACTCCTTATTATCGAATTCAGACTCAAATTGAAGAAAGTAAGGAAAACCGGTAGGCCATTCAGGTATGACCTAAATCAAATCCCTTATGATTATACAGTGGAGGTGGGAAATAGATTTAAAGGCCTAGATCTGATAGATAGAGTGCCTGATGAACTATGAAATGAGGTTTGTGACATTGTGCAGGAGACAGGGATCAAGATCATCTCCATGGAAAGGAAAGGCAGAAAAAGCAAAATGGCTGTCTGGGGAAGCCTTACAAATAGCTGTGAAAAGAAGAGAGGCAAAAAGCAAAGGAGAAAAGGAAAGATATAAACATCTGAATGCAGAGTTCCAGAGAATAGCAAGAAGAGATAAGAAAGCCTTCCTCAGCAATCAGTGCAAAGAAATAGAGGAAAAGAACAGAATGGGAAAGACTAGAGATTTCTTCAAGAAAATTAGAGATACCAAAGGAACATTTCATGCAAAGATGGGCTCGATAAAGGACAGAAATGGTTTGGACCTAACAGAAGCAAAAGATATTAAGAAGAGGTGGCAAGAATACATAGAAGAATTGTACAAAAAAGATCATGACCCAGACAATCATGATGATGTGATCACTAATCTAGAGCCAGACATCCTGGAATGTGAAGTCAAGTGGGCCTTGGAAAGCATCATTANACTGGAAGAGTATGTTCTAAGAACAACTTTTAGTTCACCAGTTCAGGAGGCTCCATCACCTCTCCAGGAGTTGATGGTGGTGGTTGTTGTTCAGTCACTAAGTTGTGTGACTCTTTGAGACCCCATGAACTGCAGCACACCAGGCTTCTCTGTCCTTCCCTATCTCCTGGAGCTTGCTCAAACTCGTGCCCATTGAATCAGTGATGCCATACAACCATCTCATCCTCTGTAACCTGCTTCTCCTCCTACCCTCAATCTTTCCCAGCATGAAGGTCTCGTTCAACGAGTTGGCTCTTCACATCAGGTGGACAAGGTATTGGAGCTTCAGCATCAGCCCTTCCAATGAATATTCAGGGTTGATTTCCTTTAGGACTGATTGAGCTTACAGTGGAACCACACCATCTCTGCTGTGGACCAGGAAAACTACTACTGCCCAAGAGGCCGCTGGGTCAGGAGGCTTCTGGCCCAGGCAAGAAGCTGATGCCCCTGCTGCTGGCCCCAGAAGCACCCAGTTTCTGCTGGGAACATGACATGGGTCATGTCCAAATCAGTCCTGATTGGTGGAACACAAGTTATGTCCAGAACCCTCCCCACATGAGATTCTGGGGGATACAGTTTTTAGCTTCCTGGCTTCCACTTGTTGGAATGGGGTTGGGATTCATCACCTTCCAGGCCAGTAGTGGCTGTTCGGGTGGCTTTTCCCATGTAGTATGAGTTCATTTCTGTGTATCAGTCATTTGTTTTTATGGCTGAGTCATATTCCATCATCTGGATGTATCACAAATATCCCTACATGTATCTTCTTTGGACAAATGTCCAAATTCTTTGCCCATTTTTAAACTGAATTCTTTTGTCTTCTTATTGTTGGCTTATAAGAGTTCTTTGTACATTCTGGTCACAAGTCCTTCGTGTTGTTTTCATGATGATAGTTTTACGTTTCGATTTTGGCAAGACAAAGCTTCCTTTGTTATTTTATTCTTGCACTTCACTATCTAGGTAGACCTTTTGTTTTACTTTATTTTTGGTGGTGCTGGGTCTTCAGTGCTGCATGTGCATTTCACTAGCTGCGTTGGCTTCTCACTGCAGTGGCCTCTCCCACTGCAGAGCAAGGGCCCTGGAACACACAGGCTTCAGTAGTTGCAGCCCCCAGGCTCGGCTCTAGAGGACAGGCTTAACAGTTGTGGCGCACAGGTTCAGTTGCTCCGTGGCACATGGGATCTTCCTGGACCAGGGATCAAACCTGTGACTCCTGCATTGGCAGGTGGACTCTTCACCACTGAGCCACCAGGGAAGCCCTCTATGTAAACTTTAAAACAACCTAAGTTTCGTAAAAATTTCTATGGGGATCTTGACTGAAATTGCTTTAGTGCTGACTAATCTGCAGANTATCATTCCAATTTTAGTATATGTGCTGCCGAAGTGAGCACTATTAGAGTTTTCTGACTGTATATTTACCTGTACCAATGTGTTATATGTTTCCATATGTCTTCATGTCTTTAATTAGCATATTTTTATTTCACCTTGTATTAACTGATTCCTTTGCGTATTTTTTGCAAGTCAGATCTAGTCATGATGAATTCCCTTAGCCTTTTTTTTTTTTTTTAACTAGCAAAGCTATAAGATTATTTGTGTTCTTTATACAAATTCTATATAGGATATCAGTCTTGCAAATATCTTATCCAAGTCTTTAACGCCTCTTTTCACTCTCTTAATGATACATTTTGATGAACCAATACTGTGCATTTTAATGAAACCTAACATCAATTCTTAAAAATGGTTTTGCTCTTCAGGTGATGTTTAAATAACCTTTAGCCTATTCCAAAGTTACTAGTACATGCTATCCTTTCTTCTGGACGTTTTATTGCTTAACTTTTCACTTTAGACCTACAATCCAAAAAGTTTGAATTTGCTTTTTGTGTATCCTGTGAGGTAGAAGTAATGTGTAGAAAAAATTAACTAAGTAGAGAACCCAGAGTGTTAAGTGCTAATGGAAAGAGGCATATCAAATTAGTTGAGAAAAAGACAAACCTTTAAATAAATATTGTGGGGTTAATTGGCTAGTCACATGGGAATATAGTAACTTGGATCAATTTCTTACAAGGATGAATTCAAAATGGGTAATCAAAATGTTAATTTAATCCAAGAAACTATTAGCAGGAAACATGAATGGATTATTTTCTTACCTAGAGTAAGTGGAATNTGGGAATATAGTAACTTGGATCAATTTCTTACAAGGATGAATTCAAAATGGGTAATCAAAATGTTAATTTAATCCAAGAAACTATTAGCAGGAAACATGAATGGATTATTTTCTTACCTAGAGTAAGTGGAATTCTCATACAGTACTGGTAGGACTCTGTTTTAGTATCACCACTTTGGTAAATTATTTTGGTTGTTTCTTTTTAAGCTATGGATATGCCTACCCTGTGACTCATACATTTTACTTTTAATTACCTACCCAAGAGAGATGAGTGTATATGACTGTTAAAATTCTTATGTGATACAAATGTTTAAAACGGCTCATATGAGAATGTTCATAGCAGATTTATTTACAATAGCCCAAAGCTGAAAACAACTCATGTCCATCAATAAGAGAACTGATTTAATAAATTGTAGTATATGTATGTGCTATGCTGTGCTTAGGCGCTCAGTTGAGTCCAGTTCTTTGCGACTCCTTAGATTATAGCCCACCAGGCTCCTCTGTCCATGGGGATTCTCCAGGCAAGAATACTGGAGTGAGTTGCCATGCCCTCTTCCAGGAGATTGTCCCAACCCAGGGATTGAACCCAGGTCTCCCACGTTGCAGGTGGATTCTTTACTGTCTGAGCCACCAGGGAAGCCCAGTGTATGTGCACAATGGGAGAAAAAGAATAAACCTTTGGTGTAAGTGAAAACACACACGAGTCTTAAAAATATTATGGTGGGTGATCGAAACTAGACTCAAGCCAGTATTTTCTGTATAATTTTCTTTATAATAAGTTCAAGAACAGATAAAAGTAGTTCTATGGTGATGAAAGTTAGAATAATACTTTGGGGAATAGATTGTTACTTGAAGAAACTTACAGGAATGACGAAAATGTTCTATGTCTTAATCGGGATGGTGGTTATATAGGTTTATCTACTTATCAAATCACATCAAATTCTATACTTAAAATATGTACATTTTATTGTACATGAATTATACTTCAATTAAGAAGATAATTGCCAGAAGTGGGAGGGAGATTCAAGAGGGAGGGGACATATGCATACCTATGGTTAATTCATGTTGATGTGTGACAGAAATCAAACTAATATTGTAAAGCAATCATCAATCAGTTAAAAATAAATACCACAACAAGAAGATTATTATTCATCTCATAATAAATGATTGATCTCATTAATAATAATCAGTAGGAGCTAAAGCTGTTAGATGCACAATTGAAGGGAAACTTTATATTGCATAGATAAATCTGAGAGCAACAAAACTTATATAATTAATCCTGACATTGTTAAAACTAGGAACATGTCTGCCTTCAGATATTTCCAAGTGTTGGGCCAGACTACCCTTTCTAAACTTCCAGGCCTGTTTTGTAAGGCTTTGATGTAATAATAGTTTTAATTTTAAATATTGAAGTAAGTAATGAGTTTTGGAAGAATCTCGTTTAAAAAAAGTTGTTTTAAGTTAATGATTTGAATACTGGAGGGTCCCATAATCAGAAATGTCCTTTTCATAATTTCTTTGAGGAAGACACATGGTATGTTGGCACTGGAGTGAAAGATCATGTCTACTAGGGATTAGTGGTTACCATTCTCAGTACACTCAACAAAATAAGTAAAAAACCAAAAAGCCGTGATAAACAAATGGACAAGAAAAATTCCATCAGCTTTACTGGCAGCTCTTTTAAACCCAGTGAAGTCTAATTGGCCAGCTAAAGGCAACTAGAGATGAGTAAGACAAGGTGTTCTTGCTGTGATTTATAACATTCTAGGGCAAATTAGACAGACAGAAATGATTCCTTTCTTGTGAGGAAGAGGAAAAAAAAAGTACCTATAAAGTGACTTGGGTATTCAGAGCAAGGAGAATTTGTGTAGCAATGGTGTGGGTCGCTAGTGAGTCAGAGTGGAAGTGGGTGGCAAAAGACGAAAGGAATTGAGAAAGACTAGGAGAGGAAGAGGAAGAAAAGAGAGTCGCCGTATATCTTGAACACACATCTTGCCAGGCCTAGAAGTGGCTGTATGGGAGCTGTGAATGCCACAGAGGCAAGAAGTCCTTTATTTGCTGTTCCCTACTAACTTTGTATACAAAGACACTTCATAAATGCCAAAGAAATCATGACTGAGTGTGAGGTGGACACTGTCCACTGGGGACAATAATTTTTGTCCACAGAGGAAAATCTCAAGTGTCCAGCATTTGCTTTTCTTTGCAATTTCTGCTTAACTATAATCATGATGTGAGTTTCAGACAAAAACTTTTGTGAATTTTCAGCTGAAGAATTTCTAGTCCACCTCCACTAGCTAAGATAATCCACCAGGATGTAGAATGGTCTTATTTTAAAATTTTCTACTGTGCTTCTGAGGGTAAGTTTCTTGAAGTACAGAAATGCCAGTTCTTGTAATGGGAGAATTCTGATGTTCAGGATAGTAATCCTCTGACTGAGGTAGAAAGCAAGCTTGAGGCAATAGCAAGGAGAACACTGAGTTACAGAGAGGGCTGGGGTCCCTCAAGAACAGACAGGGCAGAACAACTATGAAGGCAGAGATGTACATCTTACAGGGAGAACTCAGGAGTAGAAGTATCTCAGCGTTTTGAAGTTACAATAATTGTAGTTGCAGCATTTGTGAACGTAAGTTCGACCCTGGAAACTGTATGTCAGATCTCTGCAAAATCTCTGACACACCAGATACGATAACTGGAGGGTGCCCCCTGTAATAAGAAGGAATCATAGAAAAATCAGTCAGCGATCTAAGTTCGTTAAAAGCAAGTCACATGTGGCACTAGTCCTGTCCATAAAGATTTAATAGGGCATCAGGGGTAGGTTTGGGGTTGGCTTCCCATCTTGTACTTCCCAAGGGGACTCAGGCAGGGAGATGAAGACATCACGGGTACCCTGCAGGAGTTACTTGCCTAAGTTCCCTGGAAAACCTTAACCCTCTGTACTCATGTTTCTTCCTTCTGGCTCGCTTCCCCAAGTCCCCTTCAGTCTGCACGCACAGGGTCCCGTACCCAGGGGTATGTGGCACTTTGGTTCCTCTCTTGAATTGACCTTAGCCTGAGACAGAAATTTGCTCTCCTAAGAATTTTCTAGGAATCTCACAGCACCTCCCCGGATCCTCTGACTTACCCTGGAAGATCTTTAAGATCATGCATCTCTCATAATTCTTAGCAACACAGACGCCAAAGCCTCTTCTACAGCGATCCGTCTGTGTACGAAGGTGGCAGGTTATGCATCTCAGTGGTGTCACTGCTAGAGAGCACAGAGCTGATGTAAGGCCAGGGGAGGGAGAGACTTAGAAGAAGCTAGATCTATCTAGACCTGGGAGTGGGCTGCGGGGTGGTTGGGATCAGGGAGTAAGCAGTTTGGGCTCCCACCAACTCCACACCCGAAAAAATGTCACTGTGAGAGTAAAAGGATTCTGACCCCCAATTTAGCCCTTTTAACCTGGTGAAAGTGAAGTGTCTGACTCTTTTGTGACCCCATGGACTGTATCTCTCCAGGCTCCTCTGTCCACGGAATTCTCCAGGCAAGAAAACTAGAGTGGGTAGCCATTCCCTTTTCCAGGGGATCGTCCCAACCCAGGGATTGAACTGAAGGCAGATCCTTTACCATCTGAGCCACCAGGGAAGCCCCTTTAACCTGGTAACTTTGACCAAAGATTTAGCCTCTATGGCATGGATTTTCCGGCTTAAAGATGATTCTGTTAATGCTAACCTGGTTTACTTGGCAGCAGTGTAGATAGAGTGGGATACTAAGGCTGAATGCTTTAAAGTGTTTGACCCATTACTCTGATGGGATTTCGGACATTCATCACGTAGATATGGTTAGGTGATATAGTCTGTTTTGAACTTCAAACTGAATCTATGTGAAAGCCTCCTGAATTATATACCATAGTCAGTGCCCCTTTACGTGGTAGTGTGGGGTGAACTGATTGAAATAAAGTTTAATTTTAAAAAATGCTCCTTAATACACCTATATGAGAAAGTATCATTTCTTGAGCATCTCGTTTGTGCCATGTTCTCTTTCCTTATTAGCTGATTTAATTCTCACAAAAGCCTTGTAACTAGGTATTTCCCCATTTCCCAGATGAGCAACCACAGAATTTAAGACAGTGACTGAATTATTTTTTAACCTGTCTGATCCCAGTGCATCCGTTTGAATATAGAAATCCCTGGTAAGGGTATCAAAACCCTTGATGTCACTAAAGCCCAGTGTGAAATTATTCGCTGTAGACTGATCAGCTCCCTCAGAAAATAGGGCACAGATTTATATATGGGAAGGATGTACTGAGGGAGACCTTGCTGAGAGTTTTGTTTACCGGGAATGGTAGGGATAGACTGGTGGGGAAGCCCTACGAAGGGGCAGCTATAGAGGCTTGAGCCCTTGGTGGGGGTGGGAGAATGTTATAAAGGTCAGACAAGTTGGCGTGGAGGCCCAGGGAGCACTCTAAAGGCTGGCCTCCCCTCCTATATAAATGTAGTCAAGACCTAGCCCAGCCTGGACACCACCACACATACAGAGTGTCCCAGGGACCCCCCTCGATCCTGGCTCTGGAGCCCGCTCCTCAAGTCCCTTGACTCACCCACGGGGCAGCCAAGGAGGAATAAAAGCAACAAGTGTCTGTCCATCTTGACAGAGAAGTCCCTCGTACAGGAAGAGAAGAAGCCAGCGGCGGCCCGCACAGGCCTGTAGGCTACAAGAGGAAGCCTTGCTCTTCATCACAGGGCAGGGATTATTCATGCCTGAGGGGAGCCAGGCCCACAGTCAGCTCTGGTCACTGCAGTTTCCTGCTTTCTCCACCCATCACAGAGGATGGTGGTTAAACAAAGCTGGCATTTCCATGAAGTTAACTTTTTTGTGTGTATATATATATACATATACTATTCATCATCATAATAATTATTAATGTAGTTATTATTCTTATCCTAATTTCATAGAGGAGGAAGTTAAGGCCTGATGAGGTCCTGTATCTTTCCCAAGACCACATATCTAGTGACTTATAGTGCCAGGATTCAGAGCAAGATCTTCTAGTTCCAGAAGCCATACCTTTAACCATTTTGATTGAATGCCTCTTGGAGTTTTGTTCATACATTCAACTAATATTCATTGAGCACTTTTATAGGCCAAGCACAGTTTCGTGTATGAGAGCAGGGCAACAAATAAGATCAAAAGAAGCTCACCTAGCTCCACACATTATAGGTGAGCAAAAGAAGAGCAAAGAAGGGAAAAGACAGGATCATCCATGACCAAGCTGGGCCTTCCAATTAGAACTTCTGATTCTCAGCCCAGAACGCTTTCATTTTACCAGAAATCTGTTTCCCAAGGCCAGGAGATATTTACTTCGTAGGGCTGTGAAATCATCTCTAGGATTATCACATGGCTTGATCTTTTGCAAATTTATATTGTGTATCTGGCCAGTTTGGCCCACATGCTTTAGGGATCTGTCTCTACAAAAATTAACTCAGGTGAGGTTCACCATGGGTAAACCACTGGAAAACTATGACTGGTTCAGGGACTGTCAGTCTCTGACAGTTCACTGATTCATCAGTGAACTTATGGTACTTTGGCTAAAGATAATAGGAATCTTCTATCGTGAACTCATTTAATGACATGTTCTTTAGCTGTAGGAACAGTATGTTCTTCAAAATGTCTCAAGTATGACATTTTTAGATGACAGGTAACAATTAGGTAAAATCAAGCCTTAGCTCAAGTGCCAGGAAATTTGTGATGTACCTTTTAAATGAGCACACTGTTGAGTCCATCTCTTTTAACATGAGTCTGCTCCTTTGAAAATAATTGATTCTACAATCAAAGTCAACTTTGTGAAGTCTATGAATCCAGTTTTCTATCGTCCATCTTTCAGAAGAAGATGTGAGAAACTGGGATAGCATTTTTCAGGACTTTCCAAAGGCTTATCAAGAAGGCGAGCTTCTGAGCCTTTATGGGCCACCTGTTTCCTCTTCTCTGTCTTTAAAGAGAGTGATTCTAGAATCAAAACAAAGGAATAAGAAATTCTAGGTTAAACCACAGAGGGTTTGCCCAGTTTCTATGCTACTGCCTTCAAGGTGCCCTCTGGCAGATATTTTCTGAAAGCCCCCTGAGTTTGGAACCTCTTTCCTATTTCCAGTTCGGACTGTAGAATTTTGCAAAGCCACCCACGCACTAGGTAATCTGATCTTACTTCTCATCCCTCACCCATCAGATTTTCTCTTGGAAACAATGTACTGTGGTATCTGTGGGCCTTCTAAAGTAGAATGGATATTTGTGGATGTGCATCTGGAACTCAAAATAGAGGTCAGAGGTGGAGATGTAAAACTGGGCATCATCAGCATGTGGGTGACTTCAAGCTCGAGCTGTGAGAATGGACCCAGTTCTCATGCAGTCTTCAATGAATCAGAACTTAGTTAGTTTCCAGCTGCTAACCCACCCAAAGCAAATTAAACAGTTTGTTCAGAAACTGATGGCGTCTTCAAAGTTCATTCCAGAAGAAGCTGTCAGTCTTTCCATCTTTTCCAACACCCAAAGCCCAAGGGAAGCCTTGATGAAACAACATATGACATGATGCTCCCAATTATCATCTTCAGCTCTTGACCCTTGAATGGCAAAACCACAGCCACAGCCACTCCATCACCACCCTTCCTGGCCAGGCGCCCTTTCCCACACATGGCTCCTTTTGACTAAAGTTTGACACCTACCCTAGCAAAAGGACCCAGGCTGCTCCTGAAGTTTTAAGCCCTGCACAAGGAATTCATGTTTGATAGATAGTTTCCAAGGCCTCCACGCAGACTTGAATGTACTACTAACACCAATCTTATGATGAAAATTCATTCTCAACGTTGGTAATGAACCCAGAGTCACAATATTGGCAAGCAGCGAAGCCAGGATCTGAACCCACATGTGTACCAAACTTGAGCCTGGGATAAAGGAAGATGTCCTTTCTAGAATTCAGTATCAGTACAGAAGAGTGGTACTTTAATGTCTTTTCCAGTCCTGGGAAAAATGATGCTTTTCATTGACATCTTGCAATTGTAATAGTGAGCAAGAAATCCCACTTGTGTGCATGGGACTAAGTAATCTCAGTAGCAAGCACCAAGGGCTGTCTGCTGCAGCCCCTCTCTCTACTTACCTGCCATCACCTCCAGCAAGATGCATCTCTCTGAGTTTCTTGCTCACCCATGTCTCTAGAACCACATGACCGGCTCTCATCCCCATGAGGCATGTTGCTTGATATCTCTGCACTTTGACATTTGCTGTGCCTTTGGGTGCCTGTCCTTACTCATCACCCTATTGTGGTGCTGGAGAAGACTCTTGAGAGTCCCTTGGACTGCAAGGAGATCAAATCAACCAGTCCTAAAGGAAATCAACCCTGAATATTCATTGGAAGGATGCTGAAGCTGAAACTTCAATACTTTGGCCACGATGCAGAGTCGACTCATTGGAAAAGACCCTGATGGTGGGAAAGATTGAGGGCAGGAGGAGAAGGGGATGACAGAGGATGGGATGGATATATAGCATCATTGACTCGATGGACATGAGTTTGAGAAAACTCTGGGAGATAGTGAAGGGAGGCCTGGTGTGCTGCAGTTCTTGGGGTCATATAGAGTCAGACAAGACCAGTTACTGAACAACAACGTCAACCCTATTCACTTATTCCAGCTATTAATAGCACATCACTAGCTTTCAGAGTCCTGCACAAGTACCCTTTCTTCAGGGACACTTTCCCTGGTCACGCAGTCAAAGTTGAATGTCCTTTATCTAGGCCTCCAAGTCAACTGTGGCTGATGTACTTGTGTCCACCTGAACTAGCCTCTAACCTTTGTGATGCTGCAGATTTGTGGCCTGATTTGCTTGGTATCTTCTCTTTTTATAATACTGGCATTTGGTATGTGTGTAGAAAATACTTACTTGACATCAATTAATTAACAACACCTGAAGGCAAAGTAGGCACATCTCTCCTTCTCCTGAAACTTCCCTTTGCTACACCACAGCAGGGACACTTGAGTGTTTCCCTCACATTCAGACCATACCTGACATCCTGGATTTAATTCCTGGTGCCTCAGTCTAGGGCTTCCCAGGAGGCGTTAGTGGTAAAGAACCCGACTGCCAAAGCGGGAGACAAAAGAGATGCGGGGTTCGATCCCTATGTCAGGAAGATCCCCTGGAGGAGGGCACGGAGACCCACTCCAGTATTCTTGCCTGGAGAATCCAATGGACAGAGGAGCCTGGTGGGCTACAGTCCACAGGGCTGCAAAGAGTTGGATATGATTGAAGCACCCGCCTCAGTCTAAGTGAGATAATGACAAATCTGATTATTCTGAGATTATCAAAAAGAGCTAAAAGGAATGAAAGTATCCAAGCCCTGTCTTAAAAGGTTAAAATGTGGCAAAGAGACTTATCTTTCCTTGCAGCGTACAAGGCTTAGCTAGAGAGGAGAATTTTAAAATAGATGGTTTATGGGCAGTGGACTCTAGTTGGTGCTTTGGTCCTTTCTGGGAACACTGAGATACTAATTTTATGATTATATGATTTAGAAGAATAGCCCAAGGACAGAACATGGATGGAGATCAACCAGTGCCTTCCACAGGCGACTGCACATGACCAGAGTCCCAGGATGTCTGTTCTGCTTCTGCTGCACATTGTCATTGCAGTCTGCATGAGTAAGGGTAAGTCCTAGAGGCAAAGGGAGGGCTGGTTGCTGGTTAAGAGAAAGGAAGGCGCTAGGGGAGGAGAAATTTCCAGAATTGGCTCTTGGGGCTCTGGCAGATGCATATGCAGCTATGATAAGAAAAACTTCTCTTTTCACAGGTGAATTTTATGAACATGTGAAAGGTACGACCATGGCTAAAGTCCTCGGTAAACAGGTTATAGGTGACACTTTAGGAGTAAACCTCCCCCTCCCTCTTTTGAGAAATTTGCAATCCATTCTTACTGTAAAATCCTAGGAGTTTGATCTTACCAATTTAGTCCATTTCCTGAAGTTAGGAAGCTAAAATCCCTGCCTTTGCTTCCTTTTCTCCATTACTGAACAAAATCATCAGGCTAGATAAGGGGCTCATTACTTGGGGACCAGAGATAAAATTTTAGAGGAACTCCGACCTCTTGAGATTACATTCAGGGTTTGATTTAAACCTGTCTGTACAAGTTTGCTTTCACAAGATTATCAAAGGAGTCAGGGTCCCAAGAAAAGGTGGGAAGCATTAGGCAGTAGTAAGTTCCTGTTGGGAAGCCCCCCATCCTCGAGAGCCTTCACCATGAAACCACATCCTATAAGCACCTCTTTCTGTGTCTGGCAGAGCCAATGATGTGTTACAAATGTAAAAGATATCATCTCGGGATATGCTATGAAGCCATGAGGTCCTGCACCCTGAAGTACAAACAGACATGTGCTGTTGAAAACATTTACTTCCTCACCAGAAAAGGTAGTGTTGGGCATAGAGTAACTGAGAAGTAACCACCTCTCCCCCACTTAGAGGTAATCGCCTCCTTTAGTCATTAGAACACATGCGTGAGTCGGATGGGTAAGGATGGGATGGTCCTGCAAAGATGGACTTTTCTTTAAGACAGTATTGAGTGAAGGAGAGGTGAATGTCCCCCTCTCAGTTAGAAAATAAAATCCATTCTTTGGGTCAGTAATTAATAGACTCTGTCTTTTAGCTCACTAGGGTCTAGAGAAAAGTCAGTGAGGGTCTGAAGAGAGGTGATTCCTAGGAATATGGTAGGAGAAAACAGAGTCATCATGGTTGTATTCCCTTTCTTTCATCTCCTCAGGGCGGAGTATGTATTTTTATTCAAAACTGTCGTGTAAGGCCAACTGTGAAGACATCAACTTCTTAAGTTTTGATAAGAGAACAGAGCTCATCTGTTGCAAACATAAAAGCTACTGCAACCTCCCTGAAGGTGTCTAGTTCTGCATCTCTCCTGGAGTTTTGATTATTCTTCAACTCACCGTCCCCTTTATGTTTTCTTGCCAAACCTATATTTTGTTCTCCTCTTCTAACCAGCGGCAGAGAGTGAGAAAATCAACAGGTAGTTAAAAGAGGAGCCATCTTTAATGATGGAGCCCCAGACAGAATTTCTGCAAATCCCTATTTACAGGGTTTTGGTTTTTTTTTGTGACAGTACTGCCATGGATATTTTTGGGATTTCAACTGGTTATTCATTATGTCCTATATGGAAATGCAAAGCGTTAGTCACTCAGTCACATCCGACTCTTTGTGACCCTATGGACAGTAGCCCACCAGGTTTCTCTGTCCATGGAATTCTCCAGGCAAGAATACTGTACTAGGTTGCCATTCCCTTCTCCAGGGAACCTTTTCGACCCAAGGATCGAACCTGGGTCTCCTGCATTGGCAGGCAGATTCTTTAGAATCTGAGACACCTGAGAAGCCAACTTTAGGTAATGAAAATGTAGTAATAGCAAATCTTACTTTAATCACATAAATGTCTGTTTTATTTATCCCATTCTGAATGGAAATGCAAAGACTTGTGTTAAAATCATCCCAAACCAGTACTGGGAATTCTGCAACCACACTTTATCCTCATTCATACTCACTGCTCTGGGCTAGGATTCTCTGGATTAGCCCTGGCACTCTCCTTGTGTCCATGGGTTATGGCAATAAGAGAAGACTAACCCGAGTTTTCTAATCTGCTGGCAACATGAGCCACATCTTTCTCTTGTAGACCTCTTGCGGGGAATCTCAGGCCAAGAAAAAACTGGACAAACATAGGACTGAGGCTTCAAGAACTGTTTCAGGGGCATTTCAGTTTGTAGAAATTAAGATTCGAGAAACAATTTGGTGTGGGCAGAGCTGCCATCACCCTCCCTGACCAGGTAGCACTTGGTTGAACCAGGTGATTGAAATGGAAATGGAGATCTTGTGCCAGAATGGCTAGTCTGTTTCTTCTCATAAGAATATGAAAAAAAAAATGTTGATGATAAATCCGGTGAGGATAATAGAACGTATAGAGACTCCATGCACTAGTGTTCTAGTTACAGAGAGCCCTATGTAAGATGCAGTTATGAGTAAGCAGAAAGAGTGATATAGTGAAAGCTAATGGTGGTGGGAGATCAAGACAGTCAGTCTTACAGGAAATCAACCCTCAATATTCACTGGAAGGACTGAGGCTGAAGCTCCAATACTTGACCACCTGATATGAGTAGCCACTCGTTGGAAAAGACCCTGACGCTGGGAAAGATTGAGGGCAAGAGGAGAAGGGGGTGACAGAGGATGAGATGGTTGGATGGCATCACTGACTCAATGGTCATGAGTTTGAGCATGATCCAGGTGTTGGTGATGGACAGGGAAGCCTGGAGTGCTGCAGAGCATGAGGTTGCAAAGAGTGGGACGTGACTGAGCAACTGAACAACACCACCAGTGGTGGGAAGAGATGCAGATCCCTCGTCTCTCCCTCCTCCCTCTCTCCCTCCTCCCTCTCTCCCTCCTCCCTCTCTCCCTCCTCCCTCTTTCCCTCCTCCCTCTCTCNGGCTGTGTGCCGCGGTCACCATCTGCTGAGGTCCGTGCTGTGTGCCAGATTCGCTCTGCATCGAGGTCCAAGATCTGTGCCGTGGTAACCCTTCATTGAGGTTCGGGATGTGGGCCGCGATCGCCCTTCGCTGAGGTCCGGGCTGTGTTCCGAGGTAGGCTAGCGACGAGCCTCGGGCTCTGCCACGGTCGCTCGGCGCTGAGATTCAGGCTGTGTGCCACGGTTGCCATCTGCTGAGGTCCGTGCTGTGTGCCAGGGTCGCCCTGTGCCGAGGTCCGGGCTGTGTGCCGNAGGTAGGCTAGCGACGAGCCTCGGGCTCTGCCACGGTCGCTCGGCGCTGAGATTCAGGCTGTGTGCCACGGTTGCCATCTGCTGAGGTCCGTGCTGTGTGCCAGGGTCGCCCTGTGCCGAGGTCCGGGCTGTGTGCCGCAGTGGGCCTGCGCTGAAGTCCAGGCTGTATTCTGTGCTCGGCTAGAGACATGTTCCGGGCTCTGTTCCGCGGTCACTCTGCACCTAGGTCCGGGCTGTTTGACGCTGTCGCCATCTGTAGAGGTCTGTGCTGTGTGCCAGGGTCACCCTGCGCCGAGGTCTAGGCTGTGTGCTGCAGTCGCCCTTCACTGAGGTTCGGGCTGTGTGCTGCGGTCGCCCTGCGTAGAAGTCTGGGATATGTGCCACTGTGGCCCTGCGCCAGGGCCGGCCTGTGTGCCGCGGTTGCCCTGTGCCGAGGTCCGGACCTTGTGCCAGGGTCACCCTGCGTCGTGGTTCAGGATGTGTGCCGCGGTCACCCTTCACTGAGGTTCGGGCTGTTAGCCGTGGTCGCCCTGTGCCGATGTCCGGGATGTGTGCTACCGTCGCCCTGCGCCAAGGTCCCTGCTGTCTTTCGCGGTTGGCTAGTGACGAGTTATGGGCTGTGTGCCACGGGTTCCCTTCTCCGATGTCTGGGATGTGTGCTGTGGGTGCCATGCGCCTAGGTGCAGACTGTGTGCCACGATCACCCTGCCCCGAGGTCTGGGTTCTGAGCCGCGGTCGCCCTACACCGAGGTCTGGGCTGTGTGCCACATTCACCCTGCGCCGAAGTCCAGGCTGTCTTTGGTGGTCAGCTAGCGATGGGTTCCGGGCTCTGTGCCACATTCACTCTGTGCAGAGGTCCGGGCTGTGTACCGCAGTCGCCCGGCACAGATTTCTGGGCTGTGAGCCGTGGTTGCCCTGCTCCAAAGTCAGGTCTGTGTGATGCGGTCATCTTGCGCCGAGGTCCGGGCTGTTTGCTGCCATCAAGCTGCGCCGAGGTCCATGCCGCGGTCGCCCTGCGCCGAGGTCCTGGCTGTATGCTGCGGTTGCCCTGCACCTAGGTCCAGGCTGTGTGCCGCGGTCGCCTTTGGCTGAGGTCTGGGATGTGTGTCACAGTCGGCCAGCACCGTAGTCCAAGCTATGTGCCATGGTCACTTGCACCGAGTTCCGGGTTGTATGCCCTTGTCATCCTGCACCGAGTTCCAGGCTCTGAGCCGCAGTCGGGTTGTGATGAGGTCCGTGCTGTGTGCCGCAGTCTCCCTGTGCCGAAATTCGGGCTATTTTCCGTGGTCGGCTAGTGACGAGTTCTGGGCTCTGCCATGGTCGCTCTGCACCGAGATCCGGGCTGTTTGCTGCGGTCACCATCTGCTGAGGTCGGTGCTGTGTGCCAGGGTGGCCCTGTGCCGAGGTCCGGACTGTGTGCCGTGGTCGCCCTTCACTAAGGTTCAGGCTATGTGCCATGGTCGCCCTGCGCCGAATTCCAGGCTGTGTGGCGTGGTCGCCCTGCGCCGAGTTCCGGGCTGTGTGCCACGGATGCGGTGTGCCAAAGTCCGGGCTGTGTCCCGCGGTAGCCTTCTGCAGAGATCCAGGCTGTATGTCGCGGTAGCCTTCTGCAGAGGTCCGGGTTGTGTGCCGCGGTCACCCCACTCTGAGGTCCGGTCTGTGTTCCGTGGACGGCTAGCGACGAGTTCCAGGCTTTGTGTCATGGTCGCCCTTTACTGAGGTTCGGGCTGTGTTCCGTGGTCACCCTGCGCCGAGGTTCGGGCTGTGTTCTGTGGTCGGCTAGTGAAGAGTTACGGGCTGTCTGCCACGGTCGCCCTAAGCCGATGTCCGGCATGTGTGCCCTAGTCGCCCTGTGCCATGGTCCAGACTGTGTGCCACGGTACCCCTGCGCCTAAGTCCAGGCGGTGTTCCGTGGTTGGCTAGCAACGAGTTCTGGGCTCTGTGCTGCGGTCACCCTGCACAGATTTCCAGGCTGTGTGCCACGGTCGTCCTTCAATGAGGTTCGGGCTGTGTGCTGTGGTCGCCCTGTGCCAAGGTCCGAGCTGTGTGCCACAGTTGCCCTGCGCCNCAGCATCACTTCCTCTGAGACTGGTTCATCCTTTACAACTGTTTTCCTCAGGTAAAGCTTTCTGTTCGTTTCCACTAAGTTCTTCCTCTTGCACATCTACAGCTTATTCTTGACTGGCAACAGTGTCAACATTCACCCAGTCATCCTTATCTTCTAACTCCTTTTCTATTCTATTCAACTTGTATAGTTTTTCACACAGTACAGTCCCTTGCTGCTGTGCAAAACAAGGACTACCTGTAATTCTTGGTGCAAATTTGGGTACACCCAAATGCAAACTTGGACCCAAATGCAAATCTGGGTGCAAATTTCACAGTAACATCCTTATCTGCGCTTATAGTTTCATTGAATAGCTTAACATAATTCGTGTCGACTTTGAAACAATGAAACCAGCCTTTATCAGCAGTAAATAGATGTCCTTGTAATTACCATTTTCTTTCAGCACAGCAACTAACTTCAATACAAAAGGATTGGGGATTTGGTCTTGACTCCACTCCTCAATCCAAAGTAGAAGTAAATGCTCCATTTCAACCATAACTGACTTTCTATTCCCAGTGCAAAGTAAACTAAAAGATGTTGAAGCAACTTTATCTTGTTTTTATATTCATCAGATTTTTAAAATATGGTTTGTACTGCAGCTTCATGTGGGCCTAGGTCTCATCCTATCTTTGCTTTCCTGTGGCCATTTTCCAATCTTCTAATCCAGTCTAATTTCACTTCCAGTACATCACTGTTCTGTCATATTTGTTGCCTAGTTTCTGCTTTTGATTATCAATTTTTGTAAAACACCGCATCAGTTTATCACTGGGCGACAAGGAGGAAGCGCAACTACATACTTCACTATGTGTAACTAATAGCTCTTCAGTGACCAACCGCTAAGACTTTGAAAGAAGTTATGTAACTGTTACTGTTCATGATGCACATCTTTTATTTGCATAATGATGTTTAAATAAAGGCTAGTAGCAAAACTAATGCAATTGCTCATGGTTAATATTGAGACAGCTAAAAGTTCAGCCTCGTAGGGGAACAGATGTTGTTTAACTACACTGTGAAAACTGATATTCATGCATGTTGAATTGGTACAAAAGATTACCTGTAGCTTATTATATAAATCTGTGAATTGTTTATAAATCCAACAGTGTTCTCTAAGAAAACCATCCTTCAATTTTAATCCTCCATTGCATGTTTCTGGCAATTATTTCCCAAGACCCAAGAATCTTTTCCCAACATGTCCAAGAATATTAATTCTTTGAAATAAATCTTTTCAGCTAGAATCTGGATAAAATAAACAAAAGAGGGAAAAAGAGCAATCTTGCTTGGAAATGTTGAATTCATTCTTGCCAGCTTACTTCCTCTTTAATTCCCCCCATTACTGCAAAGGATCTTGCAGAAAAGAGGCTGTTGAATTAAAAGTTGACTTATCTTGGTATTAGATTCTCATTCAGCTCTTCTAGGTCACGTATCTACAGTCAACCATACATTATGGTTTCTACATCATCTCCGTGTCAGAGACCTGGAGACCCATTGGCATGCCTCTGGATTCACCTCCACATTGGTCCTGTCTTTCCCATCATCTCACATTTTTCTCAGAAGCCAGACCCCACCACTGTATTCCAGTAGATCTACTATGGCAGCTCTGCCTTTCCTCTCATATTGCATACATTAACAGGAAAGTGGAAAGCCCTAGGCCCCCCCAAAGTCAAGGCTGCCTTCTGGTTGGATCTCTCATCTATTAACTACCTGGCATCTCCAGGGAATTTTTACTCGCCTTACGTTTGGTGCTAAATTCAGAGTTCTAAAGTTTCTGGCAAAAAGGAGCAAAGTATTTTTCTGAAGGAGCTTCCGAGAGAAGGTGAGGAGAAAGCAGAGGGAATAAAATTAAAGACAAGAAATCACAAGAGATTGTGGGAATATTTGGGAGGAGAGTAGAAGAGGTATTTGGTGAAGGCTAGAAAGGGCTGGTATTCAACAGGGGCTCGGGAAAGTCAGTGAGAAATTAGAAAACACTAACTTCCATGAAAAGAATAGTCAGTATACTGCACTCATGCGCCAGCCATCATTTTAGGAAACGGTGGCAACCACAGCTACTCCTGACCGCGTAGCACCGGGTCACTACGTTTCTAATCATGTCATCCAATTTTCATGTTCAAAGCCGAGTATATCCGGATGGGCACTTAGCTGAATGGTACTCAGTTACCCTGTCTCCTGGCATGTCAGCAGTACTCGACCACCCAGTCCTCAGAAATATTTAAATACTACCTTGCATTCAGTGTGCTCAGGGATAGAAGACTGGGGTATTTTTGGCTCTTAGCACAGCCCCTCAACAGAAAATGTCAAAGAGAGATGAGTTTCAGATCTTCACGGTAGTTTTCCTTACAAAACAACTAGTTGTGAACTGAAAATAATTAATTCCCAAGTTATCATTCACTCACCTTTGGTGAAAAAATTCCTTTTATTATATTTACCTTTCTCTGTGCTAAAATCTACACATGCTACTATTTTATTTTTTAGCTATGTATTTCCATACACATATATATTAGTCTAGATGCTGTAGTATTCCTCCTGATATGCAGGCCTATGATTAGTTATTAGTTTCTACCATATTTTACTTGCCCAAATAAAAAAAAATACAGAAATTAATTTTAAAATATTTCCAAGTTATGTATGGTGGAATTTCCCCCAAATTGTATCATGTTAGAATGACTATTATACTTTAACATCTTGCAAAGTAGAAAATGTGGTAGAGCCTTCTATTCAGGGTCGTTTAATTGGTTTATGTAGAATGGAGATAGCAGCAGCAGGTTCCAGATATGAAATGATTCATGGGGGACTCACTGTGCTGTGTGATTAGTTTCTAGAATGGTCCAGGAGGCAGCTTCACATTAAAGTCGAGGTGCAGCGAGAGGACAGTAGCTGGCGCAGGGCGGGCAGCAGGCACGCGCTGGGTGACAAGGGGAGGCTGGCGCCAGCGCGATAGCAAGGCGGAAGCGAGGATTCCGCGGAGCGCCGCGGCGACGCCCCTCGAGCTTCCTCACCGCATCCGCATCCGGGAGACTCCAGGTCCAGGCTCCCCGAGTCTGTCCTGTCTGCTTCCTGTCTTGGGTTTCCATGAG
>SJYV01005184.1:1108035-1124108 GCA_006410875.1 Neotragus pygmaeus | reverse complement strand
TTTTTTTTTCCCTTTAGTTGAAGAAAATGTAAATCCCAGAGATTGGGTTGATGGGAAATATCTGGGTTGAGCACAAATGCTATTGCTGTAGTTGTCAAGCTCAAAGACCCACACTTATTTCCACATAAGAAGCAGTATCTACTGAAACCTGAGGCTAAGGAAGAGTTAAAACCTATCATCAAATGTTTAAAGGAGCAGGGACTATTAATTTCCTTTAACAGCCCATGCAACATTCCTATTTTGGGTGTAAGGAAATCAAATGGTAAATAGAGCCTAGTTCAAGATTATGGCTAATAAATGAGGCTGTAGTTTTTACACCCTGTGGTGCCTAATTCTTATACCCTATTGTCTGAAATTCCTGAATGAGCAAAATATTTCTTAGCAATTGACTTGAAAGATGTCTTCTATTCTATGCCTTTGGTGGAGGAAAGTCAATTTCCTTAGGCAGATGCCACCTTGAAAGTGAAAGTGTTAATGGCTCAGTTATGTCCAGCTCTTTATGACGCCATGGACTGTAGCCCAGCAAGCTCCTCAGTCCGTGGAATTCTCCAGGCATGGAATTCTCTAGGCAAGAATACTGGAGTGGGTAGCCATTCCCTTCTCCAGGGGATCTTCCCAACCTAAGGATCGAAGCCATGTCTCCTGAACTGCAGGCAGATTCTTTGCCATCTGAGCCACCAGGGAAGCCCCTTGGGGGGGAAGGTCAACAAGATGAAGAACCACAGTTACTATTCCAAGGCAGCCCAGTGACCGTAAGCTCCTGGGGTTTTCCCAGTACCCATTGGATTTATACCAGTGATCTGACAGAAAAAGAACAATTTCTTCTAGATCAGGGTTTGAAGGAACAGTTCAGTCAGAAAATCATGTCTCTTTTTCCCTTAAGCAAAGGAGCAGCAGCGTTCTGGTTGACTGAGACTAGATGAAACCAGAGAAGTGCTACCCCCTTGAGGGATGTGAAAATGGAATTTTCAGACAATATGTGGATATACAGGAAAGAACATAAAAGAAGTGTTTCTGGGGAGACCGTCTATGTGTATTCTTTCCTACCATGAGACTCACCATCCCCAAGGATTTGCTGGGAATCTCAAAACTGTTCAACATGTCCACAGCTCCCTAGATAGTTCATGCCAATGGTGCTGAGGGTGGGAAAAGACAAAAGGATGTTAAAGTGACTAGGGAGGTAGTCAGCAACAACAGTGAAGAAGAAGCCAATGATCTGTCCACCCATTGTTCCTGCTGTAGTTACAGCTCAAATAAAAGGCTCCAGGCTTTCAATCTGCCGCGGTGGCCAACTCCGGCTATTCACCAGGAGAACTCTTTCCAAGGGTGACTTCAGCAAAGGAGAAATAAGAGCTTTCTCTTTTACTTTTCATGGTAAATTCACCAGTACGAGAAAGCCATACTCAGAGACCCGCAGTCCCAAGGTGGCGAATAACCCTCTGTTTTGCTGAGTTTATTACTAAGGGTTTACATGTATCCCTTTAAATTCTGCTCAATGTCATGTGGCAGCCTGGATGGGAGGGGACTTTGGGGGAGAATGGACACATGTGTATGTATGGCTGAGTCCCTCTGCTGTGCGCCTGAAACTATCATAACATTGTTAATCGGCTATATTCCAATATAAAAAAATTTTTTTAAGAAACAAAAATAAATGGAATCCCTTCAGATGATAAAAACAATTTGTGTTCAGAGAGACTATCCCTGACCAGTTTACTGAAGTTCTGTATATAGATTCTCTCTGTTATTTCCTCTGTGTGTGTGTGTGTGTGTGTGTGTGTGTGTGTGTGTGTAGATAGAGGGAGCAAGTTGGGAGAAAAGCTATTATTTTTAAAATGCCACAAAACTTTCCTACCATGTGGAAACTGTCTCTTTCAGATTCACCCTTTCCGTAGTTGCTGTAAACCTGAGACAAAGTTGATTGTGATGACTTTTACTCTTGTGATCAGTGTTTCTCTGAGGGGGACTGTCCTCCAGAGCTCCCTCCTCTGTCATTTCCACTGATGATGTCTCCTGGCCTCCTCAAAAGCTACATTTTAAAACAATTAAATAGCTCACATGTGCTAATTTAACCCTCACAATTTTTCTTATAGATAAATATATATTTTCTCTAGTGGAAAAACCCCCCCACAGGTCAGAGAGGTTAAAGGACACACACAAGTTCACACATCCAGCACGTGAAGAATCAAATTTAAATAGAGCTTCACCCATCCCCTGAGCACGATGCTCTAATGGTCTCCTGTGCGAAGAAAGCAGTTGGTTGCCATGGGCCAGGGATTCTTAATCACTTGGCAAGATTTTTAAAACTCTTGTAATGTTTTTGTGTTTGAAGTGACTGGCTGTAAAATTCCCAAACTGAGAAGTGTGTCAGTACTATCTTTCTAGATTCCATATATATGTGGTAATATCCGATATTTGTTTTTCTGAGCATTTGTTGAATTATATCCCTTGAAGGAGCATCTTATGAGCATTGGTTAGAGAAGCAAGCTTTGCTTCTGGTCCTTGGAGTACAGGAGAGCTGTCGTTAACAGAGCTGGGATGCTGAGGCTGCTTGGAGGAATGAAGAAAGAAGGAAGGAAAGCTGGAAAGAGAGATTATTTTAAGCACTTCAACCTGGGAGAAGGCTCAGAGGAAGGAATACAATGATGAAACTTCAGGAGGTGTTGCCTAACCAAAGTCAAGGAGATGAGACCCTGAGAGAAGTACATCCCTTGGTCATGACCTACAGTGCCAGGGAGAGTTAGATTTGATCCTGCTTTCAAAGAGGGACAATAATGCAGGGAGTGTTCTTGGGAGTTTCATATAGCCCCAGACAGGGTAGAGGCAGGCTGTGGACAGAGTAGTTCAGTGGTATGGAAGCCTGTTTGGCCCTGTAACTAAGACTCGGACACAGCCTGCGGAGTTAGGAGAACAGAACATCTTCTTGAGGTCTAGAGATGAGATAGTTTCTGGTCATTAAAGCCCAAATGGGCATCAGATGAGAGGTGAAAAGCTTAGTCAGGTGAGAAAAGGAACAAGGCAACCCTGGAACTCTTGGCACCATCCAGTGGGTGAAGTGGGTGAAGAAGGAACAAGAGGGAATGAGTGCATTTAGAAGATATAAATATACTCGAGAAAAAAAAAAAACCCCAACTCTTATAATTTCAAAGACTTAAACATGTGCCAAACTGTTGACAATGCAAAATTAGAGGACACAGTCTCCTTTCTATGTCTCAGAAATTTCCTGAGAATGTGTGCTCATACACAGGACAAGAAAGTGAGGGACTTCCCTGGTGGTCCAACGGCTAAGACTCTCGCTCCCAAAGCAGGGGCCCAAGTTTGATCCCTGATCAGGGAACCAGATCCCACTTGCTACAACTAAGAGTTTGCATGCTGCACCTAAGACCCAGCACAGCCAAATAAAATTTTTTTTTTTTAAAGATTCCTGTGACATCTCCATTCTCCCCTCCTCATCTCAGAAAAGTTCCTCTCTCCAGTAGAAGTCTGGAATTCAGTTTCAAATATAATCATGATAAGGACTTTCTGCTCAGGTCTCTATGATTTCAAAATTGATGGAATAGTACCACGGGTATACTGGAGCTTAATTTGAATCATAATATATGCATATTTAATTGTCAGGTTATTTTTTGTTATTTCTCACTCTGCGCCAGTAGTCTACCCTCTGTCTTCTGTCCCATCTCCTACCAGTCGGTAACACCACTTGGCTTTATGGGCTATTGGATTGAGGCCCTATTTCTGCTATTTCCGTTATCCTGACTTCCCCTATTCTTCTGGGCTGATCCTTAGAAGACAATCGGCAGATACAAATCTGATTGCGCTTGTTCAGGTGGATTCTTGGCAAGGAGCATAGGCCACTGTTAGGGCCAGACTGAAAACACTGTGTTTATTGGGCATGGGCTCTGTGCAGGCCAGCACACAAGAGCTGCACAAAATAACAATAACAATAGCACTGCAGTTAATAACCGCAGCAACAACAACAGCAACACATAATAATAACATCTGTGGCTTGAGTTTCAAGTTTGTATTTTTCTTTATCTTTTCAGTACCAAAAATCTGAGGCTATGGACATAATATGCCTTTGGCAGTCCTTGGTCCTCTTACCCTATTAATTAACTCCTCTAGTGAACAGGTATCATAGTTTTAAATACCCTCAATAGACTGATAACTCACAAATCTTTACCTTCCCTTCTAAACTCTCCACTGCCTTTTTAAACTTTTTTAAACATTTCTTCATTTGGCTGTGTTATGTGTTAGTTGCAGTATATGGGATCTATTTCCCTGGCCAGGGATCGAACCAGGGATCAAACCTGCATTGGGAGGGCAAAGTCGTAGTCACTGGACCAGCAGGGAAGTTCCCTCACTGCCTTTTTAATATCTGTGTTTGATGGGCACTTCAAACTTAACATGCCCCCCCAAACAAAAAACTGATTTCACACTTTAACTCACTCCAACATCATACCCTCCACACAAGCACCCTCCCAACAGCCTCCAGGTTCACCTCACTTTCCTCACATTCTTTCCCATGTCACCCATAACTGCACCATTCACTCATTTGCTCAGGCTAAAAACTAGGTGTCCTCAGAGATTTCTCTTTCTTCTTTCCTGGTTCCCCACCCCGTCACACATTCAGTTAGTGAGTCCTATTGGCTCTCTCTGCAAAGCATTTCGCAAGACCCATCATTTCTAGGGGCTCCCCTGGTGATCCAGTGGTTAAGAATTTGGCTTGCAATGCAGGAGACACCAGTTCGATTCCTGGTCTGGGAAAATCCCACATGGCCCGGGGCAGATAAACCCATGAGCTGCAACTACTGAAGCCGGTGCTCCACATCAAAAGAAGCCAAGGCAGTGAGAAGCCTGTGCGCCACAAGTGGAGAAAGCCTGCGAGCGAAGACGAAGCACAGCCACAGATAAACAAACAAAAAGATCCGGCATTTCTTTAAAAAAAAAGAAAGCTTTCTATTTTATATTCGAGTAGAGTTGATTAATAATGGGCTCTAAGGTTTGGCTGGGACCACATTCCAGGCCCTCCAGTCTGTCTCCATGCAGCTAGATTCAGTTCTCTCCCAGAGCTGCAGATTAGGAAGTGCTTGGAGTTGGCCTTTGCCAGCGCCAGTCTCTCTATAGGTACAAGTTCATGTTCCTGATGAACGATGAGGCCAAACTAAGTTTGGAGCAGAGAGAAATTCATTGCAGGGCTTGCCATGAGACTGGTGGCTCATGCTCTTAAAAAAGAAAAAAATGCTGAGCTCCCTGAAGGGTGTTTTTTTTTTCCTTTTTTAAAGTATTGAGTCTGTTACAATGTTGCTTCTGTTTTATGTTTTGGTTTTTTGGCCAGAAGGCATGTGGGATCTTAGCTCCCCAACCAACTAATCCTGTTGTCTTCACAACCTGAAAGTAGAGTTATTTCTTCTGTTGGAAAGGTTGAGGACTCCGGAGCCTCCCCTGGCAAAGCCTGGGAGACAGGAGCTCAGTAGCTCTGAGAAAATTGCTCCAAGGAGGTGAAACAGGGAGTCAGGTTATATACAAGTTTGCAACAAAGGGAGCAGGCATCTGAACATCAAAGATTAGGTGTTAATTTAAGGAATTTAGCATTCTATATATGGGAAGATGCAAGCCTCTGGGCTCATGGAATTCACTCCTTTCATACATGTACCCCAGCTATTTGGGGCCAAATCCTGTTTCTTTTTTTTTTTTAATTAGTTTATTTTAATTGGAGGATAATTACTTTACAATATTGTGGTGGCTTTTGCCATACATTTATGTGAATCAGCCACAGGTACACATGTGTCCCCCTATTTTGAACCCCCTTCCATCTTCCTCCCCACCCCATTCCTCTGGGTTGTCCCAGAGCACTGGCTCTGAGTACCCTGCTTCATGCATCAAACTTGCACTGGGCATCTGTTTTACATATGGTAATGTATACATGTTTCAGTTCTATTCTTTCAAATCATTCTACCCTCACTTTCTCCCACAGAGTCCAAAAGTCTGTTCTTTACATCTGTGTCTCTTTTGCTGCCTTGCATATAGGACCGTTGTTACCATCTTTCTAAATTCCATATATATGTGTTAACATACTGTATTGGTGTTTCTCTTTCCAACTTACTTCACTCTGTATAATAGGCTCCAGTTTCATCCACCTCATTAGAACTGACTCAAATGCATTCTTTTTTATAATTGAATATTATTCCATTTTGTATATGTACTGCAATTTCCTTATCCATTCGTCTGCTGATGAACATCTATGTTGCTTCCAAGTCCTGGCTATTGTAAACAGGGCTGCAATGAACACAGTGTTATGTGTGTCCCTTTCAATTCTGGTTTCCTTGATGTGTATGCCGGCAGTGGGATTGCTGGGTCCTATGGCAGTTCTATTTCCATTTTTTAAAGGAATCTCCACACTGTTCTCTGAGTGGTTGTGCTGGATTGCATATGTGTATGAGGATTCCCTTTCCTCCACACCTTGTCCAGCATATATTGTTTGTAGACTTTTTGATGGCAGCCATTCTGACTGCCGTGAGATGCAAATCCTGTTTCCTTGTTCACTTTAAGCAGTGGCAGATGGCTGCTTCTTGCATTCCTCCAGCTCCTCGGCAGTCTCTGGGCTGGTGGGGGGAGCATTCACTGGATCAAAGTTTTGGGACTCTCATTCACTTGTGGAGTCCAGAAGTCACTGATGGCTGTGACATTTCTTGTTTATTGGCATGGCAGGAGATACTTTCATTTCACAGAGGCTTCAAGGGAAAGTTAGGTGTATATAAATAGTTAAAGTTTGGGAAACAAATGTTTTCTGGGTCGTTCAAAGACAATGGGACATAGAGAGGATTTTGATAAAATAGGGTTTGCTAGGTTCCTTGTGCTGGACATTTTTAAATGACAACTGAATCTGTAGTCTCCAACTCCGTTAATTAATTACTTTGGTTTTTTGGCTGGGCTGGGTCCTCACTGGTGTGCACAGGCTCTCTCTGGTTGTGGTGAGCAGGGGTGAGCCTCCAACTGTGGAGAACAATGAATATTGCAGTGGCTGCTTTTGTTGCAGAGCTCGGCCTCTAAGCGCACAGCCTCATTAGTTATGGCGCCTGGGCTTAGTAGCTCCACAGCACATGGGATCTTCCTGGATCAGGGATCAAACCTGTGTCCCCTGCAGTGGCAGACAGATTCTTAACCTCTGAACCACCAGGGAAGTCCCTCCAAATCCATTCTTATCAGACATTCCCTGAATCTGAGGTGAGCCAGTTCCTTACCTTCACCTGAGTGGTCTCTCCTTTTACCAGCTCAATGTGACGTGATTTGGCTAAATCAAGGAACCTAACAACACGGGAGTGTTCCGTGCACTTGTGATGCCTACGAAGCAAAGCTGGACTACCTACCTGGACTCAGGGGAACAGTCTGCAGCTTTACACACAGTAAGCTGAATAAGCCAGGAAAATGTGGACTCTGAAGGTGACTTCCATCTCTGCTTTACTTAGATCCCCTCTCTTCTCTGGGATGAGGTTCTTACTATCTTGAGGAAGGTCACTTCTTTCCCATGTAAATTCCTTGGCTGAGTCTCGTGTTGGTGGTGGAATGAGAAGAGGAAGCAGAACACCCACGACCTTACAGGCAGGGCCTCCCAATACAGGTAAAGGAAGTGCAGCTCTTACAGCCCAGGGCATAACGCACAGAGGAGATGAGGAGGGAGCTCCATTCCGCGTCCTGTCTGGGGCACCATCGCTGAGCACTTCCGGGAGACTGACTGCCTGCCTCACTGTCCTCTCTTCAGTCTGCATGGATTGGCTCCTATTCCTCCTGCTCCCCGGAACCCTCGTGCTTCTGTGTTGGTCTTTCAGAGAGGGTGAGTCCCACAGGAGGGAGGCAGAGGGGCAGGGTGATGGGGGACGGGAGTAATGTCCAAAAAGACCTGACTGGGGAGCAGGAGCTACAGAGACAGCCTTTGCTGGAGCCAGGCCCCTGAGCCTCAGTGGCTGATACTTCCCTTCCCCATCATGAAAACTGTTCCTAAAGACCCTGCTGCTCCTGCCGCCCAGTAGCTCTCCACACTCTCACTCCAAGAATGGTGTGAGGGAAAGGGATGATAAAGAACTTCTGGGGCTGAGCAAACCCAAATCTAACTCTTGAACTGAAGTGAATGAAATTGAGAGTTTGTCCGTCATGTCCGTCTCTGTGATCCCATGAACTGTAGCCCGCTAGGCTCCTCTGTCCATGGAATTCTCCAGGCAAGAATACTCGAATGGGTAGCCATTTCCTTCTCCAGGAGATCTTCCTGACCCAGGGATTTAACCTGGGTCTCCTGCATTGCAGGCAATTCTTTACCATCTGAGCCACCAGGGAGTTATTTCTTATAAATGCCTCTGATAATCAAAAGAAACTTAAGTCATCTAGGGATTCCCAGGTGGCTCAGTGATAAAGAATCTACCTGCCAATGCAGGAGACTCGGGTTAGATCCTGGATCAGAAGATCCCCTGGAGGAGAAATGGCAACCCATTCAGTATTCTTGCTGCCTGGAAAATTCCCTGGACAGAGGAACCTGACGGGCTACAGTCCACAGGTTCACAATAAATCAGACACAACTTAGCAACTCAACAAACAACAACAACCACTTCTAACCAACCCCTGCCCTCTGAAAACCCCACTGTAATAGTCAATTGTTGTAATGTTAACAACTTCCTTGTTTTCACTCTATAAGTCATCCTGTAACATCAGGTCTCTCTCTGAGCTTCATATCAGTCTCAAATTTGAAAGCTTCTAGCTTAGGAACTGCTCTTACATGCTTAAGAAACTCATGAGTTTGTGTCAGTCCTCTCAGTCGTGTCCAACTCTGTGAGCCCATAGACTGTAGCCCCCTCTGTCCATGGAATTCTCCAGGCATGAATACTGGAGTGGGTAGCCATTCCCTTCTCCAGGTAATAAACTTGTTCTAAACTCTTTTATTGGGGGAAAAAAAAAAAAAAAAAAGAATCAGTGGGTTTCCCTGGTAGCTCAGCTGGTAAAGAGTCCACCTGCAATGCAGGATACACCAGTTTGACTCCTGGGTCGGGAAGATCCACTGGAGAAGGGATAGACTACCCACTCCAGTATCCTTGAGCTTTCCTGGTGGCTCAGATGGTAAGAAATCCGCCTGCTACAGGGTGAGCCTGAAAAGGAAGAAGGAAGAGCACTTCCTGGTTACCATGTGGCTCCTAAAACAGATTCCTTGGTAGATCTGGCTCTGCAGAGAGCATCCTCAGGGAGCAAGGGGGAAAGCCTGGGAAGTCTAGTCTTGCAGCCTCAATCCTGACACCTACAGCAGCAGCCCAGATGTCTTCCCCTTCACTACTTGGCATTTCTTTTTCTCACCCTGTGGTTCTCCCACGTTGTCCAGATCCTCCCATGATGAGACTGATTTCTTGCATCTCCTGTGATGAATATATTGGCAAAAACTGCAGAAAGAATTTAGGTTCCTGCCAACCCAGATATCCTGATTTCGCATGCCAGACCAAAGAAGTGTACTCTCATCATTACACCGGAGGTGAGATGGGCAGGAGACTGGGGAGGGAGGGGACACTGACTGTGTTCAGTTTCTCACCTGTACAGTGATGAGGTTTTGATGTATCGTCTCCAAATTCCTCTGCATTTCTAGTATTCAGTGACTGAATCCCTAATAGAGTCTGTCTGTTACAGCAACTTTGTTGTAAATGTGTGTGGGCCTTGGGAGCAGAAGCAAGTCACCCTGGAAGGAAACTGCCTCTTTTGTGGAAGAGGCTTCAAGTCCAGGGTCTACCTATGGGGATAGGTGGAAAAGGAGGGACCGTTCACTTGGGAACATTCCGTGCCCCGTCTGATTTCTAACCTGTGGCCTGGTTATTCTCCTACCCTCTTCAGATTATATCTACCAATATTCTGTGCTGGGTTGCCCAAGAAGATGTGCAGAGTATACACGCATCACCCCTCGGGAGAAAAACGTGTTCTTCTGTTGTAATACAAGCCACTGCAATAGCTTACCAGTAAAGGATGTGGTTCCATTCAATCCCTTCCCAGAAGAGGTTTAGCCCGAGATATTCAGCTACTTTGTAGTGACCTCCCCTTGACAGCATTCTGCCCACCATTCTTTAACAAACATCAAGATCTAGAAATGCTTTCACACTTAGCGAACACCCACACTGCCTCCCAAGAGCCAAGAAGCCCAAAAGAAATCAAACGCAGACAAAAAAGAAATGTAGTGCGACTTTGAAATGCTGTCTGGGCTCAACTTAGACAACCAGACCCTGTTGTCTGGTTCTGCTGTTCTGGTTGGGGGTCAAACCCCAAGTCTAAGATGGGGGGGAATGAGGGAGGCTGCACTGGGACATGGGCCACTGAATGTATTACAATAAAAACTCTATTGAATAAAAAGGCTATATTCAGGGGAACTCATGGGCTGTTTGCATAACACACCTGATAAGAAGGAAGGGATACCGGACAAAGGACAATCTGGCAAAAGTCTCCAAGTTATTTTACTTCTCAAATGTCCAGTATCCTAAGTCTCACCAGGCCCCTAACACTTAAGGCCTGGAGAGGTCCTCAAACAGGGAGAGCCTTACAAGGAGGGCCTTCTAATATTCCATGGAGAATATTCCATATCACTTGAGAAGAATGCATATCCTGCTGTTGTTGGCATCTACACTTTGTATATGTCTTACATCTAACTGGTTTAGGGTATTGCTTAAATCCTCTAATTCCTTATTGATCTTCTATATGTTTTTCCTATCATTATTGAAGGTGAAGTATTGAGGTAGAATGTCTATTTCTTCTTTCAACTTTGTCAAAGTTTGCAATATATATTTTGGTTTCTGATTGGCCTATGTATACTTGTCACAACGTCTTAATGAACTGGGCTTCTCAGGTGGTGCTAATGGTAAGAATCCGCCTGCCAATGCAGGAGACATAAAGTGGTACGGGTTCGATCCCTGGGTGGGGAAGATCCCCTGGAGGAAGGCATGGCAACCCGCTCCAGTATTCTTGCCTGGAGAATTCCTTGGACAGAGGAGTCTGGCAGGCCACAGTCCATGGGGCTGCAAAGGGCTGGACATGACTAAAGTGTCTTCACACACACACACACACACTCTTAATGAACTGGCCCTTCTATGAACATATACTGTCTTTCTTTATTTCTGGTGACTTAGATCACTTAGTTATTAGTTCAGGTACCCTAGGTCTCCTTTGATAACTATTTATGAGGAGTATCTTTTTTCATCCTTTGAGTTTCAACCTATTTGTGTCTTTAGATTTAAAGCGAAGCTCTTGTTGTATACCTTATGGATGAATAATTTTTTTTAATCTGTTCTGCCAATCTCTGCCTCTTTATGAGTTTAATCCACTTATAGCTAAAGTAATTAATGACAAAGAAGGGCCAAACCTCTGCCATTTTAATATTGGTTTTCTGTATGTCTTATAGCTTTTTGAGCCCTCATTTCCTCCATTACTATGTGCATTTTGATGATTTTTTTGTAGTGAACAATTCTCTCTTTTATGTTTCCTTTTGTGTATATGCTACAGATATTTTCTTTGGTTAGCATAAAAACTACAGTTAGCATCCTACAGTTATAATAATTCAATTTGGATTGATATGAACTTAACTTCATTAACATTCAATTCAGAAACTACTGAAATACAGTTTTATTCATTTATGTTAGTAAAGTCACAAATCGCATCTTTATTCATTGCATGCCCAATAACATAGATTTACAACTTTTTATATTTATGTTTTAAATCATATGGAAAATAAAAGGCAATTTGCCTTCCAAAATGAGAATAACAAATGTTCTTTGAGAAGTTGCTAATCGTCAGACACATTTCTAAACACTGTACAAGCACTGAATCATTTAAAATCATCACAGCTCAGTGAAGTACTTACAGGCATTATTCTGTTTTACAGATGAGAAAATGTAAGCACAGACTTAAAGTACTTTAAGTTCATAGAGCTGATATATGCTATAATCAGGATTTAAAATCCAATATCTGAAGACAGAGTGTGCATTATTATAATAATTACTACATAATAAGGCCTCCAATTCTATTCCCTGACCCATTATTCTTTACCAAATTATGTATTGCATTTACAGTATGGATAGAAAAAAGCAAAATGGATTTTACTTATTTATTTGGTTGCACCAGGTCTTAGTCACAGCATGTGAGATCTTTAGTTGCTGCACATGGGAACTAGCTCCCTGGCCAAGGATCAGACCCCTGCATTAGGAGTACAGAGTCTCAGCCACTGGACCACCAGAGGAGTCCTCATAATAGATTTTAAATGGGCATGCTAATCAATTATATCAGTGCTATGTGGAATTCTCCTAGATTCATTGGCAGAATTTATCAGATATGCTTCCAGCTCCCCTCAGCCGTGCTGGATTTCCACATTTAGATAATTATTTAGAATAGATAAGAGAGTTTCAGGGGGAGAGCCAGGGAGACTTCACTTTTTAAATGAAGAATTAAAAACATGCGGAAAGAAAGAAGAGAGAATGAAGAACAGAGAAAGGGAATTAAACAAATAAATGACCCCAAGGGAAAAGTCTGTGTCCGGTTGGTGAGGTGCTTTGTCACGGTGCCGCCTTAATCTATCTGTCTGCTTCACCCCTCTGACTCTCGAGTGCATGGTCAGAACCTCTGAGTCTGCTCTCTTCAGTTTTATTATTCTAAACAAACAAACAAAGGAAGCATCGATTTGAGGACACCACTCGATCAGAGAGTAAGACAAATTGGTACAACCAGGGAAGAACTGATTCTCAGGGCCTGACATTTTGACTGTGTGACGTTTGAGGAAGCCACTGAATAAAGGGGGAAAGTGCTTTGACCCTGTTTCTGGAAGAAATGTATAGGGTCTTGCTTAAAGGAGGAAAAGGAGACCGGATTAGGTATGACCTTACCGCTACGGTTAATGTCCTAAAATGTTGTGGGAGAGGTGGGATTGCTGGCTCATACCAAAGTTCTCCCTTCGTATGAGTTCAGCATGTACCAGGGTTCCTTTTCTTCACATCCTCACCAAACTCCTGTTATCTCTTATTTATTTTTTTATTTTTAAACTATATTTATTCATGGGCTGTGCTGGGTCTCCATCTCTGTGTGGGCTTTTCTCTGGTTGCGGCAAGCGGGGCCGACTCTCTAGCCGTGCTTCGACTTCTCATTGCTGAGGCTTCTCTTGTCGTAGAGTACAGGCTACAGGCTGCGCAAGCTTCTCTGAACTAAAGAGACAGATACCCACTCTCCACGCACCTAACGTAGAAGAATAGGATAGAGGTAGAATAACTGCAATAAACACTTTCATTCAAAAGGAGATAATGTGAGACTTCTCTGGTGGTCCAGTGGCGACAACCTCATCCTCCAAGGCAAGGGGATGCTGCTTTCATCCCTGGTTGGGGACCTAAGATCCTACACGCCTCGCAGCCAAAAAGCGAACAAACAAAAAAACCAGAAACAATATTGTAACAAACTGAATCCAGACATTTAAAATTGTCCACATCAGAAAAATCATAAAAGGGGGAAAACAAACAAACAAAAAAAGGAGATCATCTGAGGCTCGGTCACGGGTCCACAACAATTCGGAAGTCCAACCTTTCACAGGTAGTCAGTCCTACACCTGAGAATGGTGCCCTGTGGGTCTTAGCTCCGCCCTCTGCCCTCTTCCTTCTCCAAAAGAAATGGCCCGTGTTCCCAGAGGTCTCAGTCTGCTTCCTGTCCCTAGAAAACTGGGAATCAAAAAGACTCTTCAGTTTCACTGTCTCTGTGTCTGTTAGCCTATGCTGATATAACTTCTCTTTTAATGTTTAGTCTATTTATTAGTGTTTATTTGGCTGCACCAGGTCTAACTTGTGGCATTCACACCCTTGGCTGTGGTGTGAGGGATCTAGTTCCCCAACCAGGAATCAAACCCAGGCCCCCTGCACTGGGAATGCAGTCTTAGCCACTGGACCACCAGGGAAGTTCCTGATGTAACTGAAACCTCTGAGCTGATGTAGATGCTCCCAGCAGCAACGATCTGAGACCTCCTCATAGCCTCACTTCATCCGCTGTCCAGTGGCTGCAGAGGGCTCTTAGAGCCCAGGAAGGGGTTAATTTTTCAGAACGGTGGTGAAGGAAAGTGTGCTTTCAGGATTCAAGGTGTGGGTGGTGTGTAGTTAGGCTGTTAGATTTCTCTTATGTGAGTTATCTGCACAGAATGTATCAGAAGAGCTGGGGAAAACACAGAAAACACTGCTAGCCTCTCCATGAGAACATTCTGACAATGCTTTTGATCAACACTGCTGTAAAAAATCTCTCACGTGATGAATACGCATAATTGTGCATTTGTCCAAGCCCACAGAATGTGTATCACCTAGAGTGAACTGTATTATAAATTATGGTCTTTGGGTGACTCTCCTGTGTTAACATGGTTTACCGATTGTAACCAATGTACCACTCTGGTGGGGAATATTAATGGCTTAGACTGTGCATTTTGGTGGTAGGGGGTATAACAGAAACCTCTATACCTCCATCAATTTTTCTATGAATCTAAAACTGTTTTTAATAAGAGTCTTAATTAAAACGTTAAAATATATTTCCTGTGTATCATACAGCATTGTTAACTCTAACTGACACCTTGTGTATTATACCCCTAGTACTTGTTTAATTTGTAACTGGAAGTCTGTATCTTTGGACCACCTTCATCAAATTCCCCTACCATCACCCACCACCTCTGGTAACCACAAATCCAATTTCTTTTTCTTCGAGTTCATTTATTTCGATTTCACAAATAAATAAGATCATATAGCATTTGTCTTTCTCTGTCTTATTTCACGTAACATAATGCCCTAAAGATCCATCCACATTGTCACAACAGATTGGCAGGATTTCCTAATTTTTTTTAATGGCTAAATAATGTTCCAGTGTGTGGGGATTTCCTTGGTAGTCCAGTGGCTAAGACTCCAAGCTCTCAATGCAGGGGGCTCAGTTTCAATACCTGCTCAGAGAACTAGATCCCGCATGATACAACTAAGACCCAGCACAGTCAAATAAATAATATAGAGAGAAATACTTAAAAAAATATTCCCATGTATGTGTGTATACACTGAGGTTATTTCCATGGTTTATTCTTGACATTCTCTTAAATGAGGTGTGGGACCTTAAGCTTTAGAGCCAGGGAGATCCAAATTTCTCCCCAGTACTCAAATCAGTTTCTTACATGGCGTGGTGTCTGAATGCTTGGGAAATTTCTTTGAGAAGAGGGTGTGAGGGGCTAAGTCCTAGGTGTAGGGTGATCAGGCACTTAATATTGAAGTCTTGCATCAGCAGAGAAGGCAATAGCAACCCACTCAAGTACTTTTGCCTGAGAAATCCCACGGACGGAGGAGCCTGGTGGGCTACCGTCTGTGGGGTCGGACACGAATTGCGAAGAGTCGGACACGACTGAGCGACTTCCCTTTCGCTTTTCACTTTCATGCACTGGAGAAGGAAATGGCAACCCACTCCAGTCTTCTTGCCTGGAGAATGCCAGGGACAGAGGAGCCTGGCAGGCTACANGTGGGGTCGGACACGAATTGCGAAGAGTCGGACACGACTGAGCGACTTCCCTTTCGCTTTTCACTTTCATGCACTGGAGAAGGAAATGGCAACCCACTCCAGTCTTCTTGCCTGGAGAATGCCAGGGACAGAGGAGCCTGGCAGGCTACAGTCCATAAGGTCACAAAACAGTCAGACGTGACTGAAGCAGCTAAACAACAACAAGCCTTCGGAGAATGTTCTTCCTCTACGTCCAATCCTAAGGGAGAGTGGGCGTTTGCTATCTCCCAGTCGTTTTCTCTGGCCAATAGTCTGCATCTCATTGTGACCCCTGTGAATCTGACTTTTTCTTGCATGGTGGATGAGATCATCAGCTGTGAGAAAAACTCTTCCAGTTATGAGACAAGTTCTGGTTTTTTCAGCATGCTGAGCGTATACTCGCCACTTTGATTTCTGCAATAACCACAGTGTCATTCCACATGAGGTTTCCAATTAAACTACCCCTTCATGGAGTCTTATCCTTTTTCACTCCCTTCAGAATGATCATTTCCCCTGAATGAGGAGTTTTTAAAAAGATAAGCTCA
>SJYV01005184.1:1080853-1107935 GCA_006410875.1 Neotragus pygmaeus | reverse complement strand
CTTGGCCGGGGGGGTGGGGGGGTTGGGAATTTATAGAGAAAGCAAGGTAAGTTCACTACAGCAGCAGGCTGTGTATACCAGAGATCTTGGCACAAACAGGGGGATGCAAGAAAGGTTATCTCAGTGTAGTGGGGATGAGCTAGATCTCAAAGAAGGCTAAATTAAAGAGTAGAAAATGGTATATTCAGAGGAGGTGAATTTCCCTGGATATAGCAGTGAGCTGGAGGTTACACCAGTGGGATTATGAAATGACCCTTGGATGCCCCCATAGCAGTCCTTCTCTTTTAATCAATTTTGCTGCTGGTGCCATGAGTCTCTGAGATCAAGATTTCTGATTTTTCCTCCCAGCACCTCTCAGATGCACTGAGGGGGCTTGAGAGCTTGTCACCATGTCAGCCCTTTCTCTCTTAGCTGGGAGAATTGGGATTCAATGACCCCGAGAGTGGGCCAGCGGAAGGTAAGAGATATCATACATCAGTGCTACTCTAGCTAATATGTCTGGGATGTGCTGGCATGCTCTTCTGTACTCATCCGTGTCTATTTCCTAATCACGAGCCCATAGAGTCCTTCCTGTCAATCTCCTGAAGCCCTCTGTTTTCTGCTCAGTTACCCATGAAGCCTGTACTGAAACACACTACCTACACCTAATGCCACTGAGCGCTCCACCTCCCTCCTGATGAGCTCCTCCAGAAGATGCCCCCCTTCCCTGGGCAATGAAAGCCCTTTGTGGGTGCAGGACTGTGACAGAGAGTTTCATCTGAGAACAGTGAGTCAGATCCAACCTTCAAACAGTAAAGAAGACCAGAGTGGAAAGTCCATGGCCCAGGTACAGCTTCTCCCAGAAATACGGATATAGAGAATTCTCTGGTGGTCCAGTGGCAAAGATTCTGGGCTCCCAATGTAGGGGATCCAGGTTCTAACCCTGGATCGCACATGCCCCAAGTAAACAGCCCACATACCTCAAAGAAGATTGAAGGTTACACGTGCTGTTACTAAGACCCGGTGCAGCCAACTTAATTAACTATTTTAAAAAGAAATAAATATGGGGTACAGAACAGACATCTGATGGAACAACAGAACTTTCTTGCTCTCCAAGGCCAAGGAATAAACGATAAGCTGTCAAGCATCACTAAGGTCTGCTGAGATGACAGAACAGAAGCAGTAAGCACTCGCAATGGCAAACCAGCCCTACATGCAGCCCATCAGCTCGCAGAGCAGGGAGGAGGAGAGTAAACCGGGCTCGGTGCCCTCAGGGCCTCCGTCTACATCTCTGCCTCTGCCTCATCAGAGCGTTCGTCCAAAGCTGATTTTCACTGTGAGATTCTTCACTGAAAATAATTTTTTGTTTATTAAGGAAGAACTGCAGTGTATTGTCAAAAAACAGATGACAAATGGACATCAATGTGCCAAAAAAAAAAAAAAAAAAGTCTAGACACAGACTTCACAACTTTCACAGATTTTACTCAAACTGGATCACAGACGTAAAGGGAAATTGCAAAACTAGAAAACTATTACAGAAGAACTTAGAAGAAAATCTAGATAACCTTGGGCTTGGTGATCACAGATGTAACACCAAGTCTACAGCCCACGAGAGAAAGAAATAACAAGCTGAACTTCCTTAAAGTGAAAATTTTTTGTGCTGCAAAAGATACTGTCAAGCGAATGAGAAGACAAGCTACAGATTGGGAGAACATGTGTGCAAAAGACATGCTGATGAAGGACTGTTATCCAAAACATACTATGAATTTTTAAAAAGTAAACAACAGGACACAATATTCTATAATAACCTAAATGGGAAAGAAGCTGAAAAAGAATAGATATATGTATATGTGTAACTGCGGAGAAGAAAATGGCACCCCACTCCAGTACTCTTGCCTGGAAAATCCCATGGATGGAGGAGCCTGTAGGCTGAAGTCCGTGGGGTCACTGAGAGTTGGACACGACTCAGTGACTTCACTTTCACGCATTGGAGAAGGAAATGGAAACCCACTCCAGTGTTCTTGCCTGGAGAATCCCAGGGACGGGGGAGCCTGGTGGGCTGCCGTCTAGAGTCCACAGAGTCGGACACGACTGAAGCAACTTAGCAGCAGCAGCAGCAGCAGCATATGTGTAACTGAATCACTTTGCTGTACATCTGACACTAACACAACATTGTAAAAATCGTCTGTACTCCAATATAAAATAAAAATAAAAAAACAAACCAAAAAAACCCTCTCAACAAGAAAATAAACAACCCAGTTGAAAAATGGAGCCAAGACCTTAAAAAGATCTCACCAAAGAAGACTTACAGGAGGCAAATAAGTACATGAAAAGATGCCCCCATCATACATCATCAGGGAAATTTGAATAAAAACAACAGTGACATACCGCTATACATCTATCAGAAGGGACAACACCGAGAACACTGACAACCCGAAATGCTGGCAAGAAGGTAGAGCAATAGTAAGTCTCATCTACTGCTGCTTGGAATCCAAAATGGTACAGCCGTTTTGGAAGATGGTTTGGCAACTTCTTACAAAAATAAATATACTCTTACCATATGATTTGGCAATCACACTCCTTCATATTTACCCAATTGCACTGAAAATTTACAATGATGACTAGAGACTGGCTAAAACGACTTTATAGGAGCTCTAATAAACAAAAATATACAGCAACCAAGTGAATTGTTGTCGTCTAGTCGCTAAGTTGTGTCTGACTCTTACTGATCCCATGGACTGCAGTCCACCAGGCTCCTCTGTCCATAGTATTTCCCAGGCAGGAAGAGTTACCATGTCCTTCTTCAGGGGATCTTCTGGACCCAGGAATTGAACCCACTTCTTCTGCCCCATAGGCAGATTCTTTATCGCTGAGTCACCAGGGAAGCCCTGTGTGTGTGTATACACTTACCATGAAAAAGCCAATAAGATGCACATTTTACATTAAATTATCACAATGTTTCTCTCTAGTGACATGTTTGGGTGGTTTTTTCTAACAACTTTTAATTCTGCAATATTGTTTAATTTACAGGAAAAGTGCATCACAGCTAATGAGAAAATATTGATTTAGCTCTAAACTGTATGCTGCATGCAGACTTCATTAGGTTCCTGCCTAGTCTGTTTTCTCTTCCAGGATTTCACATTTCATTTTCTCATCATGTCTCCTTCCCTCCTTCCCTCCCCTGGGTTATGGCGGTTTTGTCAGATTTTCCCTGTTGTTTTAAATAGCATTCAATCCTTTGGAGGAGTATGGAACCTCAGTATGGGTTTTTTGTGATGTTTTGTTAGACCTGGGTTATGTGTAGATGACTTTCCTCGTGGCTCAGACAGTAAAGCGTCTGTCTACAATGCAGGAGACCCGGGTTCGATCCCTGGGTTGGGAAGATTCCCCTGGAGAAGGAAATGGCAATCCACTCCAGGACTATGGCCTGGAAAATCCCATGGACAGAGGAGACTGGTAAGCTACAGTCCATGGGGTCGCAAAGAGTCGGACATGACTGAGTGACTTCATTTTCACTTATGTGTTGATAATACCAACCTGTCTTATCATGAATGACATTAACCTTGATCACTTACTAAGTAATTATTTGCCAGATTATTTCTTGTAAGTGTCCTCCCCCACTCCTTCCCATTTTTGTGCTTTGCTGTTTGGAGTCGATAAGTGTAGCCCTCTTACAGAAGTATTTTATTATCTGTGATTATTAGTACATTCCAAATTTTCTACAATACCTACAGAATTTCCATCAATCATTAGTGAAGAATGAAGGATAACAAAAAGCAGGAGTTTGGGGGGAATTGTTTTATCTTCATTTTTACTGAAAGGATAAAAGTGCATCTTTTAAAATTCTCTATTTGCTTTTCAAAATTTGGATTATGGTAAAACACATAAATAAAATGTATCACCTTAACCATTCCAAAGAGTAGAGTTCAGTAATGTTAAGTATATTCACACTGTTGTGAAACTGACTTTCAGAACTTTTCCATCTTGCAAAACTGAATCTCTGTATCCTTTCAGTAATAACTCTCCATCTCCCACCTCCCTTGGCAGCCACATTCTACTTCTTTCAAAAAGATATACAGGGGAGCTGTGGCTCGTTCTGTTCCAGATCCCCACAATAAAACAACTATTGCAATAAAGTGAAGCATGGTAGTTGAGGTATGCCTGCATATGCATTTGTCTTGTTGAGAAAACTCATATAAGTGGAATCATACAGTATTTGTCATATGATGGAGCCTGGCTTCTTTTTCTTAACACAATGTCCTCAAGGCTCATCCATGTGGAACCAAGTGTCAAAATTTTCTTCCTTTTTAAGACAAAAGATATTCCTTCATGGCATCACTGACTCGATGGACATGATTTTGAACAAGCTCCAGGAGTTGGTGATAGACATGACTGAGCAAATGAACTAACTAAATGATATTCCTTTGTATATATTCAGTTCCATTCAGCCCCTCAATTGTGTCCAACTCTTTGCAACCCCATGGACTGCAGCATGCCAGGCTTTCCTATCCATCACCATCTCCCAGAGCTTGCTCAAACTCATGTCCATCAAGTTGGTGATACATCCAACCACCTCATCCTCTGTTGTCCCCTTCTCCTCCTGCCTTCAATCTTTCCCAGCATCAGGGTCTTTTCCAACTAGTCAGTTCCTCACATCAAGTGGCCAAAGTATTGGAGTTTCAGCTTCAGCATCAGTCCTTCCAATGAATATTCAGGACTGATTTCCTTTAGGATGGACTGGTTGGATCTCCTCGCAGTCCAAGGGACTCTCAAGAATCTTCTCCAACACCACAGTTTGAAAGCTTTCTTTATAGCCCAACTCTTACATTCATACATGACTCCTGGAAAAACCATAGCTTTCACTACATGGATCTTTGTTGGCAAAGTAATGTCTCTGCTTTTTAATATGCTGTCTAGGTTGCTCATAACTTTTCTTCCAAAGAGCAAGCATCTTTTAATTTCATGACAGCAGTCACCATCTGCAGTGATTTTGGAGCCCAAGAAAATAAAGTCTCATCAGTGTTTCCATTGTTTGTCCATCTATTTGCATGGAGTGATGGGACTGGATGCCATGATCTCAGTTTTTTGAATGTTGAGGTTTAAGCCAACTTTGTCACTCTCCTCTTTCACTTTCATCAATAGGCTCTTTAGTTCTTTTTCACTTTCTGCCATAACGGTGGTGTCATCTGGTATCTGAGATTATTGGTATTTCTCCCAGCAATCTTGATTCCAGCTTGTGCTTCATCCAGCCCAGCATTTCACATGATGTACTCTGCATATAAGTTAAATAAGCAGAGTGACAATACCCAGCCTTGACATACTTCTTTCCCAATTTGGAACCAGTCTGTTGTTCCATGTCCAGTTCTGACTGTGGCTTCTTGACCTGCATACAGATTCTCAAGAGGCAAGTAAGGTGGTCTGGTATTCCCATCTCTTAAAGAATTTTCCAGTTTGTTGTGATCTACATAGGCACAGGCTTTGGTATAATCAATAAAGCACAATAAAATGGTTTTCTGGAATTTTCTTGATTTTTCTATGAGCCAATGGATGTTAGCAATTTGATCTCTGGCTCCTCTGCCCTTTCTAAATCCAGCCTGAACATCTGGAAGTTCTCAGTTCACGTACTATTGAAACCTGGCTTGGAGAATTTTGAGCATTACTTTGCTAGCATGTGAGATGAGTGCAATTGTGGGGTAGTTTGAACTTTCTTTGGCATTGCCGTTCATTGGGATTGGAATACTACATTTTGGAGAAGGCAATGGCAACCCACTCCAGTACTCTTGCCTGGAAAATCCCATGGACAGAGGAGCCTGGTAGGCTGCAGTCCATGGGGTCGCTAAGAGTCGGACATGACTGAGTGAATTCACTTTCACTTTTCACTTTCGGGAGCCTGGTGGGCTGCCATCTATGGGGTCACACAGAGTCGGACACGACTCAAGCGACTTAGCAGCAGCAACAGCGGCACCATACTACATTTTATTTACCCATTTACACTATTTTTTGGTGAACAGCTGAGTAGCTTCCACCTTTTAGCTAGTACAAGTAATGCTGCTATAAACATGAGTGTGCAAACATTTCTTCAAGACTCTGCTTTCAACTCTTTTGATTACATCCAGAACTGAAATTGCTGGTAACAAGGATACACTAATAGCAATAATATGGGAATTCTATTTTTACTGTTTTGAACAATCATTATGTCATTTTCTATAATGGTTGCACCATTTTACATTTCCACTAACAGTGCACAAGCTTTCCCATTTCTCTACATTTTTACCAACACTTTTGCCTTCTGGTTTTTTGATATTAGCCATCCTGTTAGGTGATAAGTGATGAAAGGTAGTCTTTAAAACAGTAAAAGACCCTCACTGATCCTGTTCCATCAACATGACCCATCCATAGTTCTTTTTGGTGGAACCAAATATAAGTACACCTAGCTTAATCTAGGCTGGAATATTTGAGTTAGGTTTTATTGCCATTGGTCTTGATGGAGCTGTTGCTCACACTTTTGCCTTTAATAACAAAGTTTTAGCTTAAACCATGCTCCTCAGTTGCTCATCCAATTTGTCTTCTTTCCACCTTCTATTTCAGCTAAAATATTTTTTTTAATATTTAAAATTGATATTCTGAAAGAAAAATAGGTTTATAGAAGATTTTTCTTATGACTTTGAAATGTTTTAACTAAATAAAGGTTGTAGGACTTCCCTGGTGGTCCAGTGGCTAAGACTCTGTGCTCCAAATGCAAGCTGCCCAGGTTTGATCCCCACCAGGGAACTAAGATTCCCACATGCCACAGCTGAAGATCCACCCACTGCAACTAAGACTCAGTGCAGCTAAATAAATAACAAAAATAAAACAAATATTTTAAAAATGAATGAAAGTCATAAAGTGGTTTAGTTTATTCTTATTTGTTTATAGCATGTCCCATTTAATTTATTTTAAATTGTGAATGGAAATAATCAAAATAAGCAGTAAAAACACAAATAATGATCTCCATTTCCCCCATGGCAAAAGAAAAGAGAAAAAATATGTGAAGAACGAGAGAAGAAAAGAAAAAGGAAAAAAAAGGAGATAAACAAAAAAAAGCAGAAAATGTTATATATATATATATATATATATATATACAGAAAAAGAGAAGATGTATAAATATATATTGCTACAGTTATAACAAGAGGATTTTTACATTAAACAAATGTAAACACCAAGAAATAAACATTAAGAAGAAAAAAATTTTTCTTTGATTAAATTCATTAAGGTTGCTCTTCCAATAAAAGATGCTATTCTGCCTTCTCAATTCTTCCCAAACTTCTTGGAAGAGCTGCCCGCCCTCACTACGTCCTCCTGCCCTGGTCCACTCACTCCTCAACCTGCTGGAAGGTGGCTTCCGTGCCACTTTTCCACTGAACCCGCTCTGCCAATAACATGCACGTTGTCATGGAAACACCGAATCCTGCTCTTCTGTCCTGCTTCCCCACCTACTTCCAGGACCACCATCCATCATCTTTTTAGAGAGTGACCTTCACCCACTTTTTCTTTGGGTAGCCTCTAGTGTCAATCACTTGTCCACCCCCTTTTCCACCTCACTCCCTAGAGAACCTCCGTAAGCCTTATCACCAAAGCTGTCAATAGATTCTGAGTATGTATGTAGCATCTAAATCTGATGATCCTACTTTTTCTTCTTTGGACCTCGGTACTTGGTATCTTCTTGGACTTTGAGGCCTCTCTATCTGCCAGGTGGACACATTTTCCTGAGTTTTCCAGTGATCCCACGAACTCCTGATGTAGAAATGGAACCCATCCCCTTTCTGGGCACACAGCAGTCACTGCTGAGCAGGTGGGATCAGAAACCAGGCGGCCACAGGAACAGAGTGTGAAGGAAGCAGGAGATGAACCAAAGATGAGCTGAGCTGAGCTGAGAGTACCTGGTGTTGTGGGGAAGGAGCCAGTGGCCAGGAGGGAAGTGAAGAGGGAAGCTTGGAGGAGAGAGGAGGACACGGCATGCTCGGCAGGAGGGCGTGTGGAGGATCCAGGACAAGAGACGCCGGGAAGAGAAGGGGAGGAGACACCACCACTGACAGGGAATCAGCACTTAGTGGCCTGATCATTCTTTTCCTTTTCCGACATATTTATTACAGAAATCTCGACCTTTGCAGCAAAAGGTTGAAATCTTCAGGTCCCCAATATAGTAATTTGAAGACATACAGAAATCATAACAGTCCAGTTCAGTGTGGTTGAGGTTCCACCCATCTGGAAGAGAAGGACAGTGACTCTCAGCACCATAGAAACATACCCGGAAACTCCCCCGGACACACCCAGTCCGGCCTCCAGACCAGGGACAAGTCCATCTCCCAGGGAGCGCCCCTCAGACTACAACCCCTTCCCAGGGTCAGGAGTGAGGCGCCAGCTGGAGCCAGAAGAACGTGGTTTCATAGCATTACCTTTCTCTGAGAAAATGAAGAAATCTCTGGTTCTGCATCCGGGACCTTGTTCCATGGTGCAATTGCCTTTGCCCTGCAAACACTGACCTTTCTTAAAATTTTGGCAGACCATACATAAGGTATCTGGAGCTATAAAAAATAGAAGCAAAGGTTGATTACGGAGTCAAATGAGCTGATATTAAGGTGGGCTAGAACACTGGTAGGGTCAAAGGGTCAAGGGAAAAGCAGGATCCTAAATATTTCCTTCCAATATTCTCTTAAAGCTTGGGAACATTTGCATCATATTATGACCGTGGATTCTGCAAGGACAGGCATTTTTTACACAGGGATTTTTTTTTTATTATTATTTACTTGACTGTACTGGGTCTTAGTTGTGGCATGTGGGATATAGTTTCCTTACCAGGGATGGAACACGGGCCTCCTGCATTGGGAGCACAGAGTCTTAACCACTGGAGCACCAGGGGAGTCCCTACATGGGGATTTTGATTCTGTTAAAAATAATATGAAAGCTGTCCCCTTAGCTATGATGCTATTATGAAGAACACAATGAGATCGTCTACATGCAGCCACCTGAGGCCAGGTGCTACTCTAGTAGCACATACAGACCGTGCTGGCCCCAAGGTAGGATTGCAGTCTCACAAAACTTCCCACCATACCTCCCTCCGCACAAGGAAGCTGATGTCCAAACATATCTAAGTGACAATGAAAATATTGTCCCTTGTAACAGAAACATTGGTTCAAGATGACCTTTCAGCAACCTGTTCCTGCTGCATCACTGCCCCTTGGCTGTGTCTTTTTGGAAAGTCTGGAGCAACCATTGACTCTGCCTCATAGGGCCAGCCCAGAGAAGCACAAATCGTTCCCCCTTTAGAAGGGGCCCCAGCCCCAGCCTACCCCCACAGAGGGACTGACCCCACTCTGAGACCTTGGAAAGGAACCTGAACTCTTTCCCTGTGAGCAGTCCGGGTGGGGACAGCAGAAAGAGCCTTCAGATCCTTGCTGGTCAAACCATCCCACAACCTCGTCCTTGACTTTGTCCCCTCCCGGGCGGGTCAGGTCACCAGGCGGGTGCCGCTGCCGGGCCCAGCTCCACATCCTCAGCCCCGGCCCAGCTCCCACAGGGACTCACCCACTCCTTGGAAGAACACGAAAGGGAAGACCCCCAGCAGCAGGAGCAGCAGGAGGAGCTTGTCCATCTCGGTCCGGGGGTGCAGGGGGGTGGAAAGGTGCAGAGGTGGCTGGAGCAGGGGAGCAGAGTGCCCGGGGAGGGAGAGGACAGACCGCGCTTGTTTGCGGGTGAGAGAAGCCCACGCACTCTGGACAGAGCTGCCCTAGGCCGTAGGTAGGAGCTTCCTTTTACACATCTGCCAGTGGGTGTTTCACAGCCAAGTGGGCCCAGGAAACGTTCCCACAGGACCAGCCCCCTTGGACACTTACAAGGATGTTATCCAGTGGGCCTGGAAGCTTGTGGTGGTTCTAGACACCCCCTGTCTGGCTGCTTCCCAGGAAAGCTTCCTGTGCTGGGATGGTGCCTGAAATTTGGTGTGCTACAGTCCGTGGGGTCACAAAGAGTCTGATATGACTAAGCAACTGAACTGAACTGAACTGAACTGATCTCAAAGTAGATGGACCATATAATTTATTCTCCAGAGTGAAGCACTGACCTGAGAATTTGACCAGATCGTTTTCTGCTTTCCACTATCTTCCTAGCTTCCCCAGTGATACATGCTAAGTCCCTTCAGTTGTGTTCCACTCTTTGTGACCTTATGGACTGTAACCCACCAGACTCCCTGTGTCCATGGGATTCTCCAGGCAAGAATACTGGAGTGGGTTGCTATGCCCTCCTCCAGGGGATTTTCTGGACCCAGGGATCAAACTCATGTTTCCCGCAGCTCCTGAATTGCAGACAGGCTCCTTACCACTGAGCCACCTGGGCATCCTCAGGGATAGATGACATGCCTCTTTCCAATATCACAGTAAGCATTGTGTCCTATGCACTCTTATTATCAATACAACCTTCATGTTTGCATAGACCAGGGTGGAAGGAACACTATGGAAGAAGAATTTTGTTCTTTGGTGGCTCCAATTATCTGTTCATATCCTGTTTTCTCCATTTTCNAAGAATACAAAATAGGGTTGAAATAATCTTAAAATAGCAAATCAATGTGTAGTAACAAAGAAGCCTACAACTGAGAAAAGTAGTCCACCAACAACACAAAAATTCAAAGCATCAAAATAATAACATATACTTCTTAGTGTCTCATCTGTCAGTGTCCTAGTCCCCAACAGGAGTTAGAGGGCAATTACAACTCTTTGGGAAGTTCACCAGAGATGGAAAAAACTGGACTCTGGATCTCTCTAAGGACAGCATATAGTCCAGACTGCTATAATTCCCAGGCATTCTTACAGCTTCCTGAACCTGGGCATCTTCTTTCATTTGGGCTTTTTTCATCTTTTGATGTATTCCATAGATACAGGGTTTTTGTCATAAATTGTATGTATTTAAACTGCAGCATGCACGACTGGNACAGCATATAGTCCAGACTGCTATAATTCCCAGGCATTCTTACAGCTTCCTGAACCTGGGCATCTTCTTTCATTTGGGCTTTTTTCATCTTTTGATGTATTCCATAGATACAGGGTTTTTGTCATAAATTGTATGTATTTAAACTGCAGCATGCACGACTGGTTGGAAGATTTATAATCCTCTACCTTAATGGCTGTAGGTATCAGGTGTAATTTCTCACATGTGGTCACCAAAGGAGTCTGTCCTGAGACATTAGGAACACTGGTGTATGCCTTGATGAGCACAGGTGGTGGTACAGTTGCTTGGAATGCTGGAACCCTGATGGTTCCAACTATGAATAGGAGCCAGCAGCCATAGGCTGAAGAGATTTGGACTTAATGGGATCCTTTTCTAGCTTGTGTTTGCAGGGGCATGATTGGTACTTCTGGCTCGTTTTTCTTTATTGCCTTGCGGTAGGTGTAAACAGGCAGGAAGAGGAGGGGCTGTGTGACAATGCAGTAAGGTCCTTCCTCTTTGACAGTTTGAGAATTCTCAAAAGGCATACTCTGCTACACAACTACTCACACGTGCTCCATCAGGCCATCTTCACAAAGGCAAGAGCAGTCCTCTCCCAGGATGGCTCTCTAAATCCCGCCTTCCAGCTTCCAGACCCATGAACACTGGTTGAGCTGAATTAAATAAGGTTACATTCTTACACACCAAAGATACAGCAATTTACAACAATTTTACAAGTAAAAGGAGTACAGTGATTTATAACAAAAGAAAAGTAATTAACTCAAAAGTCTAGTGTTGCTAACATCAAAACTACTATATATCTTTTTCCATATCATATTTACACTGATTAGCATCCTCCCAGGTGCCTAAAAGATAAAGAATATGGAGGCCTGGCAGCAATCATTGAGTCAACAGTGAAAATGCGTCACCAATGTGATTTTTAGCTCTTTAGAAAAGGCTCTGTATCTTTAAGATTCTTTTAAACTTTGTGCCTCTCGCGGTTGGGGGCTGTGAACAATTCACCAGCTGTAAGAAGTCCGGGGGAACCTGTTAGGCAAGTTAGAGAGCTTTCATATGGGGGTTTAAAACAAACATCCCTTTAAAATGCAGAAGACTAAAGCCCTGATTTGACTTTTTCAAGAGAATATCAAAAGAGCAGAGTACAAAAAATGGTTGATTTTTGGTTTGGGGGATACATGCTCAGGAAATTCCAGGGGGAACCCCTGAAGCTTAATCACATCCTTTCATTTTTTCAGGCTTCCTTCCACACTACCTTGTCATGGGCAGGATTCCTCTGCTGGCTCCTGGCAGAGACTGGTCCATGCATCTCTGATGTGGTCCTGTTCAAGACAGAAATGAGGAAAGGATGGCCAGTGACAACTCAGGACAGAGTGTTCACAAATTTGGATTTACCTCAAGANTATATATATATATATATATATATATATGATCCAGAAATCCCACTCCTGAACATATATCTGGAGAAAACTCTAAATCAAAAAGATACATGCAGCCCAGTGTTTGTAGTAGCACTATCCACAATAGCCAACACGTGGAATCAACCTAAATGTCCATCAACAGATGAATTATAAAGAAGATATGGTACATATACACAATAGAATATTACTTAGCCATAAAAGAGAACAAAATAAGGCCATTTGCAGCAACATAGAAAAATATAAAGGTTATTATACTAAGTGAAGTAAGCCAGAAAGAGAAAAACGAATATCACATGACATCTCTTCTATATAGAAACTAAAATATGACATAAATGAATTTATTTACTAAACAAAAATATACTCAAGGTTTTCCCTGTGGCTCAGATGGTAAAGAATATGCCTGCAATGCAGGAGATCCAGGTTTGATCCCTGGATCATGAAAATCCCCTGGAGAAGGGAATGGCAACCCACCCCAGTATTCTTGCCTGGAGAATTCCATGGACAGAGAGGCCTGGCAGGCCACAGTCCATGTTATAGTCAGACTCACAAAGAGTTGGACACAACTGAGTGACTAGCACTCTCACTTTAGAAAACAAACCTATGATTAACAAAAGTGAGAGTGGATAGGGGTGGGACAAGTTAGAAGTTTGGGAGTGGTAGATCCACACTCCCATATATAAAATAGATAAACAACAAGGTCCTACTGTTTTGCACCAGAAGCTATACTCAATATCCTGCGATAACCCATAATGGAAAAGAATATGAAAAAGGATATATATATGTGCATATGTGTGTCTGGTCTGTCTGTGTAAAGCTGAATCACTTTCCTGTACCCCAGAAACTAATACAGTAATGTAAATCAACTATACTTTTTAAAATATACTTTTATACTTTAAGGACAGTAAATATGAATCACCAACACCTATACTTTTTAGAAAAGATTTAGGAAATGTGGCCCCACTGGAAAATGCTGGTGACAGCTATCTGATTATGGTAAAATAAAATGGAGATGCGATATGACTAGAATAGCTCCACGTGTGTATCTGAACCTCACAGAAGTCATTTAGAAGTATCGCAAGTTAAATCTACACCAGATAAGGCCATGCTTGCCTCAAAGAAGAATATATTGCCCCACATTCCTGGCTGGTCTTCCTTCTTCCATTCTTCCTCATAGTTTCTTAAATAACATTCCACAATGTGTCCAACTAGGTTTCACTGGAAGATAATGGTCATTTTAAACGGTGGAGTTATGCTGAATAAGACTTGCACCTCCGTGAATGATGTGTTGTGAAATTTTTCTGGTTTTTCAGGAGAGGAGTCTTCAGAGGTCCATCAGAAATTGAACGCTTGATAATGTCATATATTAAATTTACCCTGAGCCCATGAGACTTCCAAAGTTGGGAGAGAACTAACAGTTCTAATTCATGGTATTCCAAGCTTGCTTAGTAAATGCCCCTTTCACTCCCCAGAGCTTCAGTCTGCTGCTGCTGCTGCTGCTGCTGCTGCTGCTGCTAAATCGCTTCAGTCATGTCCAACTCTGTGTGACCCCATAGACAGCAGCCCACCAGGCTCCCCCGTCCCTGGGATTCTCCAGGCAAGAACACTGGAGTGGGTAGCCATTTCCTTCTTGAATGCATGAAAGTGAAAAGTGAAAGTGAAGTCACTCAGTCATGTCCGACTCTTAGCGACCTCATGGACTGCAGCCCACCAGGCTCCTCCATCCCTGGGATTCTCCAGGCAAGAGTACTGGAGTGGGTGCCATTGCCTTCTCCAGAGCTTCAGTCTAGAGAATAAATTATATGGTCAGTCGACCTAGAGGTCATCAGGCACAATTTCTATCTCAGGGCATAAATCTTCTCCAGGGCCGCAGCCAGACAAGTGGCACCTAGAATCACCACAAGCTTCCAGGCCCACACTGATCTCCATCAGATCTTGCAGTAATGTGTCTAGACAGAAACCCAACCAGGAAATGTCCCAGCCAGAGACCAGACTCAGAAATTTGGTGGATCTGGGTTTAAAGACTCGTTATAACATCTACTGGCTATGAAACCCTGCATGTGTGCATAAGTTGCTTCACTCATGTCCGACTCTGTGCGACCAGGCTTCTCTGTCCATGGGGATTCTCCAGGCAAGAATACTGGCAAATCATTAATGTATAGTCTCCAGTTTCCCCATCAGGGAAATAGGAAATATAACACCGCTTAAGTCATTTGGTTCTGCATTCAATTCTTTATATTCATCTTCTGTTCAACTACTAGCTAAAGAATCCAGTTAAGAAAAATTTAATTTAAAAACTGGAATTAAGTAATATCATGGGTTTATATTTAGTGACCTCTATTCTCTGCCTGTTTCTTGGGCTCCTTCTTATTCACTAAAAGGGCTGATGTTAATGCTGAAGCTCCAGTTCTTTGGCCATCTAATGCAAAGACCTATTCACTGCCAAAGACCCTGATGCTGGGAAAGATTGAAGGCAAAAGGAAAAGGGGTGGCAGCGGATGAGATGTTCAGATAGTGTCATCGACTCAATGGACATAAATCTGAGCAAATTCTGGGAGATAGTGGAGGACAGAGGAGCCTGATGTATTGCAGTCCATGGGGTCCCAAAGAATCAGACACAACTGAGCAGCTAAGACTTTCACTTTCCCTGAAAAACAGAGAAAGTTTCATCAACTGGGGATTTATTCTGAGAGCCTGGGATGCCTCCTGAAGTGAGGAGCTGGTGGAAGAGCCTTGAGCTTGTTAAAAGGCCCTGACAGTGCGCGTGTGTCCATGCCACCCTGCAGTGGCCCCACCCTCTCCTCCCCCACCCCGTGCTGTGTCCATAAGTCTGTTCTCTAGGTCTGCATGTCCATTGCTGCCTTGCAAATACACAGCACCGTCTGTAAAATAGATGGCCAGTGGGAATTCGCTGTATGATTCAGNGGTTGAAGAGGGAGGGGACCATATGTATACCTATGGCTGATTCACGTTGATGTGTGACAGACACCAACACATATTTTAAAGCAATTATCCTTCAATTAAAAAAAAGACCCTGTTAGTGGGCCTGCTCTGCCAATGACTGGCCCCCATCTCTACCAAGGACAGGACTTCCCTGATAGCTCAGCTGGTAAAGAATCTGCCTGCAATGCAGGAGATTCCAGTTTGATTCCTGGGTTGGGAAGATTTGCTGTGGAAGGGATAGGCTACCCACTTCAGTATTCTTGGGGTTCCCTGGTGGCTCAGCTGGTAAAGAATCCACCTGCGATGCAGGAGACCTGGGTTCGATCCCTGGGTTGGGAAGCTTCCCTGGAGAAAGGAAAGGCTGCCCTCTGCAGTACTGTGGCCTAGAGAATTCCAGGGACTGTATAGTCCATGGGGTCACAAAGAGTCGGACATGAATGAGCAACTTTCACTTTTCACTTTCTACCGAGGCCGATGGACAAGCTGCTAGGGCTGAGTGCAGCTCTGGTTCTGCCTCCCGCCTGGTGAGTGCTGGGTGGGTGGGGAGTCTCATAGGCTGGTGACCCTGGTAAACTGGTCAGCTGGCTCAGTGGCTGACCACCCAAGGAAGAACTGCCTCTTGAAAGCCATGTGCTACATTTTCATCATCTTTGTGTGAAACGCATTCTTTTAAACAATTTTTAAAAAACACAGCAAAAAACTATAACAGAGTACATTAGATTCACTTTGCTGTATAATGGCAGTGCATTGGATACCTGCTGCTGCTTCAGTATGACTGAATACACTGTGTGTGACTGCTGAGTCACTGCAGTCGTGTCCGACTCTGTGCGACCCCATAGACGGCAGCCCCCCAGGCTCCCCTGTCCCTGGGATTCTCCAGGCAAGAACAGCGGAGTGGGTTGCCATTTCCTTCTCCGATGCATGAAAGTGAAAAGTGAAAGGGAAGTCGCTCAGTCGTGTCCAACCCTTAGCATGGACTGCAGCCCACCAGGCTCCTCCATCCATGAGATTTTCCAGGCAAGAGTACTATGCTCTAGTGAAAAAAGGAGAAAAAAAATGCTGGCACAAAATACTTTTTAAATTGTTTCAGTTTTTAAAAGTTTTAAAATGGACTTATGATGTTAAACTTAGATGTATTAAAACTTATTTGCTTAAAAAAAGAAACCAAAAAACTGTAACAGAGTGATCAACTCATCCCAGGTAGCCCGGGACTTTTCTGGCTTTAGCACTGAAAGTTTCACATCCTGGAAAACCCCTTTTATCTCAGGCAAATGTGAGATGGTTAAACATTTACGTACATGAGAATAGAAGTATAGGGACTAATATGTTTATATTGATTGTTGTTGTTCAGTCATTCAGTTGTGTCTGACTGTTTGCAACCCCATGGACTGTAGCATACCAGGCTTCCCTGTCCTTCACTGTCTCCTGGAGTCTGCTCAAACTCACGTACATTGAATTGGTGATGCCATCTAACCATGCCATCCTCTGCTGCCGGCTTCTCCTGCCCTCAGTCTTTCCCAGAATCAGGGTCTTTTCCAATCAGTTGGCTCTTTGCATCAGGTGGCCAAAGTATTAGAGCTTCAGCTTCAACATCAGTCCTTTCAATGAATATTCAGGATTGATTTCCTTTAGGATTGAGCGTTTTGATCTCCTTATATTGATTAACTCTGGTTAATAGATTATTTAATAGTTTATTTCATTTGTATTATACATGACCTAATATACTTTTTTTTGAATCCAGAAATATTTGGTTATATTCTCAATGTAGGAATGGTAGCAATACTTCTTATGGACAATGCACTTTCTTTTTTTTAATTTTTATTTTATACTGAAGTATAGTTTTTGATTAACAATGATGTTTTAGTTTCAGGTGTACAACAAAGTGAATTTTAAAAAATAGATACATATATATTTATAACTGAATCATTTTGCTACAGACCACTTTGCTATAGACAAATTTTTAAAACTTGTCTTCAGTGACCACATTTTAATTTGCTAAACAGGATGCTGGGGGAACTATAAAAGTCATTTTAAAGCGATATTAATTGCATTCATTGTTCCCGTTGTCATCATCAATAGCCTATCCCTGAATCTCCTGGTTCGGACTAAACCCACACTGACCCACATAGACTGGAGAATCTGGGTTTGATGGTTGTTTCTCTTTCAGGCAAGCTCTTGTATTGGGACAGAGAAATAACCAGACCCAGACTCACCTGTCATCCAATTCTCTCCTTTGTCATTCTCATTACTTTAAAAAGTCCAGGAAAACATTATCTGAGTATTAAGTATATATTTGTTGATGCTTATTTATGAAAAAGAAAATGTTTTAAACTATNTCAGATTAGGTTGAATAAAATTCCCCCCTTCTTTCTTGGATTGACTATTAATTTTTTCATTGACAGTATACATGTACCTGTCTCTTATACACATCTGTATTAAGTATATATTTGTTGATGCTTATTTATGAAAAAGAAAATGTTTTAAACTATTATAAGAATACTGAGTAAAATGGGGAAAGATTAGAAATAGATTTAACAGTAATGTTAATCTTATAATGTTAATATATGATTGTTTAATAATAATGTAAATATTATTATTAAAATAGATGTAATAATAATAGAAATATTTTTCATTTTATATCAAGCCTATTTTTTTAAATAAAAGGGAAAGGAGAAAAAGAAGGAAGAGGCAGAAGAGAGAAAGAAGGAAATAAAAATAAAAAGAAACAGGAGAGGTGTGAAACATGATAGAGAGAAGGGGAGGGAGAATCTAATGGAAAACTAAAGATATAAAAAAGGAGATAAAAAGATGAATGAGGGTTTCCCTGGTGGTCCAGTGGTTAAGACTCCATGCTTCTACTGCAGCGGACCTAGGTTCGATCCTTTGTTGGGGAACTAAGATCCTTCAAGCCAAGTGGAATGGCCAAAAATAAAATAAAATAAATTAAATTAAAAAAAATTTTTTAATCCCCATTCTCTTTCCTACTTAAAAAGAGAGAGAGAGAGAGAGAGAGATGAAAATAGAGATTCCTAAACTGATAAGGTAGACTTTTTGCACTAATGTAAAGAAAGGAAAAAGATGACAGAAATTTATCTTTGTCTAAAAAGATGCTAAAATCTTTCTTCCTAAATAAGCTGTCCTTTGATTCAGTCTTCCCTCTAGCTACCACTCCATTATCTTCTTATCTTCTCCAAGCTTCTTTTAAGAAGCCTGCACTTACTATCTTCACTTCCTTTCTGTGGATTAGCTCTTTAATCCTCTCTGATCTGGCTTCTGCCACCAATTCTCACCAGAACCTACTCTGACCAAGGTCATAGCAGGCACCAAGGTCATGATTGGACCTTGCCTGTTTCTTGAACAATATTGACACATCCCTGCCTCTTAGAACTTCTGACTTGAATTTTGGATGCTGCTGCTTTCAGTTAGCTTTCTACCTATCTGACCAGCATCCCCTCATTCTAAAGGTGCTTCCCTCATCCAACCTTGTACTTATTTTAATTTTTTGGCCATGCCATATGGCTTAAGAAATCCTAGCTCCCTGACCAGGGATTGAACCTGGGACTTCTGCAGTGAAAGCACAACGTCCTAACCACTGGACCACCAGGGAATGCTTCAACCCTTAACTTTAGTGTTCCTTAGAATTCCATGCAATTCCTACCATTCAGCACCTGGGTCAGTGGAAAACCACCTAACTCGGGATTTTAGCAGCTTATACATCCTCGGTCAGCATGTAGCCATTTATGATCCCAAACTTCACATCTCCAGCTGTACAATTATCCAAGTGTTCACACCTCTGTATCCAGTTACCAAGCCCATCATTTCGTACGTAACCAATAAAGAATTCATTATGTTTGCAGAGAAAGGATCTCCCTTTCAGATTCTGTATGATTAAAAAACAAGCCACCCATTCAGCAAGGAGCTAAAACCACTATGAGAGATGAGAAAATGCAGTCCAAGTCCTAACCAATGGACTGCCAGGGAAGTCCCTGCAATGAAATAGTTGAGGTAACAGTGACAGACTCTTTTTGAGAGGCTCAAAAATCACTGCAGATGGTGACTGCAGGCATGAAATTACAAGAAGCTTGCTCCTTGGAAGAAAAGTTACAATCAACCTTGACAGCGTATTAAAAAGCAGAGATATTACTTTGCCAACAAAAGTCCGTCTAAGTCAAAACTATGATTTTTCCAGTAGTCATGTATGAATGTGAGAGTTGGACTATAAAGAAAGCTGAGCACCGAAGAATTGATGCTTTTGAACTGTGATGTTGGAGAAGACTCTTGAGAGTCCCTTGGACAGCAAGGAGATCCAACCAGTCCATCCTAAAGGAAATCAGTCCTGAATATTCATAGGAAAGACTGATGCTAAAGCTTGAAACTCCAATACTTTGGCCGCCTGATGTGAAGAACTGACTCCTTGGATAAGACCCTGATGCTGGGAAAGATTGAAGGCAGGAGAAGAAGGGGACGACAGAGATTGAGATGGTTGATGGCATCACCAACTCTATGGACATGAGTTTGAGTAAGCTCTGGGAGTTGGTGATGGACATAGAAGCCTGGCATGTGCAGTCCATGGGATTGCAGAGTCTGACACGACTGAGTGACTGAACTGAACTGAACTGACTCAGAAAAAGGATCTGACATATCCTCATGCCTCAGTCCTCAGAAATAAATAAGGTAAGACTTTGTATCATTGTTGTTGTTCAGCTGTGTCCGACCCCATGGACTGTAGCGACTGTAGTGACTCTTTGTGACCCCATGGATTGTAGCCTGCCAGACTCTTCTGTCCAGGCAAGAATACTGGAGTGGGTTGCCATTCCCTTCTCCAAGGGAATCTTCCCAACCCAGGGATCGAACCTGCATCTCCTGGGTCTCCTGCATTACCGCTGAGCCAGCACAGAAGCCCCGGGGTCTTGAGCATCAGTACCCAAGTCTCTGCCTCAGTCCATACAGGTCAGTCATGTCCAACTCTCTGCGGCCCTGTGAATCATGCCCTCCAGGCTCCTCTGTCCACAGGATTCCCCAAGCAAGACTACTGGAGTGGGTTGCCATTGCCTCCTCCAAGGGGTGGTCTGCTAAGACTAAATGATGCTGGGCCTTANGCCTCAGTCCATACAGGTCAGTCATGTCCAACTCTCTGCGGCCCTGTGAATCATGCCCTCCAGGCTCCTCTGTCCACAGGATTCCCCAAGCAAGACTACTGGAGTGGGTTGCCATTGCCTCCTCCAAGGGGTGGTCTGCTAAGACTAAATGATGCTGGGCCTTAAATGCCAAGCTGTGAGCTTTCTAGATTGTTCAAGAAAAGAGAAGGCTTGGGAGATCCACGAGGGAGCCTTGATGACTGCAGTTACAGAGAAGCTGGCAGGGACCTGAGTGGCCCGCCTTTCTCTGCAGGAGCCTCTTCCTCTCCAGGGTCCCTGATGGGGGACTTCCAGTCTCCCTGGCTTCCAGGATGGGGGTTCAGGCTGGGACCAGAGTGGAGCAGGGTGACTAATGGCACAAGATCCATAACTGGTCGGGTCTGGGCTCAAATCCTGACTCCAGCACTTACTGGCCGGGACTGTGGCCAAGTTACTTAACTTATATGAAAGCATCGGCTGTCTCATGGATTGCAGCCTACCAGGCTCCTCCTCCTGCCATTGAAGGCAATGGCAACCCATTCCAGTACTCTTGCCTGGAGAATCCCACAGACAAAGGAGCCTAGACGGCTACCATCCATGGGGTCACAAAGAGTTAGACATGACTGAAGTGACTTAGCGTGCACACATACATACCAAAATATAACAACAGATATCTTTAGCTGATGTAATTATGAGTGGTTTTCACTTTTTGTGTGTGTACAAAAAAATCATTTTCACAACCAAACAAACGTCACTTGTTGGTCCTGTCATCATACCCAGCACATCACGTATAACCGTGTAGGATCACCAGCTCCTTAATTTAGGTTGATGTAATTGGAAATGTGAAACTGCTTATGGCTGCAGTTTGCACCTGTGGTGGTTAGNAGGGAAAGAGAAGGGGGAGTGGGGAGAGGAGAGGGGGAGGGAGAGAGAAGGGGGGAAGGAAAGGAGAGGTGGAGGAGGGACAGAGGGTGATTGACAGCGGGAGGGAGAGAGCCGAGGAGGGGTACGGAGGGAGACGAGGATGGGGAGAGAGGGAGGGATCTGCCTGGGGTCACAGCTCTTCACTCCCTCCTCGGAATGAGAGGCGCTATTCTAGGTGTTGGAAATAGGGTGCTGAAGGGAGCACCGAAACATCCATTCCGCCTGCTAAGTCGCTTCAGTCGTGTCCAACTCTGTGCGACCCCATAGAGGGCAGCCCACCAGGCCGCCCCGTCCCTGGGATTCTCCAGGCAAGAACACTGGAGTGGGTGGCCATGTCCTTCTCCAACGCATGAAAGTGAACAGTGAAAGTGAAGTCGCTCAGTCATGTCCGACTCTTCGCGACCCCATGGACTGCAGCCTACCAGGCTCCTCCATCCATGGGATTTTCCAGGCAAGAGTACTGGAGTGGGATGCCATTGCCTTCCGCCTATCAAATACTAAACAAATAAATGGGGGAAATGACTGACAATGAAGAAATAAGAAAGGTTACTTCGGGTCCTGGTGACTCGTGAGGACAATGGGAAGGAAGATCATGGAGGAGTGAGCGTGAGGAGGCTGTGGGGAGGCAGAGAGCTTTCTCAGGGGTGACTTGAGCTCAACCCTGAATTTTTTTTTTTTTTATGCTAACCACTAAAACAACTGGCAATAGCTGGCAGACTGGTTCCAGGAAGATACTCACGCAAGCGTACAGAAAGTTTCTGAGCTGCGATTAGATTGGCCAGTTTGAGAAACAGAAACACCAGCACAGGCAAAGCGGAAAAGGGTGAGAGTATTGTAAAACAAGACTGAAGGGGTCGACAGGGGTCAGACCGCAGCGCGCATCTGCTTAGACCTGCGCCGCTGAGGTGGTATTCATGGACCACGTGGGGCTGAGCCTGTGGAATGCCAGCAGTCCAAATAGATGGGCTGTAAGTCAGTTTCTAACACTTAGCACACACACATACAAATCGTTTAAATTGCTCATCAGTGACTTTGATGTTGATTACATGCTGAAATGAGTCGTGTCCCACTCTTTGTGACCTCATGGACTGTAACCCACCAGTCTCCTCTGTCCGTGGGATTCTCCAGGCAAGAATACTGGAGTGGGTAGCCATTCCCTCCTTTTGGGGATCTTCCCAGGGATTGAAACTGCATCTCCTGTGGCTCCTGAATTGCAGAATTCTTTACCACTGAGCCACCAGGGAAGCCCAATGGTTTAGATATATTGGGTTAAATAAAGTGTATATTAAAGTTAATTTTACACATTTCTGAGTTTTTTAATATGCCTACTGGAAGAGTAAAAATGACGTCTGCAGCTTGGCTTGCATCTTATTTGGACTGTCATTTAGGCCATCATAAGAACTGAGATCGTATTCAACGTTGGAAAAGGCCATCAGAGGCTTTTTCAATAGGTGGTGACATTGACTAGCTTTTTGCATGTACACTCTGGCAGCTCTGCAGACAATAGGCTTTAAAGGAGAGAGTAACAGAGGCCCAGGACAGGGTTGGTGGAAACTGGAAGTTGGGAAGGAAGCCACGAGTCAACTGCGTCCAAGCAAAAATGTGAGAACTTATAAGTCAGGTATACTGAAATAGGACTTCCCAGGTGGTGCTAGTGGAAAAGAACCCACCTGCTAATACAAGAGATGCAGGAGACCCGGGTTCGATCCCTGCGTGGGGAAGATCCCCTGGAGGACAACATGGCAACACACTCCACTATTCCTGCCTGGAGAATCCGCAAGGACAGAGGAGCTTGGCAGGCTACAGTCCATAGGGTCACAAAGAGTCGGACCTGACTGAAGTGACTAAGCTTGCACACATAAGCGAGGCGTGTATGTGGGAAACAGGAACTAGGAAACGTGCAACAGAGCAAATACAAGGTCATGGCAAGGCGCTTCTCACGCTTTCATCTTTATGTGTCATTTAAAGCTATACGTTTTTTGTTTTTATTTACCCACTCATTTTTATTTGCAAATAACGTTCCTAAATTTCAAAAATAGTGAACTTTGAAAAATTTACACTCAATAAAAAGAACTGAGCTCTCGATTCCACTTCCTCTAAGCTTAATAATGACTGTATAACCCGAGCAGTCTGTCTTGTCAACATTCACCGTTACCCCTGGATCTGTGATGTCCTTGAGCACATGAAACCCTACTGGAGGTACAAATCTGCTTGAGAATTTCAGTGACTCTTGAAAGTTATAGTCACTTTATGAGAACTGTGCCCTTGGGTGATTTCATATGAGCAGCTGCAACAAAGGCCTCACGTGTCACTGGCTGAAGTAGGTGCAGTTCCTTTTGCCCAACCCACAGCCCTCCAGCCTCCACCTGCATACGCTGAGGCAGCCCCTGAGGCACTTGTGACTCTGACATACTCATCATGCACGTCAGGCAGCTCAAACAGTGGAGGGCAAATGCCCCTGGGAGTACCCTTCTCCTAAGAACGGATGGGGTATTGGTGGATGAATACGCCAACCTTCCTCCCATGAGTTGGATCCCCTACACTGCCCTCCACAACTTCCAACAGGATGGGCTCCATTTGTTCACCATGGTGTCCAGCTTATTAATTTCTTTGCATGTTTCTAGGTGGCGCTAGTAGTAAAGAACCCGCCTGCCAATGCAAGAGACATAAGAGATGTGGGTTCGATCCCTGGGTTGGGAAGATCCCTTGGAGGAGGACATGGCAACCCACTCCAGTATTCTTGCCTGGAGAATCCCATGGACAGAGGAGCCTGGCGGGCTAGTCCATAGGGTCACTGAGAGTTAGACAGGACTGAAGCAACCAGGCATGCCTGCACATTGTCTTACTTCCCCACATCCCTCCTGGTATTTCCTGGAATCAGCTTCCAGACAAATGATTTTTTATTCCTACCAGCTTCAGATGATGGATTTTCATTTAAATCAAGTGTGTGCTCTTATAAATTAATTTTTCATATTTTGTACTCCAAGTCTTCTTGTGCTTTTACAGAACAAACAAAACATTGACTATTAGCAGGCTGATTCCATTTGCTAAAGAACATTGGGAAAAAGTGATGCCTGTTATTGCTAATGATCATTCCAGTTTTAATCAATCATGGAATAAAAAAAAAGCTATGAAAGTATATTCTGTAGAAGGTGAAACACTTTTTGTAATGCTATAATAAATTTAATTGGAAAACCCACAAAGCACATAAACTCATCTATTTTTACAATGGAAGAATAAATTCAAATGCCAGTAGAATATGATATTGCAGCAAAAGTTATTTAAATGAGAACCCAGAGAGTGAAAAATGCCCTTGCAGTTGGTTCTGATGCACACATAATTGCGAATTGTGTCCTGTGTCCAAACAAGATAGTCTATGAGTATAAATAAATGTATATGTAAGTATATTTTAAATATGTATACATTATAAACATATCATATATAAATATTAAAATGCACACATATCTATTAATGCATGAATATTAAAATAAGTGATGTCTTATATAGCATATATTATGAACTATATATATGAACATATATATTCTGTATGTATGTACACAAACACACCCAGAGGTAGAATAACTGAGCTGTGAAAGTTTTGTGGTAAAGGTGATGTGGAATAAAAAATAGTCTTCAACAGAAATTCTCCCTGCTCCCTGTCATCAAGATCAGCAAATGGTTAAGCTTCTGGAGAACTACATTGGGATTCAGTCTGTGTTCTACAAGTAAAGGACATTTTGTAAAAGGTTCTGCAAGTATTAATTGCATTTGGCCATGTAATAGAGTGTCTGACTCCAGTTTTTGATGTTTCACAGCTGGCAACCTTGAGGTCTTGCCCCTTGTGCTCCACATGCAGGCCCCAGGGGCTCCTTCTTTCAACATTGGTGGGAGTTCCACACCACACAAGCCCCTACCTGAATGCAGGAACCATCACCCTGCCTCTCTTCCTCACTATCATCTAAATACAAGAGTCTCCTTTCTCTGCTCCCCCAAGCCATCTTAAGACACCTAGCAGTAAGCTCTGCTCTCCCAAGAAAGCCTCATGAGATAACTAATTAAGGCTTTTCACATCCTTCTGGTACGTATGTGGCATCATCAGTCTTGACATATAATCCAAGCTTGGGTTGAGGATCCATCCTGTTTCTATCCTATAACCCCAACAGTTTAACGTCTTCAAGTGTTCAACAAATGAAGTACCCAAGTATTTCAGCTTTCAAAAATGTTTAAGCAGTTGAAATTATGAAAAATCGACTTTCAAGCAAAAAAGATATTGAAATGTATTCCTACAAAAGCAGAATGCCCCAGATTATAGGGTAAATGGCAATCTTATCTCTGGGACATTCTAATGTCTAGGCAGGCAGAAAAAGAGGGGAAGAGGCAGGCAATGCCTAGAACCATAAGCTGCCGCTCACCCAGCTTCCCCTCTGCCCTCCTACATGCTGGGGTCGGGGGAGCTGGGGAACTCACCTTGCGGGAGTCCGAGCAGTGAGGACAAGACCACCAGCAGCAGCAGCAGAAAGCACTTAGCCATCTCTGGATCTGGCTCCAGCCGCAAGGACTTATAGAAGGCAGGACCGAACCACAGCCTCAAGAGCCTCTAAGATCCTGGCTTTATAATTCCAGGCTGGGAGGAGCAGCCAATGGCAGTCCAGGCAAGGGCTTGCATTTTCCCAGACAAAGAGAACAGACTGCCTGAAGGAACTAGGGCCCTACATTCTTTCTAGCAATTACTGACCTTGCTCACTTCTACTGGCCCTACTGAGGAAGTCAAGGTATGTAAGAAGAGCTGACTCTCGTGTGTCCCCATTGCCCAATTGTAAAATTGAAGACTAGAGTCTGACTTACATCACCTAGGGACTTGGGAATTTGGTTGAATTAGTGATGTTTTACCATTTAAGAGTTTTGCCATATTGACCGGAAGTACTGAAATATGGTGTGGATAAAAAACTGCTATTGAGAATCCTCTCTTATTAAAATAAGCCTAGGGAAATAAACACATGCTTAGACTTTGTAAAGTGCAGGCCAGACACAAATAGATTTTGATGATGGTGTTACCAACCAGGGTTCTTGGCCTTCTTAATCAATAGAAATTGATCAGAGGCCAGACAGAAAATTCAGGCAAAGCTTTATCGGGGCCCTGCTGCAGCAGGGGAAGTGGAAACAGGCAACAGGTTCACTTGCTCAGGGGAGGCAAGCTGGTTCCTTTTATGGGGTGATGGTAGGGGTGTGTCCAGGGGTCAGGCAAGAGGAGTTATATAGGTGGTTTGCCCACCCCTTTAGTGGTGTTGAGTGCAGGGGCCATGCATATATGCTACATTTGCTCCCAGCTCTTCAGAAACTGGGTGTGGGGTCTGTTTTTATCTTGTTGTCCATAATCTGCTCCAACTGCACATGTACGCAGTTATTTTTAGTTTCTGTGGGGGTTTTTTGCTCAAGGGGACATTTGTCAGATACAAGCCCTGGATCAAATTGTCCCAGCCTGTTTGTCAGATACAAGCACTTGAGCAAAGGACCCCAGCCTGTCTCAGTAGTATTGTCTCCTTTCTTGGAAATGAAACACAAATGCATTTGTTTTTTTCACTTTTTGGCAAATAGGAGCAAAATGGAGTATTTCTCCCCAAGTCATCAAAATCTGTACTACAAGTGTTACCGAAAGAGTGTAGGGGGCGTCCGGCTGCTCACCACTCAAAAGCCAAAAAACAGGCCAGGTTGGTGGAGAGCTATCTG
>SJYV01005184.1:1049626-1078915 GCA_006410875.1 Neotragus pygmaeus | reverse complement strand
TATAAGAGACAGGAAGGAAGGAGTCACATGCAGAAACAGCAGTCAGCTGCTTCACATTGGTCACTGATGGTCTGGCCCACATCATCTTGACTGGTTTAGGTATAGTGAATCTCCATTTCCAGGGTCCATTTGTTCCCCCGCTTTGTAGACGAATTCTCAGAGAATTGTGGCAGCTTAGGTCATGGGTACAGTTTGGTCATAATGTAGCTAATTTCTTCACCCTAGTGTTTTCGTATCTATAAAACAAGTCACAGGATGTAGCTCAAAATATTATGTATAGTCCTTGGTGGCTCAGATTGTAAAGAATCTGCCTGCAATGCAGGAGACCCGGGGTTCAATCCCTGGGTCAGGAAGATCCCTTGGAGAAGCAAATGGCAACTCACTCCAGTGTTCTTGCCTGGAGAATTCCACACACAGAGAAGCCTGGCGGGCTATAGTCCATGGGGTCACAAAGAGCTGGACAAGACTGAGTGGCTTTCACTTCTCTTGAGAAAGAACTAAAGGTCCTTGACTATATTTAATGACCATATTATTATTATTTTGGTCTCTGTTGACTGTTTTCCTTTATTTCTGGATTTCTCATTTCTCTGATTAAACTTATTCTTTGACTAAAGTTTCCCACAGACAAAGGGCAGGTAGATGACATGGGGGTGGGGCGTGAAGGGAGGGGCCATACGATCCTGCTCTGTTTCACAAGTGACCCAGAGTTCTCATTATGTTTTTTAATCTCATTTTTCCTGTTTAAATAAAATTTTCTTTTCTATTCTGGATGCTGGACTCCAGCTAGTGGAGAACTCACTTTCCGGAACTGTGTCAGAAGAAAATCTGCCGACCCATCTCCACACCATCCAATGAAATAACTAACTGGCAAAAAGGATATTAAACACTCATTCTAAATCTCTGAAAATTGTCATAAGGGCATACAGCAAATCAGGAAACTTTTTTTTTTTTTTTTCAAGAAAATCTACTAAATCTCTGTAAGAACAGTGAGAATCTGGGCAGGTAGTACCACCAAAAGTGGGATCCAGATGCTTGCCACTCAGACGCCATTGAAGAGGCCAGGTTGATGAAAGTTTGCTTTAGTGTGGATGCCAGCAGTCCATAAGAATATAAGAATCTGAAGTTCTCCCCCAAAAGAACAAACTTGATTTTAAACAGAGTGTGGGGATGTTCAAGAAAAAGGGCGCCTTCAAAAACAATGGAGATTTTGGTGGTAAGTAAAGAAAAGACTCTTACCTCCCTGCAAGGAACACCGTAAACTGTAGGTTAGCTAGTTTGCCAGAGAGACCCAGAGAAAGAAACAGCTAAGAAAATCCTACTTGGGGCAGAACAGATAGGAAGGACTGGCCTGAAGGTTGACCTTTGCAAAGGGGCCTGAAAATAATTGGATCAGACTCTGAAGATTTCCATGTCCCAGGAGCTCATCAGCAGGTAAGCATGAAGTCCACAGCTTGGTGTAATGACAGTGTCTCAGAAAATCAGGGAAAGGCCTGGCATCCCCCTCTCATCCCAGGATGACTGTGGCCATGCACTAAACTGAGCCCTCTAGGGGTGACGTCAGAGATGACACGTTACAGGGAAATAGATTTCACTACACTTGAAACCGCTGAGGTGCCATCTCGGGTGGCTCTGAAGAGCACTGGTACCATAGTCCCTTATGTCTCAGCAAAAAAGGATTCGGTGAGAGGCAGAGTGATAGATGAGCTTCCCAGGTGGTGCCGTGATAAAGAATCACTCTGCTAGTGCAGGAGACACAGGTTAAATCTTGCTAGTGCAAGAGACACAGGTTAAATCTCTGGGTCAGGGAAGATCCCTTAGAGAAGAAAATGGCACCCCACTCCACTATTTTTGCCTGGAAGATTCCATGGGCAGAGAATGGAATGGTGGGCTATAGTCCATGAGGCTGCAAAGAGTTGGACACAGCTGTGTTACTGAGCACACACAGCAGACTGATAGATAAGAAGTGATGTGTTGGAATAGGATGCTTGTGAGGCTTACAAGTAGGTGGACGAGAGGGTATCATGCCCTGAGGACTTATGGGGCTGCGGTTTTATAATCAAAGGAAAAGTGGGGAAGTGGAGAAGAGCTTCTCCGTCTTTCTTGAATAGACATCATGTTTCCGTCATCAGCTCCTCCTCCAGTTGACCAGGGGGATTTTCTTGTTTCCTTATGGTCAAGCTAGGCTCACAAATTACCGTTTTTGTGTGTGCAGGGCATATGTCCTAGGGATCATTAATTTAGTGAGCTCACTGGGTAGGCTGTGGGCCTCATACCACCATTGTTTTATTGTTTGGGGGCATGTCTCATGCTTCTGTCTCATGGTTTTGTTGTTACACAAGCCTGCTTGGTTTTGTGATTAAGCAAACCTGCTTTCTTGAGTAATCATTAGCCTTAAGGGGTCTCTCATATTTTTTTCTACTTACAATCCTCTAGTGGGATTAACTAATCACCTACTTTGTCCCTTTTACTCTGTCCCTATCACAGTAGTCCAACCAATTCACTAAACAAATAAACAGAAAATCACAACAAAATCATCAAATGCTGGGAGGTATGGTGAAAGAGCAGGAGTCAATATCCAGAATTGCAGTGATGATTTATTTAAATGTTCAGTTTTCAACCCCAAATCATGAGAAATGCAAAGAAGCAAGAAAATATGACCCATACACAGGAAAAAAAAAAAAAAAACAGGCAATAAAAACCTCCTGTGATTGAGGGGTGGAAGGTGTGGAGGGGAAGATGTTGGTCAGAGGGCACAAATTTTCATTGTAAGATGACTAAGTTCTGGAGATCTAATGTGCAGCATGGTGACTATACTTAACAAAACTGTATCGTGTACTTGACATTTGCTAAGAGAATAGATCTTAAGGGTTCTTACAACATACACACACACCCAAAGATAACTATGTAAGGTAGATTTAAAAAAATAATTGTATTTACTTATTATTTGTTTGGGGCTCTACTGGGTCTTTGTTGCTGTGTGCCGGCTTTTCTCCAGTTGTGGCAAGCAGGGGTGACTGTCTGGCTGCAGTGCTCTGGCCTCTTACCATTGGTGGCTGCTTTTGTTGAAGAGCACAGACTCTAGGTGTGTGGGCTTCAGTAGCTGCAGGCTCTGGAGCACAGGCTCAGTAGTCGTGGCCCAGGCACCGCACACTCCGTGGCACGTGGGACCTTCCTGGACCAAGATCGAACCTGTGCCTCCTACACTGGCAGGCACATTCTTCACCACTGATCCACAAGGGAAGTCCCGCAGATGTTTTAATTAGCTTGACTGTGGTAATCATTTCACAGTGTGTACATACATGAAACCATCACAGTGTATCTTTTAAATATACATAATTGTCATTATCAATTATACCTCAGTAAGGGCTTCCCTGTGGCACTAGTGGTAAAAAAAAAAAAAAAAAACCTGCCTGCCAATGAGACATAGAGACACAGGTTTGATCCCTGAGTCAGGAAGATCCCTGGAGAAGGGCATGACAATCCACTCCAGTATTCTTGTCTGGAGAATCCCATGGACAAAGGAGGCTGGCAGGCTACAGCCCATAGGGTCTCACAAACCCACACTGCTGAAGCAACTTAACATGCACGCATACCTCAATAAAGCTCGGGTAGGGGTTTCAGCTGAAGAAAAAAGTGCAGTCTAAAAGTTGAGTTGTTGTTCACTCGCTTAGCTGTGTCCAACTCTTTTTTGATTCCATGAAGTGTAGCCCAACAGGCTTCTCTGTCCATGGGATTTCTCTGGCAACAATATTGGAGTGGGTTGCCATTTCCTTCTCCAGGAAATATCCCTGACCCAGGGATAGAACCCATGTCTCTTGAATTAGTAGGCAGATTCTTTACCACTGAGCCACTGCAGAAGCCCATGTTGAAAGTTATGTCAAACGTTTATTGATAATTAAAGAAAATCATATATCCCAAGTTAAGGAATTTAGTGCTTTTCTATGTATGGGAAGATCCAAGAGTCTGAGCTCACAGAAATCATTCCTTTGCTAAGCACCTCAGCTATCTGAGGCTAGTATCACATCCTAAATTCCCTCAGGGCTCACCAGTGTTGCAGAGAAGAAGCCAATTGTGACTCTATGTTGGAAGCTGTTTCTTTGACTTGCTTTTTGTTGCTGCTGTTATTATAATAATACATAATGGCTTGCCTCATAGGACCCTACCCCTATGCCTGAATGTTAAACTAAAGTGCCTTTGTTCAGCTCACAGAGAGATAATCTGACCCTGCCCATGTGTGAATGGCTACAAAAAATAAATTAATACACCCATTCCAAAGGCTGGCCCTTCCCAGAGATGTTTCGCAAGACTGAAGACCCTTTTTACTTCCTCACTGCCTCTCCCTCTCTATTCTGCCTTTTGACTCGAGTTTTTCATTGCTTGTCTCTCTCTGACTCTATAAAAGGACCTGTCATCCAGACCCTGGCAGGATGGTTGCTTTGTGACATTAGTCTGCCATTTTCTCGGTCAGCCTTGGATTTATTGGCCTCTCCTGCAGTGAGCAGAGAGAGCTTGGACTTGGTAACTAACTTGGAAAACCAGTGAATAAAACTGAGAGACGAGATGTTGAGGCAAGGAATACAACTTTATTTGAAAAGTCTGACTTTTTATTTGGAAAGACTGAGAAGATGGTAGACTCATGTCTCAAAGTAGCCATCTTGTCAGAGTCAGAGAGAAAGAAGCAATGAAGAACTAAAATCAAAGACAGAATAGAGAGGCAGAGGCAGTGAGGAAGTTAAAAAGGGTCTTCAGTCTTGCAAAACGTCTCCAGGAAGGGCCGTCCTACGGAAGGGGTGTGTTAATCTCTTCTTTTTGTCCAGCTATTCACAGGTGGGCAGGGCCAAATTATCTGTCTATGAGATGAACAAAGGCTCTTTAGTTTAATAGTCAGACATACAGGCAGGGTCCACTGATGTACACCATTGTGTATGATTGTAATAACAAAAGCAACAAGAAGCAAGCCAAATAAATAGTTTCCAAAAGGGAATCAAATTCGGCTTCTTTATAACAATACGGTTGGTTCTGTTTCTCTGGGGAACCCTGACAGGTACATTATCCAGAAAGCTCGACAAATTCTTAATAGGGTAAACCCAAGAGAGATTTACACCTAGGATTATCATAGTAAAAATGTTTAAAGATCAAAAACATCTTGTAAGGAGCATGGAAAAAAAAAAATGACCCATGACATACAAGTGACTTCCTAAATAAAGTTAAAAGCTGACTTCACCTCAGAATTAGTGGAGGCCAGAGGACACAGTGACACTGCCATAATTGCAGAAAGTGAAGAGGAACTGAAGAGCCTCCTGATGAAGGTGAAAGAGGAGAGTGACAGAGTTGCCTAAAACTCAACATTTGAAAAACGAAATCATGGCATCTGGCCCCATCACTTCATGGCAAATAGATGGGGAAAAAATGGAAACAGTCACAGACTTTATTTTCTTGGGCTCCAAAATCACTGTGGATGGTGACTGCAGCCATGAAATTAAATTCTGTGTCCCCTTCCCTGAGTTCCAAAGGGTGGGTTCAGACAGTTGCTGATCATGGAAGGAATGAAATGCAGAGATAATGGAGGAATGGTCAGAATGCAATAATTATAGCCTTGGGAACAAGGCTCTGGTCCCCTCTCAAGGCATACACAAAATAATATTTTTGAGCTGTTTTTCAAATAGAGAAACCCCTCTAGGTGGGAGAGGCAGACTGCCCAGAGGCACATGGACCCAGACAGCTGGAAACAGAGGCTGAAGATGAGCACTCCCACTGACCTCAGTTCAATTCAGTTCAGTCAGTTCAGTCGTGTCCAACTCTTTATGACCCCATGAATCGCAGCACACCAGGCCTCCCTGGCCATCACCAACTCCTGGAGTTCACTCAGACTCACATCCATCGGGTCAGTGATGCCATCCAGCCATCTCANGAATATTCAGGACTGATTTCCTTTAGGATTGACTGGTTTGATCTCCTTGCAGTCCAAGAGACTCTCAAGAATATTCTCCAACACAACAGTTCAAAAGCATCCATTCTTCAGTGTTCATCTTTATATGAGAGACTAACTTTACTTCCTTTTTAAAACTGCCTTCATTTCTTGAGGAAGTATGTCAGTCCTACTTTCCTTGACCTTTTAGACTAGATCCACTAAGGCCTCAATGTCACAACTCCAGAGGACACCCTATGTATGTGGGCCAGTGGGCAGCGACCACCTAGACTCCCACCTAGACTGCAGTGTTAATGGGGTCCACTGGGGCCTGTGGTCCAGGCTCCCCTTGCTTTCACTAAATTCACTGATTACCTTTTGATTTTCCTGGGGTGTTATCCTCAGGGAGATCAATAAAAAGGTGATTTTAGATTCAAACACTGAGCCAACCATTGCTAACAGAATCTGTAGGTTTGTGGAGCTAATTTAGATCAATTTTCTCAACCTTGCATGCCATGGACCACTTGAGCAGGGAAACGAATATCGTGAACCATCTACTGTCCCTCTTTCCACAGAAAAGAAGGAAAGAAGGAAGATTCAGCACATTGAATTGAGAGTATACTATCATTGATCACAAAACAAGAAGAGATATAGCAAAGCTGTTTCCCAACTGAAACAAAGCAATGATAATAGCAATAATAATAACAATCAATAATATTTACTGGAACACAGCTTACTTTGTGTGTCACTCTTCCACATCCTTCACATGCATTAACTCCTTCGATTGTCACAACAACCCTATGAAATAGGGATGATGATGATGGTGACAATACCGAATTTGCAGAGAGAGAAACTGAGGCACAGAAAGCTGAAGTGATTTGCCCACAGTCTTGCAGTTGTTAAGTGGTGGAGTCAGAATGTGCACCAAGGTCAATCTGACCCCTGAACATACGCAATTAACCACCACACCACATTGCTCCCAGTAATTTAAAACTGTTGGCCATGTATAACCATGAACACTGATACCGCAGGCCCCATGAGGGAAGGGTTTTTGCATTTTATTCACTGCTTTATGCCCAATGCCGACAACACTATTTGGCATACAACTGGTACTCAAGTAATTTTTAAATAAGTGAACAAATAACTGAATGAATGAATGAGGAGAGGTTTACAGGATCCTTGACAGGGTTATGTGATTATGGCTTTTAAGTGAGTGAAGTCGCTCAGTCGTGTCCGACTCTTTGCGACCCCATGAACTGTAGCCTACCATGCTCCTCTGTCCATGGGATTTTCCAGGCAAGAGTACTGGAGTGGTTTGCCATTTCCTTCTCCAGGATTATGGCTTAAGAATTGCAAATTCTCCAGTGGTTCAGCAGTTAGGACTCTTTACTTTCACTGCCACAGCAGGGATTGGATCCTTAGTCAGGGAACTAAGATCCCACAAGCTGCTCAGTGCAGCCAAAGGAATAAACAAAATTGCCATGAGGCATTTCAGGGGACTTTCCTGGTGGTCCAGTGGCTAAGACTCTGTGCTCCCAAGGCAGGGGGCCCAAGTTTAATTCCAGGGCAGGGAACTAGATCCCACGTGCTGCAACTAAGACCCGGTACAATCAAATAAATATTTTACAAAACTGCTTCTTGTAGTTTCTATGAGCAGACCTTTCCAAGGAGAAACCCATTCATGATAAGTCATGTGGAATGCTGGGATATGTCATCTTCAGATACTGGCAAATATTAACATCCAACCACCTGTAGGAAGTCATAATGATACCTTATGATGGGGAAGGCTCACAGCGTGTGACATATCTTCATTTACACCACCTTCTTTAGTCCTTATCACATCCTGCAAGGATTTAGCTCCATTTTATGAGTGACAAGTGAATGAGTGAAAGTCACTCACTCATGTCTAACTCTTTGCCACCCACCCCATGGGCTTTACAGCCCATGGAATTCTCCAGGCCAGAATACTGCAGTGGGTAGCCATTCCCTTCTCCAAGAGATCTTCCCAACCCAGGGATTGAACCCAGGTCTCTCACATTGCAGGCGGATTATTTACCAGCTGAGCCACAAAGGAAGCACACAGGCAATAAAGCTGAAGTTTTAGGCAACAGCCAGAATCCAGCCTCCTGCCCTCTCAGCCACCTGCACACCAAGCATTTACCCTGGGGTGTCTTGCCCTTTGTGGGGTCAGATGTCCCTTGACCACTCACATTCCACCACCCCATCCCTTTCACGAGCATAGGCCTGCACTGACAGCTCTCCTTGGCCCATAGTCTAGCCCCTCATCTTGGTGTTCCAGATATCCATTGTTGAGTTTTACTATTAGGTTGGTACAAAAGTAATTGTGGCTTTGCACTGTTGAACTTTTCTGTTTGATATTGGAATACATTCTTAAATAAATGTGGTTATGTTATATATCTTTTTAATGCACATTTCTCGCTTTATGCTTTTTTGCTGACATTACTTGCTGTTTACTTTATACTTATTTAAGACTAGGGAAATGATGTTAGACAAAAAACAAAGTCAAGCACTTTTCTTATTTGAGTTCAAAATGGGTCATAGAACAGCAGCAACAACTCACAACATGAACAGTGCATTTGGCCCAGGAACTGCTAACGAAGGTGCAGTGATGGTTCAAGAAGTTTTGCAAAGGAGACAAGAATCTTGACGATAAGGAGCATAGTGGCCAGCCCTATTCTTCCAGCCATCAGAAGTTGACAGCAACAAACTGAGAGCAATCCTCGAAGCTGATCCTCTTACTACTACACAAGAAGTTGCTGAAGAACTCAACATCGACCATCCTACAGTCATTTGGCATTTGAAGTGAATTGGAAAGGTGAAAAAGCTTGACAAGTAGGTGCCTCATGAGCTGACGACAAATCAAAAAAATTGGCTTTTTGAAGTGCCATCTTCTCATTCTATGCAGCAACAACAACCATTTCTTGACCGGATTCTGATGTGCGACAAAAAGTGGGTTTTATATGACAACCAGTGATGACCAGCTCAGTGGTGGGGCCGAGAAGAAGCTCCAAAGCGCTTCCCAAAGCCAAATTTGCACCAGAAAATGGTTGTGGTCATTGTTTGGTGGTCTGCTGCTGATCTGATCCTCTGCAGCTTTCTGATGCCCAATGAAACATTACATCTGAGAAGTGTGCTCAGGAAATCAATAAGATGCACCCAAAACTGCAACACCTGTAGCCAGCATTGATCAACAGAATGGACCCAATTCTTCTCCATGGCGATGTCAACCATGTGTCACACAACCAACGCTTCAAAAGTTGAACAAGTTGGGCTATGGAGTTTTGCCTCATCCACCACACTCCTCTGACCTCTCACCAACCAACTACCACTTCTTCAAGCATCTAGACAATGTCTTGAAGGGAAAATGCTTCCCTAACCAGCAGGAAGCAGAGAATGCCTTCCCAGGGTTCAACAAATCCCAAGGCACGGATTTTTACACTACGGGGATAAACCAATTTATTTCTTGTTGGAGGAAATGTGTTGATTGTAATGGTTCCTATTTTGATGGATAAAGATGTGTTTGAGCCTAGTTACAGTGATTTAAAATCCATAGTTCAAAACCGCAATTACTTTTGCACCAACCAAATAAACCACTTCAAAACATAACAGCTTAAATAACAATTGACTGTTAGGTCTCACGGCTCTGTGAGTTGACTGGGACGAGTGGTTCTTGTTCAGAGTCTCTCATGAAGCTGCAGCCTCATACCGTGTCAGCTGGGGGCTACAGTTGCCCCAGGACTCGCTGGGCCGGACGTCTTCTGAGGTCCACGCACATGGGCCACCGCAACCGTGGCTCAGCTGGGCTATTGACCTACATGAGCCTCTCCGCGTGACTTGGACTTCCCCTATCCTGGTGGCCGGGTCTCCAGGGAGCACTACAGCTGTGAGCGTTTCCAAGGGCAGGAAGCAGAAGCTGCCAGGCCAGTGAAGGTCTATGCTTGGAACTGCAACAGCAGGATTCCACAGCCACTGATGGATGAAAGCAGCCATGGGGCCCACCCCGGTTCCCAGGGTGTGGTGAAATAAACTGCCCCTCTTGATGGGAAGCAGGAAGGTCACTCCTCACCGAAATGCACGTGGAACTGGCCATGCTGTGTAGTCAGCCATTTTTGGAACACGTGATCCACCATGCACAGCTTTGTCGTTAACTTGCAATGAAGCTATCCAGCTGCTGATAAATTCCCATTTTCACAGTTATTCTGTGCTTAATTGGACACAGAGTAATATTCAATTTATTCCTCCTAACATTTGCCAAGGTTATATTTGCAGCCTTAACTGTTATTAGTCCATACCTTTTTATACCTTCAAAGGCTAGTTTCTTTTTTTTTAACCTGAACTTTTTATTTTTTATTGGGGTATGGCCACGAATTTGAGCAAACTCCAGGAGATAGTGGAGAACAGAGGAGCCTGGGGGGGGCTATAGTTTACGGGATCACAAAGAGTCCGACACAACTTAGTGACTGAACAAAACAGAAGCTGATTTACAATATTGTGATGAACAATATTGTATATTCAGGTGAACAGCCAACGGATTCAGCCAAACATGTACATGTGTCCATTCTCCCCCAAACTCCCCTCCCCCCCCATCCAGACTGAAGACTATTCTATTCAAACAGGTAATTAAGCCCAATGACAAAAGCGTCTCCAGGAGGAAGGCGTGACTGAAGCCGCTACTGTTTGATTGACATTCAAGACCATCGTGTCTGCCCAGGGCAGTTCCCAGCCTCTGGAGAATCAGGCAAGAATACATCACTAGATTGGTTCAAATCCACCACAATCGTGAAAACTTTCGTTTTTTGGCCGATCTTAGTTTTTGACTTCTCCTTCCTTTAGGTTGACTTTCCTGATTTCCCTGCCACGTGGGTGTAACCTGTTCTTTAAACCTCTGGACCTCTCACCTGCTGCCACTTGGGACTCTCACCTGGTCTACCTGGGCTCATGGTCCTGTCGAGGCTCATCTAATTCCCTCCCTTTACCTTTGCATTGATCCCCTACACAGCTGATGACTCCCTCACGGTACCAGCCCTCGACGTGTGTTGAATTGGATTGCACCTTCAGGAATGTTGTCCTCATTATACTGTCATTCACATTCACCCGTTCATCCACTCATTAACCCAACAAATAGTGACCAGGCATAAGCTCCTGCTAAACCAAAAGAAGTTTTTAATATGCATTTAAACATTCCCACTTCCGCAAGCAAAATGACCTTACCAGTAGAGACAAGCACCAAGTGTCACATGTTTCCGTTTTAGCTCCTAAAGACCCAAAGATACCTCTCTTGGTACCAGACCAGGGACTGTCCATGAAGAACACAAGTGAAGCATCTGTAGGAGCCTGGTCTTCGTCATCTACTCAGCCAAGCCTCAGACAGGCTCTCCAACATTGCCCCTTCTCTTCATATTGACAAACGAGGGGGCTTTCTTCGTGACTCTATCTGATTCTGTGCTTGTCCTGTCCACACGGAGCTGGGGTGACCCATCTGTCCACACTTTCCGTTCAGCTCCTGACCTTTCCACTCCTTGACTGGTCTTTGCTGCTTTCTTACAGGTCTGTCTTTTCACAGGAAAAGGACCAGCAAGAGGAGTTCCAGGCCTTCCAAGGAAGACAGTCGAAAACGTCCAACTCAAGGTGGGACGAGATCTTCCAATGCAGAGGCAAGTTGTTTAGCCACACTGTGTCTCTGCTGCCTCAAGTGAAAATGGGAGCAGTGGCAGTCCCTATTTCAATGAGATACTGTGAGACACACTACAGCTGTGCCTGGTACCTAAGAAGCAGCTCATGGATGTGACGTTTTCTTGCTGTTGTTGATTATTGGTGTATCGGGTCATGTTTCTGAGCCAAGGAAGGGTCTGATTTTCAGCAAAGTCACAGTTTCAGCCAAATCCACAGAAGAATGGGCGTTGAGGCAGGGGCAATCAGAGTCAAGGGCGTAGAGCTTCTTAGGGGAAAGAATTTCCTGGCACTGCCCTTGCTCTTCGTTGGCAGGCAAATCAGCTCCAGCAGATCGAGAGTAGTTCTCCAAGAAGAGGAGCAGGTGTTGAGCCTTCAGAAACAAAAGCATGATGGGGATGGGCAAGCATGCAGGGATGCAGAGGGGACCCGAGGCTCTGGGCGAGTCCGGCAGGTGCATCTAGCTGACTCCCGCAAAGCGTTGCCTGCAATGCTCGTCTTTGATTTTCCTTCTCATTCTACAGCCCCTTTCTCTGTCCCACATTCCAGCTCATTTCACAACCTACAGACCGTTCATTCATTAGGCAAATATGCGCCAAGTCCCATTACGAACAAGCACCATTCAAAACCTGGGAATATGTCACTGAACAAAATGGGCAAGAATCTGTGCTCTCACAGAAATATCTGGTGGTGGCAAGTTTTACCATTTTTAAAAGTAGATCTGATTTTTAGAAATAGCCAAAGAATCAGAGAAGAGATGAATAACCGCATAATAGGGATTTTACCCAAAGTAAGGTGCAATTATAAATTAATCAGACTAATTTTCTCCTAAGCCTATTAAACTAGTCTTTCCCAGGCTACAATTTTCATAGAACTTTTAAAAAATTATACTTTTTTATTACATAGGTACATAATCACATGGCTGAAAACGGGAAATAAAAAAGTAAATTAATCATCTATAATTCCACTGGCTTAACACAACTACTCTTTTGTGGAGGATTTTCTTCCTTTCCTTTACATTTACTTTCAGTTCAGTTCCATTCAGCCACTCAGCTGTGTCTGACTCTCTGAGACCCTATGGACTGCAGCATGCCAGTCTTCCCTGTCTATCACCAACTCCCTAAGCTTGCTCAAACTCATGTTCATCAAGTCAGTGATGCCATCCAACTATATTATCCTCTGTCATCCCCTTTCCCTCCTGCCTTCAATCTTTTCCAGCATCAGGGTCTTTTCAAATGAATCAACTCTTCATATCAGATGGCCAAAGCTTGGAGCTTCAGCTTTAGCATCAGTCCTTCCAATGAATATTCAGGACTGATTTCCTTTAGGATGGACTGGTTTGAACTCTTTGCAGTCTAAGGAGCTCTCAAGAGTCTTCTCCAACACCACAGTTCAAAAGCACCAATTCTTGGGCATTCAGTTTTCTTTATAGTCCAACTCTCACATCCATACATGACTACTGGAAAAACCATAGCTTTGACTAGATGGACCTTTTTCAGCAAAGTAATGTCTCTGCTTTTTAATATGCTGTCTATATTGGTTATAGCTTTTCCTCCAAAGAACAAGCATCTTTTAATTTCAAGGCTGCAGTCACCATCTGCAGTGATTTTGGAGCCCAAGAAAATAAAATCTGTCACTGTTTCCATTGTTTTCCCATCTACTTGCCATGAAGTGATGGGACCAGATGCCATGATCTTAATTTTTTGAATGTTGAGTTTTCACTCTCCTCTTTCACCTTCATCAAGAGGCTCCTTATTTCCTCTTTGCTTTTTGCGATAAGGGTGGTGATATCTGCATATCTGAGGTTATTGATACTTCTTCCAGTCATCTTGACTTCAGCCTGTGCTTCATCCAGCCCAGCATTTCTCATGATGTACTCTGCATATAAGTTAAATAAACAGGGTGACAATATATAACCTTGACATACTTCTTTCCCAATTTAGAACCAGTTCATTGTTCCATGTCCAGTTCTAACTGTTGCTTCTTGACCTGCATACAGATTTCTCAGGAGGCAGGTCAGGTGGTCTGGTATTCCCATCTCTGAAAGACTTTTCCAGAGTTTGTTGTGATCCACACAGTCAAAGGCTTTGGCATAGTCAATAAAGCAGAAGTAGATGTTTTACTGGAACTCTCTTGCTTTTTCTATGATCCGGTGGACGTTGGCAATTTGATCTCTGGTTCCTCTGCCTTTTCTCAATCCAGCTTGAACATCTGGAAGTTCTTGGTACACGTACTGTTGAAGCCTGGCTTGGAGAATTTTGAGCATTACTTTGCTAGCGTGTGAAAAGAGTACAATCATGCAGTAGTTTGAACATTCTTTAACATTACCTTTCTTTGGTTTACTTTTTCTTATAAACCTGAAATCACTAATATATATTACATATTCCTTTCTCACTTCACATATTATCATAAGCATGGTCTCATGTTCTCTATGAACAATATTTTAATGACCCTATGAGATTCTTTACTTACTCATGCCCCATTATTAGCCCTTTGGATGGTTTGCAATGGTTTCACTATTAATTATGAAATTGATTTTCTAGGGAAATAATTCCAAAGGAGGAGTTTGAATTGTGTGTGAAGCAGTGAAACTACAGTCAGTCGAAGTGAGTTCACTGATTCCTGGGGAATACTTCTGAAGGATGACTATTTGGGATATATCAAAATCATTGTGTTGGTTAAAAAAGCAATATTCTTACTATGCAGTTTCATATTCCACATGCTTGCAGAGTTCTTCATAAGCTACGGGAGACCTCCAAAAGAGGAACTCTCAGATTTTTATTCCTGTCTCCCTCCCACCACGTCAGAAGCTACCTCCTGAACCTCCCTGAAAGCGGTCTGCTCCCCTTAGTAGGGGGCTCCCCAGGTTGGTGGCGCTAGTGGTAAGGGACCCAACTGCCAGTGCAGGAGACTCAAGAGACATGGGTTCGATCCCCAGGTCAGGAAGATTCCCTGAAGGAGGGCATGGCAACCCACTCCAGTATTCTGGCCTGGAGAATCCCATGGACAGAGGAGCCTGGTGGGGTACAGTCCATGGGGTCACACAGAGTCAGACACAACTGAGCACCTGAGGGTTATACGTTTATAAGCCTCAGCTGAACCCGGAAGGGCCTCGGTCACAGTTTTCCCGGAAGGACACTCAGGTCTCATCACTGGCTTCTCAGGAGGCTCTCCAAGCCCACAGACATCTGTTAGATGCGACCTCAGACAAAGACAGCTGGGAAAACCCACAGGGGAGGAAATCCCACTGTGAAAGGAGCTGACTCGGGGGTTCGCGGAGAGCCACAGTTAACCATTGTTCAGGCACAAAAGATTCGAGTAGAAAGCTGTGCTGATTCCGGGTCAGTCTCTCGGCCCGTGGCGGGGGAGGGTGGGGAGGGGACACAGAAGCGCCTGTGTCCCCAGGAGTCCCTGCCAGTGGCAGCTGAGGGGCTGCTGCCAAGAGCCAGGCCTCTGTCTAGAGAGGGCCTGGCCCCCAAGAGACCGCGTGACAGGCACAACAATGGGCCCTTGGCTCTCTGTGGCTTCTCCCCAGTGCTGGCATTTACCGTGGGGCTCACACTCCTGGCTACAGCTCCCTGCAAACTGAAGTAGATTGTAGTCCAAACTTTCCCACAGCCACCTGCACAGACCCCCCCCCNGTGACAGGCACAACAATGGGCCCTTGGCTCTCTGTGGCTTCTCCCCAGTGCTGGCATTTACCGTGGGGCTCACACTCCTGGCTACAGCTCCCTGCAAACTGAAGTAGATTGTAGTCCAAACTTTCCCACAGCCACCTGCACAGACCCCCCCCCACCCCCCGCCTGTCCCGCCAGGGCTGGATGAATAAGCAAAAGGTGGGATTTCATTTATCCTTGCACTTCCACCATCTCCCTCATAAGGCCTAGAAAGAGGAGAATGGGTTTCAATGTCTTTTTAAATTTGTGTCTTCATCTCTGCCTGTGCCGGGTCTTCCTTACTGCACCGGCTTTTCTCTGTAGTTGCGGCAAGCAGGGGCTACTCCAGTTGCGTGTGGCCTTCTCATTGTGGTGGCTTCTCTTCTTGTGGAGCACAGGTTCTAATGTGTGTGGACTTGGTAGCTGCGATGCCCAGGCTCTGGAGCACAGGCTCAGTAGCTGTGGTGCATGGGCTTAGGTGCTCTGCGACATGCAGGATCTTCCCCGACCAGGAATCGAACCCGGATCCCCTGCACTGGCAGGTGGATTCTAATCCACAATCCACCAGGAAAGGCCAAGAGTTTTAAAAGTGTCTAAACTCTTCAAAATTGGAAGTGTACTCCCATGGTTGGACGTGGTGTCAGGCATCATTGGTACCTGTTTTTGGCAGATACTTGATATGGATATGAGGATATTATATCTATGAGATATGAGTGAAGAGGACAAACATGCAGTATGGAGAAACAGGAGCCTCAGAAAACCCTCCAAGCTGCTGTCGACAGCTTCCTCTGATCAGTTTCTGCAGCTCATTAAAGGCCTTCACGTGACAAGTACTGTGGTCCCTGAAGAGGGCCACTGGGGCAAAGGGTCAGGTCTGGAGGTTGGCATGGGTGGGTCAGCCTCATTCTTGGCAGGATTAAAACTGGAAATGACCTCACACTTGATGGGCTTAGTTTGAGGCATTTTATTTTGACTCAGGGTTGGGAGAGGGGGCGCTTCCTAAAAAAAAAAAAAGCTTCTAAAAAGAAGCAAAGGAAATCAGGCTAAAACAAAAACTAACACACAAACCTTTCCTATACCATCACAGATGGAATTCTAGTGCTAACATATCTCTTTTATAAATTAATTTTTGTGGGCATATAGTTGCTTTACAATGTTGTATTCGTTTCTGCTGTGCAGCGAAGTGAATCAGCTATCAGTTCAGTTCAGTTCAGTCCAGTCGCTCAGTCGTGTCCGACTCTTTGCGAGCCCATGAATCGCAGCACGCCAGGCCTCCCTGTCCATCNAAAAAAAAAAAAAAGCTTCTAAAAAGAAGCAAAGGAAATCAGGCTAAAACAAAAACTAACACACAAACCTTTCCTATACCATCACAGATGGAATTCTAGTGCTAACATATCTCTTTTATAAATTAATTTTTGTGGGCATATAGTTGCTTTACAATGTTGTATTCGTTTCTGCTGTGCAGCGAAGTGAATCAGCTATCAGTTCAGTTCAGTTCAGTCCAGTCGCTCAGTCGTGTCCGACTCTTTGCGAGCCCATGAATCGCAGCACGCCAGGCCTCCCTGTCCATCACCAACTCCCGGAGTTCACCCAGAATGTACATAAATCCCCTCTTTCTGTTGATTTCCTTCCATTTAGGTCAACACAGAACACTGAGAGTTCCCTGTGCTAGACGTTGGTCCTCGTTAGTTATCTGTTACACACATAATATCAAAAATCTAGCGCTTATCTTAGCATCTCCTCTAAGGAAATATGGTTAAAGGAAATTCCCTGGCTTGGTCCAGTGGTTCAATACCAGAGGTCCAGGGTTCAATTCCCTACTCAGGAAACTAATATTCCTCTAACTAAGCCGTACAACACAGCCCACCGAGAAAAGAAATACAGTTGAAGAAACACATGAAAGAGATTATGATAGGAGTCTAACTTGTAGGCTGAATACCATCTTACAGTGAAGGAGGCTCCCTACGGCTGGTTTCTCTGAGGCCGTGGCCACGGGCTTGTTTGCACCATGAAGGGTGAGGGCCAGAGGCAGGCATCTAGACTGTGGTATTCACAAAAGCACAAGGGACTTAGCAAAGAAGAGTCCTGACTGTCCTATATAGGGCTGACGTGGAAAGCAGGCTCGACTCAGGTTGTCTGCTGTTAAAACAAGACACACCTCCAGACTGGCGGGCAGAGGCCGCTGCCCCCCAATCCCTTAGTGCTACTCCTCTTCCCCCTGCCAGTCCTTCCAGAACTTAAAACCAAGAGTGGGCACCTCCAGGGGCCAACCAGCCTGTAGGCGCACCAGCCAGTTCACAGAAACCGCCACACATGAGCCCCACCCCTGTGTCTCTCCAGCCAGGAAGGACTCAGACCATAGTACTGGGGACAAGCCCAGTGCCAGGTGGCCAGACACAGCATTTTCCCAAGGTATTCTCAAGAAAGGCAGCCCCCAGACAGTACCAGGGCTTCCCTGATAGCTCAGATGGTAAAGAATCCACCTANCCTCTTTCAGTATCCTATCATTTTGCCTTTTCATACTGTTCATGGGGTTCTCAAGGCAAGAATACTGAAGTGGTTTGCCATTCCCTTTTCCAGTGGACCACATTCTGTCAGACCTCTCCACCATGACCCACCCGTCTTGGGTGGCCCCACGGGCATGGCTTAGTTTCATGCCCACTGACCTCACCACCAACCAGTTAGAAGAATGTCCATGAGCTGATCACACCCTGTTCCTTGAACACTATAAAGCTCATTACTCCCTCTAGGTTGGAACACACAGTTTAGATGGCTCTGGACCCCTTTGCCTGGCAAGGCAAAAAAGCTATTCTTTTCTACTTCACTCCAAACTCTGTCTCTGAGATTTAATTCGGTGTTGGGGCACAGACACCTATTCGGCTTCACCCTCTTCTGGCCTCCATGAGCATACTGACTGCAGAAAGCTGCCTTACCAAGTGGTTTTTCTAGTCTCCCAATTATGTGGTTTCTAGGGGGCTCAGGTAGGGAGAGGGACCTTCAGCTTGGCTCAGCTCTGTGGGATTCAGTCCCTGGGAGCTTCTCTACAAAGAATCCAAGTCTAGGGAAGCTTCCAGTTCAGTGGGTGTTACAATCACATACTGCTCTCCTTGATGGACAGTGCTGACATTGGTGGTGGGGGGATTGGGGGAAGCACAACATGACGGTTTCGTGCTTGGTTTTATTTGAGGGCAAATGAGGACTATATAGCCCAAGAGATTGCATTTCAGATAGCTCTGAGCAACTGCTCCACAGAGGTAGGGTGGAGAAGGTCAGTATACATGTGATTTGGTGTATACTTTGGTGAAGAGGGAGTTCATGCATTCAAGCACATTTTTTTTTCCAGAAGATTTCTGCTAGTCATGAGGAGCAAACATCATCATGAAGGATTTTAGTACTTTTCTAGATATGGGGAGATGCAAGAACTGGGCTCATAAAGTTGGCTTCTGAAGATATCTATCTAAAGACCTGTTCTGCCAGTTTTCTCCAGAGACCAGAGTGTCTCATTTCTGTTTTGCACCCTGAGCTTCTTTCAGGGGGCTGTTCAAAGTCAGCAGCTGCAGCAGTACATAATTTAATCCTTGTAGAGATAGATGGCAAGTCCCCATGGCAAGTGCTGATTGAAGAGTGAAAGATCTCTACCTTGGGGTTATGAAGATGGCTAAATACGTAGCAAGCAACAGTTGGACAGGGGAGACTGATAGCAGTTTATCAGTCGTGTGTGAGTCTGTGTGTGTGCGTGTTCAGTTGTGTCCAGCTCTTTGCAGCCCCATAGACTGTGGCCCGCCAGACTTCTCTGTCCATGGGATATCCCAGGCAAGAATACTGGAGAGGTTGCCATTTCCTCCTCCAGGGAATCTTCCTGATCCAGCCATGGAAGCCACATCTCCTGCATTTGCATGCAGACTCTTTACCACTGCGCCACCTGGGAAGCCACTATTAGTCACACAAGATGCCCCAATTATGCGGCAGGATAACAAACAGGCACACTCAACTCCATCCTTTCCTCCTTCTCCTTCCCAAAAGAACTCTAGTTTCTTCTAAGAGGCTTCCAGGCTTTTTCAAAACTTGGCCTCACAGAGGGTTTTTTGGCAAGCACAAACAGAAGTTGTCTAGGACAACTTTGGGCTTCCCAGCTGGCTCAGTGGTGAAGAATCCACCTGTCAATGCAGAGACGCAAGAGACATGGGTTTGATCCCTGGGTGGGGAAGATCCCCTGGAGGAGGAAATGGCAGCCCACTCCAGTATTCTTGCCTGGAGAAATTTCATGGACAGAGGAGCCTGGTGGGCTACAGTCCATGGGGTCCCAAAGAGTTGGTCATGACAGAGCAACTAATATTTTGGAACTTGAGGTCTTGTACACTGGGGAGGTAAAGTCACGTTAATTGTTCTTTTAGGGGATTTTCCTCATTCTCTCAATTGAGAGTCATTCCTCTGCATTTTCATTTTACTGAACTTATCTGTCTCTATGAACTTCAGAGAAACTGTTACCCGCTGTGGTCTTGAGGAGTGTTTCTATGTGGAGCATCCCTGGGTGGTCTGTGTCCAGTATTTTTGTTACAAGGGCTGGTTTTACGGTGGACGCCAGCCATGGCTTTCCTCCAAGTGTGCTGGCCCTATGCCCTTGGTAGGCTGTGTGTGTTGTGTTGGGGTTTGAGAGCCTGTGCAGGATATGAGGTGGGGCTTCCTGCCCACACTGAGCTGTCCTTGCTCTGGCAAGCGTGGGGTTTGCTCCCCAGTTGCTGAAGTAGAGGTCCCAAGGGTCTGGTTTGATCAGGCTCCATTGCTGTTGAGTGTATTCCCTGCCCCAAAGGAGAAGATTGCTGAAGCGAGTAAAGCCTGTGCAGGCACAGAAGGGCCAAGCGCTCCTGCCTAGGCACCCGTGGTTCCATTCAAGCCAGCCCAACTTCACAGCCTTTACTGTTGTGTCGATCTCAGATCTAGGGTATGCCTACAGTGTGGAGTAGTGGTGTGGGTTTGGAGGTCGGGGTGTTGTGGTTGCAGGAATTGAGGTGACTGACATTTCCCAAGACCTGTCTTCCCCCAGACCCTGGGCTGCAGCTAAACCAAGTCCTCTCCCAGGGCCTATCCAACTGCACCCTCTGCGGCACCACCCAGCCTCTTGTGGAGGCGGTGGCCACTAAGGCCTACCGGAGTCATAGGCCAGCCCCCCTTGTCTGTCTGTGCTGAGTGCTTAGTCACTAAGTCATGTCTGACTCTTGCAACCCCTTGGACTGTAGCCCTCCAGGCTCCTCTGTCCATGAGGATTCTCCAGATAAGAATACTGGAGTGGGTTGCCATGCCCTCCTCCAGGGGATCCCTCCAGGGGATCTTCCCAACCTAGAGATTTGAACCCAGGTCTCCCTCGTTACAAGCGGATTCTTTACCATCTGAGCCACTTATGCACACTTGCTCCTTGGAAGAAAAGCTAAAACTTAGACAGCATATTAAAAAGCAGAGACATTATTTTGTCAAAAAAGGTCCATCTAGTCAAAGCTATGGTTTTTCCAGTAATCATGTATGTATGTGGGAGTTGGACTATAAAGAAAGCTGAGTGCCAAAGAATTGATGCTTTTGAACTGTGGTGTTGGAGAAGGCTCTTGAGAGTCCCTTGGACTGCAAGGAGATCCAACTAGTCAATCCTAAAGGAAGTCAGTTCTGAATATTCACTGAAAGAACTGATGTTGAAGCTGAAACTCCAATACTTTGGCCACCTGATGGGAAGCACTGACTCACTGGAAAAGACTTTCCNCGATCTCAGATCTAGGGTATGCCTACAGTGTGGAGTAGTGGTGTGGGTTTGGAGGTCGGGGTGTTGTGGTTGCAGGAATTGAGGTGACTGACATTTCCCAAGACCTGTCTTCCCCCAGACCCTGGGCTGCAGCTAAACCAAGTCCTCTCCCAGGGCCTATCCAACTGCACCCTCTGCGGCACCACCCAGCCTCTTGTGGAGGCGGTGGCCACTAAGGCCTACCGGAGTCATAGGCCAGCCCCCCTTGTCTGTCTGTGCTGAGTGCTTAGTCACTAAGTCATGTCTGACTCTTGCAACCCCTTGGACTGTAGCCCTCCAGGCTCCTCTGTCCATGAGGATTCTCCAGATAAGAATACTGGAGTGGGTTGCCATGCCCTCCTCCAGGGGATCCCTCCAGGGGATCTTCCCAACCTAGAGATTTGAACCCAGGTCTCCCTCGTTACAAGCGGATTCTTTACCATCTGAGCCACTTATGCACACTTGCTCCTTGGAAGAAAAGCTAAAACTTAGACAGCATATTAAAAAGCAGAGACATTATTTTGTCAAAAAAGGTCCATCTAGTCAAAGCTATGGTTTTTCCAGTAATCATGTATGTATGTGGGAGTTGGACTATAAAGAAAGCTGAGTGCCAAAGAATTGATGCTTTTGAACTGTGGTGTTGGAGAAGGCTCTTGAGAGTCCCTTGGACTGCAAGGAGATCCAACTAGTCAATCCTAAAGGAAGTCAGTTCTGAATATTCACTGAAAGAACTGATGTTGAAGCTGAAACTCCAATACTTTGGCCACCTGATGGGAAGCACTGACTCACTGGAAAAGACTTTCCAGTAATGCTGGGAAAGGTTGAAGGCAGGAGAAGGGGACAACAGAGGATGAGATGGTTGGATGGCATCACCGACTCAATGGACACGAATCTGAGCAAGCTCCGCGAATTGGTGACGGACAGGGAAGACTGGCGTGCTGCAGTCCGTGGGGCCGCAAAGAGTCGGACACGACTGAGTGGTTGAACTGAACTGAAACCAAGTCCTCTCCCAGGGCCTGAGATTCAGTGCTTAGCGGCTGCGCCCTCTTGTGGCATCTCCTAGTACATACTCTGACGTCTGCTGTGGCTAGAGACCTGCTGCCCACTGTATGGGCCCTCAGTGGGCTCTGTGGCTCACACCCCAGGTGCCCTGGTCTGTTCCTGCAGAGCTAGAGTAAATCTTATCCCAGATCTCGCATCAGCCCTTGGTGTGCTGTGAGTGGGCCAGGGTGTTTGCCACTTCAGGTTGGGAAGTAAAGCAAGGCAACAGCACGCCCGCATGCGTGCATTCCCCACAAGCACAGTCTAGCCTTCTCCGGTCCTTTGTCTGTGTCAGTGGATTTCCTGGGAGGCAAGGGAACTTGTCTCCTCCACTTGGGAACCTGACGGGATGCCCTAATTGTAGCTCTACTTGTTCACCGCCAGGGCAGGAGTCCATCTGTATGGATCTCTTCCTTACACATCCCTTCAAGTGTGCAGGTTCCGACGCGATGCCTTTGTTTTCCATCCCACTAGGTTACATGAAGCTCTTTTTTACAGCTCTGATTGTATAGTTCTTTTGTTGGTTTCCAGTTTTAAACGGAATTTTTTTTCATTTCTCTTTCTGTTCATTATTGATGTATAGAAAAGCAACAGATTTCTGTATGCTAATCTTATACTCTGCAACTTTACTGAATTCATTTATCAATTCTAACACCTTTTTGATGGAGACTTCAGGGTTTTCTTTATAAAGTATCATGTCATCTGCAAACAGGGACTGTTCTTTTTGTCTAATGGCTGTGGCTTGGACTTTGAACACTGTGGTAAACAGACACCAGCCCCTACTATTTTCTATTTTCCTCTGAGTTCATCTGAGTTGCCACTTGAATCTGCCAGCTCCCTGATTGGAGCCCAGCCTCAAGTTCAATCTGGAACTGATGCCTGGAGGGCAACCGCTAGGAGCTGGGAGAGTCAGGGAAAGGATCTGCAGAGGATCCTCTAAGAGGAGGAAGATGACAGACAGGATGACAGCTGGCTCCTTCAGGGACGTGGCCCTCTACAACATGGGGTGATGGAATGAAGGAGTAAACAGCTATGTTACATCTGTAAAATGAGCATAATAACTTTCTCTCACCTTTTTCCTGGGTTTTTGGGGGGAGAGTTTTATCTGGTACTCTACATGGAAAGTACAGATATTTTCATATAGGTATCACCAACTTCTGGATATACTTTGAACCTGACAGTGCATGTGAAAGTAGAAATGTGGAAAGTAGCCTCTGTGTTGGAGTTCCTGGGTGGTGCTGTGGATAGGAAGCACTTGCCAAGGCAGGGGACATGGGTTCGATCCTTGGTCCGAGAAGATCCCACATGCCTCAGAGCAACTAAGCCTGTGTGCCACAGCTGCTGAGTTCGAGCTGTGGAGCTCATGAGCTGAAGCCCATGCCCCTAGCGCCTGTCCTCCGCAACAAGAGAAGCCACCACATTGAGAAACCACCCCACCAAGAAGCCCGAGTACTGCAACGGAGACTACTAGCCCCTGCTTGCTGCAAATAGAGAAAGGCTACGCGAAGCAACAAAGAGCAAACACAGTCAAAAATAAGTATTATTGAAAAGAAAAAGTAGCCTCTGTGTTACAACCAGGTCTTCCTTCCTAGTTAACTAAAATACTAAATTCCTAATTGCATGTCATCATTTAGAAACAAACTATAATATATTTACTTTCAGAGTTCAAACCTATTCCTTATGTCCAGTGATCCTCACAACTGTTCACATGTGAAGTCAACTGGATTAAGTGCAAAGAGCATCCAATTGAGGTTCAGGGTCCTAATTCTGGTGCAGTTGTTCTTTATTTGTAGATCGAATACTAAGTTCATGGAACCTAACATTCTTATTTTTGGTACCACCATTTTTGTTTTTCAATTTCCCACTTTATTTTTGCAATCAGGAGAAGCAATTTTGAGAGTAATCTCCCAAACACTGCTGAGACCAAGCTGAGTTAAGTGAGGTGGGTCTGGTCAGTGGCGCCCTCTTGTGTGAAATGGGAGCATTCTTTGTCAGTAGCTGTGCCAGACTCAGCATTTAATCCTCAGAAGCACAGATTGAGTAGTAGCTCAGCTGGTAAAGAATCCGCCTGCAATGCAGGAGACCCCGGTTTGACTGCAGGATTGGGAAGTTCCTCTGGAGAAGAGGAGGCTACCCACTCCAGTATTCTTGGGCTTCCCTGATGGCTCAGACGGTAAAGAATCCATCTGCAATGTGGGAGACCTGGGTTCGATCCCTGAGTTGGGAAGATCCCCGGGAGGAGGGCGTGGCAACCCACTCCAGTATTCTTGTCTGGATGGAGGAGCCTGGCAGGCTACAGTCCATGGAGTCACAAAGAATCGGCTACGACTGGGCACCTAAGCACAGCACTGAACAAAAGTAGAAATGCTTCGGACTCCCGGCAGGTCAGTTTAGTGTGTTTCAGCAGCCAGCAGTGTGACAAAATGAACATAAAAATTAACTGTCAGAACTAGACTTCTGAGCTTTTTCATAGCTGTGAGCCATCAGACTTAGCCCAGGACTTCTTCCTCAGATTTGCAGAAAGCCCTGTACATAGCCAAAGTTTAAAACTGTTTTCTGAATGCCTGCTAAGAAGTCTAGAGACATCTACTGGCAGAAATGGGTATTATAAATTAATGAGAGGAGCATATTATTCGTGTAATGGAGAAATATAATCATTGAAAACACTGATTCTAAGTGAATTGGCATCGTCTTGGGACGACTGGGGGAGATTTGTGGTTATTAGGGCTCCAGGGAAAAGAAAGAGAGGCGTGGAGAGGGAAGAGCAGTGGTAAACAATGCAGTGGTTGCTTACATCCTCAAACCTCAGACTCTCAAAAGCCCTGTGCACAAAAATGCGGGTTTTTTTTTTTGGGAGGGGGGGTCATACCACACAGCATGTAGGATCTTAGTTCCCTGACCAGGGATTGAACCTACACCCCTTGCATTGGAAGCGCAGAGTCTTAGCCACTGGACCGCAGGGAATTCCCCTATTTTTCTTGTTGTTGGTTGGTTTTTCTTTGTTGTATTTATTTGGCTGGGTCAGGTGTTGGTTGCCCCACGGCATGTATTGAGCCATGTATATCTAAGCATGTACAATCAGGGTAGGACATTTAGCATTTTGCAACAGTTCATTCCCCTAATAATAAAAACTGAATGAAGTGTATAGTCCAGTGTATAGTCCAGTGAAGGGCTGGGCTTCCTCAGGATGCGGTAAACCCAGAGTCTGACGGGCGCTTCAGCCCTACACGCAGGCTCTGCTCAGCCCCACCTGCTCTACTGGAGAGGCCGTGTTCCCTCCTGGCTTCTTCTGCTCTCATTTTAACTAGCTTTTAATTTTTAAAAAAAATAATTCCACTTTTGGCTGTACTGGGTCTGTGTTGCTGTGTGCAGGCTTTTCTCTGGTTGTTGCCAGTGGGTGCTTCCTCTTCCTTGCAGTGCACTGGGCCTCTCCTTGTGACGGCCTCTCTTGTTGCAGAGCATGGGGCTCTACGCGGGCGGGCTTCAGTAGTTGCAGCTCTCCAGCTCTAGAGCACAGGCTCAGTAGAGGCGGTGCACAGGATAAATTCAGCATCACCAATGTTGTGTTTCAAGAGTTCTGGGATATTGAGCTGGAGGTGTCCAGCTGGTATTCCAGCTGGTGTTTAGATATATGGGTCTGAACTAAAAAAAGAGGAGTCTGTGAAACAGACTGGCGGATCTGGGGAGTCTCCAAATGGCAGGTGATGACTGACATGGATTAAGAATTAATTCTTAATCCATTTCAGTGATGAGATGAGATGAGATGGAGAAGTACAATGTCAGGAAGGGGGGAGGGGAACCATAAAATACAGAGGGCATTGTATATTCAGAGAATAATTAAAAGTCGTGTATGAATGTATCCATGAGAAGACTCTTGAGAGAGTCCCTTGGACAAGAAGGAAATCAAACCAGCCAATCCTAAAGGAAATTAACCATGAATATTCATTGGAGGGACTGATGCTGAAGCTGAAGCTCCAACACTACCTGATGCAAACAGCCGACTCATTAGAAAAGACCCTGATGCTGGGAAAGATTGAGAGCAGGAGAAGAGGGGCGACAGAGGATGAGATGGTTGGATGGCATCACCAATTCAATGGAAATGAGTTTGAGCAAACTCTGGGAGATTGTGAAGGACAGGGAAGCCTGGCATGCTGCAATCCTTGGGGTCGCAAAGAGTCAGACATGACTTAGCGACTGAACAACAGCAATGGATGTGGCTTGGGATGGAGCTTGGGATAAAGGTGGAGGAAGGAAAGGGGAGGAACAGAAGGACAAGACAGAGGAAGGAAATGTCGGGACAGATTTTGCTCGGTCTTGATGGCTTCCCCGGCGGTAGGATTGCCCACAGGAAGCAAAAGACCTGAGAACCCTAGTTTTGTCCTCCAACTCAAGTCAAGTAGGGTGGGCCTCTGCAACCTCTGACCCATGAGGTCCTGCTTTCCCCAACTGACCCAGAATCTTCACCCAGCCCACTCTAAGGGCTACCTACACCTTTACCTCCATGAAGTAGAGAAACGGCAACGCATTCATTCCTTCATGCAGGAAAAAAAATGCACCAGTGTGGCCAAAAAGTTCATTCTGGTTTTTCCATAACAGCTTATGGACAACCCAAGTGAACTTTTGGGCCAACCCAATATTAAACACCTGTTGTGTGTCAGCATGCTCTCAGGTAGCAAGGACACAACAGTGATCAAGACAGACTGAAACACCACTTTCATGGAGCTCAAAGTCTAATGGGGGCAAAGAGCATTTAACAATTATAAGAGGGACAAATATGTCTATTCTAGATTCAGAATTCTGTGGTATATGTAATGAAGGGTCCAAGAGAGGAGAGCAAGGAAGAGGGAGGAGATGGGAGCTAGGAGACCTCTGCCACCAGTCATGTCTGTAGCCCTCCAGACTCCTCTGTCCATGGGATTCTCCAGGCAAGAACACTGGAGTGGGTTGCCATGCCCTCCTCCAGGGGATCCTCCCAACCCAGGGATCGAACCCACATCTCTCACATCTCCTGCACTGACAGGTGGCTTCTTTACCACTAGCACCACCTGGGAGGCCCCGTCTTCCAAAAGTTCCGGCGTAATACCAGGTAGATGCTTCGCTGCACGCGTCTTCTCAGCAGTCACAGCACGAGGCTGTAGATCCCTTTTCCATGTCCGTATCAGGTACATTCTCCTGTCACCCATCTGAGTTTGCCATCTGTTTCCTGCCAAAACCATGATTGATACGGACCTTTATGAAAAGATGATTGACAGAAATGAGCAGGGTTAAGGAAACAATAACAAAAATAAAGTTGGGGCATCCAGGTTTAGCAACAGTGAGAAATCATCATCCTTCTTAGGCCCCAGAGGGGAGGGGGAGGAAGCCATGCTACCGTAGCCTGGTGGAGCACTGGAGCCACGAGGAGAGACACTCAACAGAAACTGTCCTGTCAAGACCCAGCCAGCGTCAGAACTGTGGTAGGAAGGTAATAGGAGTAAACACTTCAGTCTCAATCTGTGTGTGTGTTCCCTTCTCCAGTCTTCCAATCGCCGAATACAATCTGAAGCCCACCCCAACCAGTCTTCAAGGTGATCAGCTCAATAGAGATCAGCCTTCTGAGGCCCCCGACCAAAATAAAAGGGCTCATACAGAGAACCAAAAAAATAAATAAATAACCAGCTAATCACACCTCACTGTCATGAACACTTTAAAAAGAGAGTAGATGACTTTTAAAATTTATTACAGGAGTATATATGTTCTTTGGGCAACTTGATTTTTTTAAAGAAAAGGCAGAGAGCCACCGTAAAGTGCCAGGCACAGGGCATGTCAGCCCTGACAGTATGGTCTGCTGGGGGTTGCCAGAGCGCCAACATGCCGGATCAGGCACCTGATCAGCACAACCCATTGTGAGGAATCATGGATTGTTTCTGAGGTTCTAGAATTCCCAAACTCTGTGGCTCGGCACTGGTAGCCTCTGCTCACAGTTTTTCTTCACTGCTCTTGGGTGCCCCTCACCAGGGTCCCCTCTTGCCCAAAATCCAGATGAAGAATTTCCTTCTACTAGTGAGCCTGTGTTTCCTTCGATCTGCCAGAGGTGAGTCCTCTCTCTTGGCTCCAGGTGGACATGGAAGAGGCCTCTTTAAGGCCCTTGAAGAAGACCAGTGTCTTAGTTACCCAGACCAATCTGAAGCAGGAGTGGCTGAACAAGTTCAACTCAAGAGTTGCTGAATCAGTTGATTCCCCCTAGTTAATGGCTTCACCATCAGAGACTAGCTTGGCACAGTCTCATTCCTAATACTTTCAGCCACTCAACACTGTTACCTGCTGCTCTGTGAAATGAGAAGACAGGTCTAGGGTTCTGGAAGTCTGGGAAGGTTTGCCCCAGTGAACTGAGTGTGTGGGACCCTTGTGTAGTTAAGGTAGAAGGAAAGACACAGAAGGGAGTGAGGTATGCCTGAAAGTCATCCTGGGGCCAGAGATCCTAGAAGCCTCCCCTTCTGGCTCAGGTCTGTCCGTTCAGTCATCCGTCTTTCCTCTTCCAGGATCCCCATTCAGGATGAGCTCCATTCCCTTCTTCCTCCTGCAGAAGTGAGAGGCCATGAGTTTCGAGTTCTCCATTAAATGAGAGTGTTTTCTGTAATGTTGGTTCTCTGAGATTTTGTCTTTTGCCCCCTTAGGTTTTCAAAAACTGACTCAGAAACAAAGTTACCAGATGGTAGTATGTGCCAGCCACTCGGTAAGGTCATGAGTCATAAATGATAAGAATGACTAAGAAAGGAGTGTGCTTTTTCAAGCCTCTTTTTTTTCTTTTTGTATCAAAAATCTCTTTGTTAAAACTTCTGTTCACTTTTGAAGAATCAGTCAAGCAGGTAGTATTTCTGTAACAACTTCTTAAAATTAAAAACTCCTAAACGCCTTAATCAGATTTCCCACATGGCACAGTGGTAAAGAATCCACCTACCAACGCAGGAGATGCAGGTTCTATCCCTAGGTCAGGAAGATCCTCTGGAGGAGGAAATGGCAACCCACTCCAGTATTCTTACCTGGAAAAATCCCGTGGACAGAGGAGCCTGGCAGACTCACAAGTCTGCAAAGAATGTACACAACTGAGCACTTACACAAAAGCCTTAGTCTATCTTTTCTTTCCTTTATCAACAGATTCTAATGCTAGTCTTTTGAAAGTCATTGGTTATAAGGACTTCAAATCACTCAAGATACACACACACACACACACACACACACACACA
>SJYV01005184.1:969687-1049601 GCA_006410875.1 Neotragus pygmaeus | reverse complement strand
GTCAAAGGCTTTGGCATAGTCAATAAAGCAGAAATAGATGTTTTTCTGGAACTCTTGCTTTTTCCATGATCCATTGGATGTTGGCAATTTGATCTCTGGTTCCTCTGTCCCTTCTAAAACCAGCTTGAACACCAGGAAGTTCATGGTTCACGTATTGCTGAAGCCTAGCTTGGAGAATTTTGAGCATTACTTTACTAACGTGTGAGATGAGTGCAATTGTGCGGTAGTTTGAGCATTCTTTAGCAAAGAATGCTCAAACTACTGCACACAAATTCTTACAGGATTATAATCAGGATGATACTATATTATATTCCTCTCAGCTTTTTGATAGGATTAATAACATATGCAACATTAAAGTCTATTCCCCACCCTCTTCTAGGTTATTCAGCCTAAATCAGTTACTCAAAGAGTAATAATAATTTTAAAAAGAGTAATAATTAAATTGTCTGCATGATGCTACACTTAATAAAATAAAAGCTGTACTTAAGGAGTATTTGTCTGATGGTCATTGATAAACTGGATTAAATGTAGGAGAGATAGGTCAGAAGAGAATGACCAGCTAAGAGTTTTGTAATTCCAAACGCAAGGTCAGGAGGAGGAAAAATTAAAGTTAATTGAGCACTTCAGCAATGGACTAGGCACTTCACAATTTACCTTATTGAAGACTCATAACAACTCCATGAAGTAGGAGTAAATAGTACATCAAAAGGAATCTCAATGCAGAGATATAGAAGTACACAATATTTTTATCTTAATAATTCATAGCAACTTGGTTTTCTGTTCCCAACCATATGGATAGGGGATTGGGTGTGGGAAAAAACATGAACTTGCCAAAATAAAGATCTTAATCGCTTCTGGTAGTTTTCGTGGCCTCATTATATGTATTTGTCATCTCTAGTTCCAAATTCATTTTGTTTGGAGTTTAAAATCTTCCACCCTCGGTTTCAGCTAGGATTACTCAGTTGCTGAAACACTGCAGAGTCTCTCTCCGTTGTATCTCCATTCCGACCTTACACCCACAGGGGAACTGGAGGGAGGCGAGCGGTGGAATTCTGGTTACATGAACGATGGGACGCTGATTTCCTGATGCTGGCTTTGTCAGGGAGGCACAAGCGCTTTTGGTGCCCCTGTGCCCACTCAGGGTACACAGATCCACACAAATATGGCGGATCTTAAAATTCTTCCCTTCAATCACTAAGGCAGTCTCTGCGGTTCCTTAACACCCCTGGCCTTCATGGTCCCTCAAGCAATCGGTTGACTGCCTCCAGCCTCTGCAGTATCTTCAGGTGCGTGAGCAGACCCCCAGAAACCTAGTGATCTCACATGAGCCTTGCTCCATAGGAAAGAACTCCTTCCCGGGACATCCTCTCTCACCCTCACCACCTCTCTTCTATTACTTCTCCATCCCAGGAGCATCAGCTCAATCTGATGAGCTTCTTGGCTCTATGGATCATCAAGCATCAGTTCAGCACCTCTCAAGTGACTACTTCTCACTTGCAAACCCTTCGGATGAGGCTTTATACGAGACTTCTTCACTCGACACTTTAAGCGAGCGTGGCTCAAGTGAGACTGCCGCAGCCCAGCATGCTTCTGATGAGCCGTTGGCAGTTGAACACGCAAGTGGGCCCGCTTCAGTTGATCACTCTACTGTGGCTGAGCATGCTCCAGGGGAGGCTGCTGCAGGGGAGCACACTCTCAATGAGCACACTTCCGGTGAACAACCTTCTGTGGAACAGCCTATAGGTGAGCAGCCTCTAGGCGAACAGTCTGTCGGTGAACAGGCCACAGGTGAACAGCCCACAAACGAACAGGTTGCAAGTGATAAACCTGCAGGGGAGCAGTCTGCAGTTGAACTGATCTCAGCCGAACAGGTCTCAGGTGAATCATCAGGGGAACAGCCCTCAGAACTCCCACCTTCAAGCACATTTTCAGGTGAGTCGTATTTGCATGGGTGCCCTTCCTTGACTTTCCGTGGGAAGTAGGTGGCACATCAAGAAAGCCAGTTTTAAGGCATTCAGAAGAAAGAACAGTGCAGACACAGAGCAAACAACTCTCTCAAAGGATTTCTTTACATTTCTTTGCAATAGTCCCCAGAGGCAGAGTTCAGGTGTTGTGGGGCTTTTGAAGGCTAAACAGTTCAGAGGGCCCTCTTTAAGAAAAAACACAAGCTGCCAGCTGTCCCTGTAACTTCATTCCACATAAGAAATTATGAAAATGAATGCCCACAGCTCCACTGGAAGAAGGGGCTCATGGAAGACAACCTTGGTGAGCTTCAGGCTAAATCGGCCTGTTCACAAACTATGTTAAAATCTTTGCAAGTCCTCCAATAACATGGCTAGCACCAGAATAGGCAGCTCTGGGCTTGTTTTGGTCTGAACATGATGTCAGTGGAAATAATAAACAATCATTAATAATAGAAAAGTTTTACTTGAGCCAAACTGAGGACTAGTTGGCTTCGCAGATTAGTCTGAGAAACGGCCCTGGAGAAGTAGTTTTTGGCACAGTTTTATATCTCATCCAGACAAGGCATATGGAACAAGTCAGGGATATATTTCTTCATGGTTTAAAAAAAACACAACAGACCAGTTCATACACATACAGCACGTACAGTTTGGGCTCCCCACATGGAAAGGGAGTTTAATCATCAATGGAAGACTTGAATCGGTGTCCCAGAAAGAAGGGTATTTAACCTTTATTTTTAATGTAAACTTTTTTTTTTTTTTAACTTCTGGTCAATGTGACCTTTCCTTTATTAATTAAATGTATGTTTAGATGCACAATGTATGTTCGATAGGCCACAAAGAAGCTACTGCAGTTAGCAAAAAATTCAAGTTAACTCATGTATAAGCCAGAATGACTTCTCTAGACCTCAATATGTGAACGTTTCTTTTATCAATGGAAAGCAAAGCATGCCAACACTTCTGTCCACAAGATACAGAATAAGTTCCCAGGACAACTGCAGTTCTTTGGCTCTTACAAGGGTTTGTTCAAGGAAGGAAAACAAGATTTAACATTTAATGTCTCAAGTTATTACTAGACATAAACACTTTATGTTCACCCCATTTTCTAAGTAGAGGTATTCCAAATTTTCAGAAGAGCGAACTGAGGTTTGCCTCATCTGGCTATCAAGAAGTAAACCTAGAATTCACACTTTAGTATGACTCCAAAGCCCATATTCTTTCCCCTTTATGCTTCCTTAATTAGGAAATTGGCAGTGGAAACAGGCAATACTGAGTCATTTCAGAGAAGCTCTGCCCTTTGTGACAAACTGCCCTGATTGAGGTGAATTTGAAAGTAGCAAATTGATACAAACACTTTACGAGGTTTGCAACATTAGAACATTCCAATATAGTCTTTTTTTTTTAAGCAATTTCTCTTTTCCTTGTTATTTACTTTTGATGCATACCATTTAAAGTCTTTATTGAATTTTATAGTACTGCTTCTGTTTTTTATGTTTTGATCTTCTGGCCTTGAGGCATGTGGGTTCTTAGCTCTCCAACCAGGGATTGAACCCTCCCCTCCCCCCACATTGGAAGGAGGAGTCTTACCCACTGGATCACCAGGGAAGTCCTTAACATAGTTTATTAATCAGTCAAATTTTACTGCAAGTGTCTGTGCTTTGTGGATAAGTGAGGGTATCTTGAGGAGTATGAACGTCACGTGAAAAGTTCCATTGCTCCTATTGAGTTAGACACAGCGGAAGGGCATCTAATGATCAATGTCCAGGAAGCCACTGAGCTATGAATTAAAGTTAGTACTAGAGGGAGAAAGGTGGGATTCATCAGCAATGAATATCATAGATGAAGCAGTAAGAATGAAGTCATTTTCTCTGGTATGGAAGAGAAAAGATGCTTTTTCAGACCTACAAAATGGTTCTACTTGTTGTCCATCATCCCTTCCCAGATGTGTCTCAAGGCTACACACCTGGATCACAGGGTTATTTCATCAAGCTGATCTTAAATTTTTCAGGCCCATCGTTAAGCTGCCACACATGCTCTTATATGAATGACCAAGGAAAATGTCTTCGTGGCGAGGGAGTCTGCTCCACTCAAAACTCCCAGCAGTGCATGTTAAAGAAGATCTTTGAAGGTATGTGGGGACTTCATGGGCTGGTCTTTGACAGAGAACTCATCACCCAGCTTGAGTACTGATGGAGGAGGGGGTGGTTAGGGTGGCAGGAGCCAGAGGAGGGATCAAGCTGGGATTCCCTAGAAGCTTAGAGATTCAAGAGGACCTCAATTCTTACAAGAATCAACAGTAGAACTCCAGCTATTGAGGGAGAGGCCCTTCCCCAAAGGAAGACAGAGAGATTGTCTCTTCCTATTAATGTGAGTTGCCCCTTGAACCAGTGGGACATTGACTGCAAGCTCAGGAATGTGTCTATCTTGTTCATGGCTATATATTCCTAGCACTTAGCACAGTGGCCAGTCCATGGCAGGCATTTAAAGTACTGAATAAATGAACCAAGTAGTCAACAGTTGTCCACTAGTCTGTGTTCACAAGTTGCCAGGCCTCTCTGAGTGTATTCCCACACCCCTCCACCCTTACACTCAGTCCTTGCACTCGGTTGCTCAGAGGTGTAGAGCACTTTGTGACTCCATGGAATGTAGCCCACCTGGCTCCTCTGTCCATGGGATTCTCCAGGCAAGAATACTGGAGTGAGTTGCTATTTCCTACTCTGGGGGATCTTCCTGACCCAAGGGTCGAACTTGCATCTCCTGTGTCTCCTGCATTGGCAGGTGGGTTCTTTACCACAGTGCAACCTGGAAAGCCCATATTCAGTCCTTATCCCTCAAATAAGGGAAGGGATCTTGGTTACTTTATCCTGTGAACCCCACTGCCTGACTTCTCTTCTGGTTTGTCTAGTCCCTCACTAGAGAGAGTAGGCAACTGATGGGGAAATAGCCCAGAAGAAGCAGGTGGAAGGGGAAGGGAGAAAGAATATGCAAGTTGGAGGACTTGGTCATGCCTGTGCAGGCACTCTGGGCACCATGATGAAAGTAAGATTCAACAAGGTAGCTCTGTGCTCATTACAGTCTGTCTCTGCTTCTTTCAGGTGGAAAACTTCAATTCATGGTTCAGGGCTGTGAGAACATGTGTCCATCCATGAACCTCTTCTCCCACGGAACCAGGATGCAAATTATATGCTGTCGAAATCAGTCTTTCTGCAACAAGATCTAGCAGCCTATGCCCTGGCTTCTTTATCTGACTCAGGCACAAAAATCCTCCACCACACTAATGGATTCAATTTATATTTAGTGTCTTCTCCAGGCAACTGCTAATTACATCTTTCTCTGCCTGTCAGACCGGAAGCTCTAATATCCTATCTTTCCTCTCCAGGCCATTACCCATCCTTCTCTGCCCTCCGTCTTTCCTATTCCTTTACCCCATCACTCAACATTCTTTTCTTTCTCAATAAATTTTGCATAATTAAAAAATATTGACTCTAGGGAGACATCTTTTTCCATCAACCAGGGGCAGGGTCACCCTGAGCTTCCTTCTGCTCCACACACTAAAGTGGTGGCAATTTTAAAAGATTTATTTCATTTTTTTGTTTATTTTTGGCTGTGGTGGATCTTTGCTGCTGTGTGTAGGCTTTCTCTAGTTGCAGCTGCGGAGCACAGGCTCTAGGCACGCACGCTTAGTAGTTATAGCGCACCGGGTTTAGTGACCCTGCGACATGTGGGTTCTTCGCAGAGCAGGGATCAAATCCGTGTCCCTTGCATTGGCAGGTGGATTCTTTACCACTGGACCACCAGGGAAGCCCTAAAGTGGATGCATTTTCAAACAATTCCACATTCCTCAAAGTGAAGGGGTCCCCCAGGGCAGGGACCATGACGAGGAATGCAAAGTAGGTGTAAACTTTTTAGGAGCTTAAAATAATATTACAAGTCCTTGTCTCAGACCCCAACCTTTCCATCCCTATGGAAACCAAACTCACTTCTACTTACCACAATGTTCAAAACCCACCCCTTCTTGGGACCTTGAGAGTTATAAGTGGAGACTCTATGTTTAACAGAATTATAATAATGATTCCTTTTAATTTATCTGCTACATAAATAGAACAGGTCATAGTTATCTTAATTAAATCTTTTTGTCACACACAATGTCACTGGTTTGTCTCAGCATAGAGGGGCAGGTGGAAATTGTATACAGCCCCTTTCATCTTGTATTAGAGTTAAACTCTTCAAAGTGTTTTTACATCTGATCCACTGAAAAGAGCCTAGAAAGGCAGGCAGGAAAGATAGCATCATCCTGAGTTCACAAGTAAGAAAGTCTGACATAGAAATGTTTTATATATTCAGATTCCATGTCATTCCAAACATATCAAGGTTACAGAGCAGCAGTGAGCCAGGGCCAGATTGCATGATCTCAATCTGAGCAAATAGCACAGTATAAATATTAGGTAAAACAGTTCTTTCAACACCAAAATCAAACCTCTGTCCCACACAAGCCCATTTCTTATCAGCCACTGCTCCCCACACCTCTGTTTAAAAGCCCCTGAAAAATCAATGTTTTTGCTCTGGTTCTTATCAAGGATTTTATGTGTGTGTTTGTAGGAAAGATTTACTTGAAGAAATATTACAATATATAAAAACTACATTAGGTCTTAATTTCCACTCATACAGTGGCAAATTTGATATGATACATAATAAAAAACTTTAAAAATCCAGAATGGACACAGTACTGCACAACTTGATCACTAAGTCAAATTAGCTGATAAGCAAACCTCACAGAACAGTCGTCAGCCAAGGTCAAAAACACCATGTACAACACATCTGAATTGACAGATTTTTAAATATATTAAAAATATAGCAATGGTGGTGCATGTTGGGAACCCCTGGTGTCAGAAACAAAGAGAAATAAAATTCTACTAACATTATAGATGCTATTTTTTTGATGGAGGGAGATAAATGTTAGCTAAATGTATTAAACACAGCTATATCTACTGTGCTCTGATTAGTCATTCAGTTGTGTCTGACTCNAGAGGAACACAGAATCCAGAATCTCTCAAATGCATCACTCAGTATGTCCAACACATAATACAAATCATCAAGCAAAAAAAAAAAAAAAAAAAACACCACAAGAAAATGTAACAGATAGCTAAGAAAAATTTTTTAAAAAGATACTGGCCCTAAGATGAACCAGACATTGAAATTAATGAACAAAAGCAGTAAACAACTATTTGAGATATGTTCAAGAACCTAAAGAAGAGGATTAAGAGGTGCAAATTTCTAGGGACAAAAGAAGTCAGGGGAATCTAATGTGCAGCATAGGAAACACAGTGAACAATACTGGAGCAACTCTGTATGGTAACAGACATTAACTGACTTATTGTGGTGATCATTTTGTAATGTACAAAAAATACCAGGGACTTCTCTGGAAGTCCAATGGTTAAGACTTCACCTTCCAATGCAGAGAGTGAAGGTTCAACCCCTGGTGGGAGAGCTAAGATCACACATGCCTCATGGCCAAAAAAACAGAACATAAACAACAGAAACAATACTACAACAAATTAAATAAAGACTTTTAAATGGTCCACATTTAAAAAAAAAACTAAAAAAAAATCAAATCACTATGTTGAACACCTGAAAATAATAGAATACAAATCAATCATGCTTAAAGATAAATGAATCCAAAATTTTAAAATTAATTTTAAAAGGGGGAAGAAAATTTAAAAATTAATTTAAAAGGGGGGAAAGAATCTAAAGGAAATTAGAGTCATATGAATAAACAAGACTCCCAAAAGTTTGGAAACACAAAAAGACAATTCTAAATGATCCATGAGTCAAAAGATAAATAATAAAATAATTGGGAAAAAAATTTGAGCCAGGTAACAAAAATACAACACATGAAAATTTGTGGCATTAAATACAGTGAAACTTAGAAATGCATGATTTGAAATACTTATATGCAATACATAGGGGCTTCCCAGGTGGCGCTAGTGGTAAAGAGCCTGCCTGCCTACGCAGGAGACAGGAGACCCAGGTTAGGTCCCTGGGTCGGGAAGATTTCCCTGGAGGAGGGCATGGCAACCCACTCTAGTATCCTTGCCTGGAGAGTGCCCGTGGACAGAGGAACCAGGCTGGTTACAGTCCACGGGGCCACAAAGAGTCGGACATGACTAAAGTGACTTAGCACGCACACACAACACATAAAATTGACACAGGACTAGTGTCCTGAAAGTAAAAAGTGGAAGTGTTAGTCGCTCAGTCACATCTGACTCTTACTGATTCCTTGGGCTGTANGGCCACAAAGAGTCGGACATGACTAAAGTGACTTAGCACGCACACACAACACATAAAATTGACACAGGACTAGTGTCCTGAAAGTAAAAAGTGGAAGTGTTAGTCGCTCAGTCACATCTGACTCTTACTGATTCCTTGGGCTGTAGCCCGCCAGGCCAAGAACACTGCAGTGGGTATTCTTGGGGAAGGGAGAACATTCCCTTCTCCAGGGGATCTTCCTGACCGAGGATCAAATCTGGGTCTTGTTCACTGCAGGCAGATTCTTTACCATCTGAGCCACCAGAGAAGCCCAAATGTCTCTATTTACAGAAAACACAACGGGCAGTTGAAACACGTAGAAACTGAACCACACTGATGCAAATTCAGACTAAGAATTAGACAGTAAACCAGCTGGGTTCTTCTACCAATAAATTACAAGGAGAAAAAAATCAGACAGGGAGAACAAAGGGGGAATTTGCAACAAAAAGCAACTTAGACATCAGTCAACTTCTAATATGGACTTTATTTCGATCCTGATTCAAAAAAACTGTAAAAAGTAAGAATTGGAAATCTGAACACTGGATGGATATCAGTGAAGACCCATGGGGAAAGGATAATCTTTTCACCAGTGCTAAATTAGATAGCCGTATGGGGAAAAAAATGCTACCTGACCTCCTATTATACACAAAAATCATTTTCAGGTAAACTGTAGATCTAAAGGTGAAAGCCAAAACTATAAAGCTTTTGGAAGATACCATAAAAGAAAACCTTCATGATTTTGAAGTAGGGAATGAGTGTTGAAGTAGGAAACAAAAACTGCTAGACAGAGGCAAGTCTTAATTGAACTACATTAAAACTACAATCTTATATGAAGTGTGAAGTAAGTCACAGAATGGGAGTACACATGTTGCTGTTGTTCAGTGGCCCAGTCATGTGTGACTCTGTGACCCTATGGACTGCAGCCCACCAGACTCCTCTATCCATGGGATTTTCCAGGCAAGTATACTGGAGTGGGTTGCCATGCCCTCATCCTCCTCCTCCAGGGGATGTTCCCAAGAGAGGGACTGAACTTGAGTCTCTCATGTCTCCTGTATTGGGAGGCAGGTTCTTTAACAGTAGCACCACCTGGGAAGCCCTATTTTGTGCATATTTGCTGAATTAAATAGGAGCTGCTGAACTGAATTCAGAGCATGAAAACCACATCAAGGATGATTTCTAGAGTTTTGGCTTAAGAAACTAGGGGGGTAAATGTGGCATTTATTGAGGTGGGGGGAACTAGGGAGGAGTAGGTTGGAGGACAGGGATCAAAAGCTGTATTTGGTCAGGAGATGAGTATTAGTCAAAGGGAAATGTCAGGTAGACCATGGCTGTAAAAGTCTGGAGTTCAGGGGAGAGGTCAAAGCCAGGGACTGCTTTGTTTATGAGAGTTACCAATGGTTGGCTGACAATTCTCTCTCTTCTTTTATTCTTTTGGCCATGCTGTGTGGCATGTGGGAACTTAGCTCCCCAACCAGGGATCAAACCCTTGCTCCCTGCAGTAGAAGCTTGGAGTCTGAACCACTGGACCACCAGAGAATTCCCTGCCTGATAATTCTCAAGAACAAAATTTCTTATTTGAGAATGTACTGGCTTAATTCTTAGAAGTTGCCTATAGGTTTAAATTTATTCCTCCTGTGAGTTGTTGCTCAGTCACTCATGTCTGACTCCTTTTGACCCCATGGACTGCAGCATATCAAGCTTCCCTGTCCTTTACAATCTCCCAGAGTTTGCTCAAACTCATGTCCACTGAATCAGTGATGCCATCCAGTCATCTCATCCTCTGCCATCCCCTTCTCCTCTTGGCTTCAATCTTTCCCAGCATCAAGGTCTTTTCAAATGAGTCAGCTCTTTGCATCAGGTAGCCAAAGTATTGGAGTTTCAGCTTCAGCATCAGTCCTCCAATGTATATTCAGGACTGATTTCCTTTAGGATTGAATGATTGGATCTCCTTGCAGTCCAAGGGACTCTCAAGAGTCTCCTCTAACACCGTAGTTCTAAGGTATCAATTCTTCGGTGCTCAATCTTCCTCGTGGTCCAGCTCTCATATCTGTACATGACTACTGGAAAAACAATAGCTATACCACAGTAATACCATTTACCAAGATATATAATATATGATAAACTCTATAAAGTTTCATGTTGGCTTCAGACTAGAATAACTGGCTAATTTTTATAAATCACCAAGAAATGGGAATAGTGGGGCCCAATCTAACACATTCAAATGTTAATATAAATTCCAGTGAAAGAACAAAATCTTACTAAAATTAACAGGTGAAATAAGCCAGGAATTTCATTCCTCACCATCTAGAAGTTTAGTCACCAATGAGTTTACAGAGTTAGCTATTCAATTTCAAAATAGAATTTATTTATGTAATAAAGAATTAAAATATGGCTGTGAAAGTAGAAAATAATATAGAAAAATATTTAAAATGTGCAACAGTAATTCCAAGTAAAGGTAGTTAAGCACTAGAGTTTATGCTCAACTTCTATTTGAAAGACCAATCATACATATTAACTATACCAGAAAAAAACATACCTACTTGCAATTTTAATTATTGTTCAAAAACAGCTTTATGTACCTCGTCAGGCCCTTTTAAGTACAAATCTTGGGGTATACATTTTGAAGCTGGCTTCACTTCACAGACTGACTGATAAATTTACTGTCCCACAAATAACAAGTTTTGGGGTTTTTTTTTACTAATTTATCCATGTGATTAAGTCAATGTGCAGGAAATATGTACTTTTTGGATGGAACCAAATATTTTGGTAGAATGGGACAAGAGTATCATTTTTCATTATATTGGTATAAAAGCTGGTAAACTCATGTAACCCCAGAGCATGGTTTCCACCAGGCGGGTCTCAATTCAGACACTAACTGCAAATGAAGGAATATCTAAATGAATTCTAACTGCCCTTTCCCCAAAGTTTCACTTACAGTTAAGATGTAGATTATTATTTGTATGAAGAATATACAAAAGAAATTGAAAATGTTTGACTAGAGGGAAGACAATTCTTCAGGGATTACAGTTTGCAGTTTGCAGAATAGATAATCTTCTCTAGGAAGAATAATGTCCACATAGCAGCACTATATTCACCAGGAATCCCAGAACCAGTGGATCTATCATGTGACAGGAAGCCAAACCTTCTGGCTGCTCACCACATCACTCAGCTTCCCCTTGATCTTCAGAAAATGTCTCTTGAATTCCAATCCATCACCCTATATTAGGAATAATATCCAAAACTCATGTTAAAAAAAAAAAAAAGACTATGCCATAAAATCAAACTTTCTTTAGTGGTATGTAGAGACAAACATCCATAGATATGTCCAGTTATCCTCATTTCAGGTCTTCTTACAAAGACAAAACACCTTCATAGAAGAAAAGTTAAAGTGAGAGTCACTCAGTTGTATCCGACTGTTTGTGACCCCATGGACTATACAGCCCATGGAATTCTCCAGGCAAGAATACTGGAGTGGGTAGCCGTTCCCTTCTGCAAAGGATCTTCCCAACCCAGGGGCTGAACCCAGGTCTCCCGTATTGCAGGCAGATTCTTTACCAGCTAAGCTACAAGGGAAGCCCACGTAGAAGAAATGGCTACATAAATAATTCTGACTTGACTTTCGGCCCATTACACTGGGCCCAGAGAGCAGAAACCAATGGCATCTTGTGCATTTCAATTGTGGATAGCTCTGGACCTAGGTCACTGTTTTTCATAGGCACTGGGAGTTTATAAACTAAAAATAAGCTACACAACTACACTTAAGTCTTGCCAAAACACTGTGGCAACAAAGCCAGTGATTTAGTTATGTGAAGAATTTCACTACTCTAGGATCTTAATTTAATTCCATATCAAGCATCTGGACAATAGTATTGCAGCAAGCTGCCAATATAAAGAAAGTGACCAACTCTTCCAGCCTCGTTCAGAGCCATGTACAATCTTTCAGGAAATAGAGAAAATGTTATTTTGGTCTTATGTATCAAGGGCTTTAAAACTATAACCTCAGAACCACTAATTTCTACAGAAAGAATCAGAAATGTGAATAAAACTCTGAGTATGAATCAGAGTTTGATTCATGAGTATATGAGTATGAATATATATATATATATATATGAGTATGAGTATATGAGTATGAATCACAACGTAGCTTGTAACAGATTTAAAGGTTCATTAATTATAATGTGCAAACATTTTGATAAATCACAATTTTTATGAAAAATACTATATAGAAACTCAATAAGAAAAAGCTTAAAATGCTACAAAATGCCAAAGGTAATTAAAGATTATTTTATTTGTTATTTACAGATTACACAAAAACCAAAAACTTTTATAATAAGGAATGTTATTTGAAAAACTGTTTTGGAAGACTAGATAATGACAAGAACAAATGTTCATAATATTAACTAAAAAAAAAACAAGTTAACATATATTTAAATATAATACCAGTAAAAAAAATCTCCACATGAGTATTTCCATATAGCATGTATTATAAGTAATAGTAAGGTTACTCTAATACAATATCAAAAATAAATCTGTTTTCTATGGATGATAAAATTAAACTTGATTCTTACTTTCTTTTTTACACTTTGTGTTTTTAAAATTTCTAAAATGAACATGTAATACTTCTTCAAAAATAACAAAACAAAGTTTTCTCTCTTAAAAAATCTGCTAATCTATATACCTTAGAAAGCCGGAAGTCAATTAAGATCTTCTCATCCATTTCTACCAGATTCACTTTGAAAATCAGCTTATTGTTTCTTCTATCAGTTGTTGATACAGTAACCTAAGACAATAAAAATAAGGTTAAAGCATATGTGTGGATGGAAAATACTCTAAATAAAAGCTATAATCTCAGTTCAGTGATACTACTGGGATGCAAATTTGAGAAAAGCTTTTACAATAGGACCAGTGCCGCCAAACATCCCATTCCTTCCAGAACTTTTCCTCTCTTGACGGGTACGTGTGTGTCCACCCAGACCGACGTGTAAACAGAACGTAGCGCATCATTGGGAATTGAGTCTATGTGAATGCTTAGCAACAGAAGAAATTTAGTGTTTTATCAAAATACAACTGAAAGAAGAAACAATTGAAGAGAATGAAACTAGAATGAGAGGGAAAACAAGATTATTAAAACAAGAAAGAAAAAGAGAGGCTAGGTTTTTGGGTAAAAAGCTACAACGTTGATCAGAAGATGGCAAAGGTTCTAAGAGGTCTTTCAACTTCCACGTTTAGAAGCACAGGTTAGAAGACTGACATGGAAAGAAAGGCCCAGCCAACAGCCAGCATCGCGATCCCAAAAGTGGATGAGGCTGTCTTGGACCATCAGGCACAGAAAAGCCATCAACTTCAGCTGGCTGGATAAGCCCAAATTAAGATCAGCAGATTTGCCTAGCTAAGCCCAGCCCAAAGTACAAAAACTTTTTAATAATTCTCATCTCACACAGGGAGGGCTTTCATTAAAAAGAGACAATAACAAGTGTTGACAAGGATGAAGAGAAATTGAAACCCTCATACATGGCTGGTAGGAATGTAAAATGGTGCCGCTGCTTTGAAAAATCATTTGGCAGTTCCTCAAAAGATAAACACAAGAGTTATTGTATGCCCAGCAATTCTGATCACAGGTATATACCAAAGAAATTGAAAACATCTTCTGGACTGAAACTGTGTCCCCTCAAAATTCATATGTTGAAGCCCTAATTCCCAATGCCCCAGGATGTGACTATTTTGGAGATAAGACCTCTTTAATGAGGTAGTTGTTCAGTTGCTCAGTGGTATCCAACTCTGCGATCCCAGGGACTGTAGCATACCAGGCTTCCCTGTCCTTCACCATTTCCCAGAGCTTGTCAAATTCATGTCCACTGAGTTGGTGATGCCATCCAACCATCTCATCCTCTGTCGTCCCCTTCTCCTGCCTTCAATCCTTCACAGCATCAGGGTCTTTTCCAGTGAGTCAGTACTTCGCATCAGGTGGCCCAAGTATCGGAGTTTCAGCTTCAGCATCAGTCCTTCCAATGAATATTCAGGGTTGATTTCCTTTAGGATTAACTGGTTTGACCTCCTTGCAATCCAAAGGACTCTCAAGAATCTTGTGCACCACCACAGTTCAAAGGCATAAATTCTCTGGTGCTTAGGCTTCTTTATGGTCCAGCTTTCACATTCATACATGACTACTGGAAAAACCATAGCTTTGACTATACAGACCTTTGTTGGCAAAATGATGTCTCTGCTTTTTAATATGCTGTCTAGGTTTGTCATTGCTTTTCTTCCAAGGAGCAAGTGTCTTTTGATTTAGAGGTGACTAAATTCAAAGGAGACCATTAAGAGGGCTCTAATTCAATCTGACTGGTGTCTTCATTAGAAAAGGAAATCAGGAGACAGCAAGTGACAGATACAGGGGATGTGTGCACAGAGAAGACAAAGCAAAGGAGGAGACAGCAAGAAGGTGGCCACGTAAAAGCCAAGGTTCCAGAGGAAACCAGCCCTGCCAGAACCTTGGTCTTGGACTTCAGTGTCTAGAACTGTAGGAAAATAAATTTCTGTAAATAAACAAATAAATACTTCCTAGTCTATGGTATTTTGTTATGATGGCCCTTGCAAACTAAAATACCTGTGTTCACACAGAAACCTGAATGCTCACAGCAGCACTATTCATAACAGCCAAAAAGTAGATACATCATCCCAAATGCCCATCAATAGATAAATGGTTACACAAAACAGTCTATTCACATAATGGAATAAAAGGAATCATTTACCCATTAAAAGGAATAAAGTATTGATAAATGCTACAACATGAATTAACCTTGAAAATACTATGTTAAGTAAAAGAAGACAAACACAAAGGGTTATATACTATATGATTCCATTTATATGAAATGGCCAAAAACAGGAAGTCCACAGAAAGTATATTAGTGACTGACAGGAAGGAAGGAACAAAGAATGACTGCTAATTGGTAGAGAGTTTATTTGGGAGGGCAGTGGGAAGTTCTAGATTTAAATGGTGATAACTCCATNCAAGAATCTTGTGCACCACCACAGTTCAAAGGCATAAATTCTCTGGTGCTTAGGCTTCTTTATGGTCCAGCTTTCACATTCATACATGACTACTGGAAAAACCATAGCTTTGACTATACAGACCTTTGTTGGCAAAATGATGTCTCTGCTTTTTAATATGCTGTCTAGGTTTGTCATTGCTTTTCTTCCAAGGAGCAAGTGTCTTTTGATTTAGAGGTGACTAAATTCAAAGGAGACCATTAAGAGGGCTCTAATTCAATCTGACTGGTGTCTTCATTAGAAAAGGAAATCAGGAGACAGCAAGTGACAGATACAGGGGATGTGTGCACAGAGAAGACAAAGCAAAGGAGGAGACAGCAAGAAGGTGGCCACGTAAAAGCCAAGGTTCCAGAGGAAACCAGCCCTGCCAGAACCTTGGTCTTGGACTTCAGTGTCTAGAACTGTAGGAAAATAAATTTCTGTAAATAAACAAATAAATACTTCCTAGTCTATGGTATTTTGTTATGATGGCCCTTGCAAACTAAAATACCTGTGTTCACACAGAAACCTGAATGCTCACAGCAGCACTATTCATAACAGCCAAAAAGTAGATACATCATCCCAAATGCCCATCAATAGATAAATGGTTACACAAAACAGTCTATTCACATAATGGAATAAAAGGAATCATTTACCCATTAAGAGGAATAAAGTATTGATAAATGCTACAACATGAATTAACCTTGAAAATACCATGTTAAGTAAAAGAAGACAAACACAAAGGGTTATATACTATATGATTCCATTTATATGAAATGGCTAAAAACAGGAAGTCCACAGAAAGTATATTAGTGACTGACAGGAAGGAAGGAACAAAGAATGACTGCTAATTGGTAGAGAGTTTATTTGGGAGGGCAGTGGGAAGTTCTAGATTTAAATGGTGATAACTCCATAATCCTGTGACAAACTTAAAACCACTAAATTGTACATTTTTAAATGGTTAAAGTGATCATTTTTATATCATGTGAGATTTATCTCAATAAATCTACCTAAAAAAAAAAGTAAGATATCTATATAAGTGAGAGGATAATCAGGCTGGCTTCAGGTTTCCTCACAGTAACATTTTCCCCTAACTTTTAATTTTGAAAGTTTACAAATCTACAGAAAAACAGTAAGAATCCTACAATAAATAACCACAAATGTTTACTGGCCTTATAAACCTAGATAAGCATGTTTACTTCTTTTTTACATGATTGTCTTTTTTTTTTCTTAGTTTTTAAACTAAGTTATAAATTACACACACTTTACCATGTATCTCCTGCAGACATTCTCTTACAACCCACAGTATTATGATCACACCAAAAAAATCTGACACTGATACAAAAACATTATCTTACATAAAACTCATATTCAAATTTTCCCAATTGTTCTAATAACATCATTTATAGTTTTCTTTTTCTTTAAATCCATGATCTAGTGAAAGACCATGCATTACATTATTTATCAAGCCTCTTTAGTCTCCTTTAATACAAAATATTCCTTTCTCTTTGTTTTTCACAATATTAAGACTTTTGAAAAGCCTAAAGACAGATCAGAATTTTAATATTCAATATTATAAATATTTAATATTCAATATTATAAATATGCTATAACAATGTAAACAACAAAAATCAGCAATTGGGAGCAGGGAAGATGGAGGAAGCATGGAATTGTTAAATGGATCCATCTTTCACAGAAGGAAGCTCATTGCTGTTACAATTTAAGTATAACACATAGTTTTAAAGAAAATAAGACTTGAATCTCTTAGTATTTGTAATAACCTCTTTAAGAAATACTAGTTCTTAAGGAAAAAACATTGTACTTAAATTTCAATGGTTTCTTTTTCAAATTAAACTAATTACTTCATATTTTTAATATATACATAAAATGATAGCATTGTAAAATTTATTTTTAATTGAAGGATAATTGCTTTACAGCATTGCATTGATTTCTACCAAATATCAACATGAATCAACCACAGAATGATAGCTCTTTTTTTACTCAAATATTTTAAATTTTTCTTCAGGAAAAGATCTAACAAAAATCAATGAAACATACCTGATTCATACAACTTTTCTTCCACTGATAGCCCAATTTCTCACAAGTTTCTTTCAGGCATTGATAAGATTTGTCTGCATCCAATCTGGTAAAAAATCGTGTCATTCTTTTGACTAAGCGCTGCCAGGGGTTCTACAAGTCAAATAGAGGAAAGCTGAATAAATTATCAGATTTACCACCAAAAGTAATCATACTACAGCTATTTGGCCTGGAAATTCTTTTTTCTGACTTCAGATTCTTATACATAAATGTCTCCCCTAGGGAATTCCCTGGCAGCCCAGTGTAAGGACTCTGCTTCCAGTGTCAGGGGCCAGTGTTCAATCCCTGGTTAAGNTAATCATACTACAGCTATTTGGCCTGGAAATTCTTTTTTCTGACTTCAGATTCTTATACATAAATGTCTCCCCTAGGGAATTCCCTGGCAGCCCAGTGTAAGGACTCTGCTTCCAGTGTCAGGGGCCAGTGTTCAATCCCTGGTTAAGCAACTAAGAACCATATGCCATGATGGGGCTAAAAAAAGAGAAAAAAAATTCTTGAGTCTCAGGATTTCTATGGTGGTCCAGAGACTAAGACTCTGCGCTCTCAATGCAGTGGGCCCAGGTTTGATCCTAGGTCAGGGAACTAGATCCCACATCCTGCAATAGAGATTGAAGATCTTGTGTGCCACAACTAAAACCCGGTGCAGCCAAATAAATAAACATTAGCAAAAAAAAGTCTTCCCCAATTCTCTCCTCCATGTCAAAGTAACACTGTATTTCTTAGATTGACAAAAACAGACTTTAAAACAATAAAAAACAGAGTTGCCATTATTTATTTGAGGAACTAAATTAAATTCCCTTACCTGTGAGGATCCTGGAGTGCCAAGCAATTGACTGTTCAGAAGCATGTGATCAGGACAAGTGGGCTGGGAAAAGCTGATCCCTTGTACCAGTTTGTCAATGTATGAAGGGCTGGTATCCCATAACGAAAGGCCTGTCCGTGGTTCTGGCTGAGAACTGGAGTACTTCACACTTTCTTCACTGAGGCATTATTATATGGAGAAAAATATAGCTTTAAATAAAGTTCTTTAGGCCTTTCTTATATGGCATTATCATTCTCACACTAAAAAAAATTATATTCATCTTCAGAAAACATTATGTACATGGATTATTTTTCATGGGGACTACTATATCCAACAACTTACTTGATCTTTTATTAATTATTAACTGACCTTACCTAGAAGCACAGTTTACTGGAGAGAAGTCCAAGTTGGATTGAATATGCTTAGAGAATCCACCAGGAGACTCTGATACACCACTAGAAGTAGCCCGGGGCCTCTTTGCCCCTAAAAAAAAAAATAACATAAATACAAATGCTTTCCCAGTTGGCAACTTGAAGAAGCAAAACCATATCTAAATTCATTTCTTAAACACAACATACTTACACAATAGATAGTGGCTCTTCCTACATGATTTTATGAGAAATGTGGTTAGGAACGTCTGACTCGGACTGACTTGTCAAATTGTGCAAACTACACATTTCATAAATCTTGACCTATAAGTATGTCCCAAGTGCACAGTGTCAAAGTTAAGGCAGTCATTTTAATGGTACCGTTTTTGGTAACAGAAAAATGTTCTATGATGACTGAGAGACCCAGCAACAGGATCAAAACCTTTTAAATTAAAAAATAATTTGTGATAATGACAATGAATGTTATGAATCTGCTCTACCCAACCTTCTTTGCTCATGAGAGTCAGTTCCTAGGTAGGTTGATAAGAAGTCTAAGGTTTCCAAGAAGGAGAAAGGGGTCTAGGGTTCTCAAGGAGAAAAGGTCAAAACTTCTTTCTACATTGCTTTGTCTTAGTCAATATAACAATGTATCTTGCTCAATGACATGTTTCTCCTTAATAAGAACCTTCTGACTAATCCTGTCATCTTAAAATGTGTATTATGGGGGTGGGTGGTAAAATCTTTCTATTGTTCGTTCTATTCTTATTAATTGTATTATTCTTATTAACTGTATTAAATGTATGTTGTTGGAGGTGAGGGGGCCCATTCTCTGTCCCCCTTCTGATGTCTATGTCAGAAGCTTTCTCAGTCCCTTTTCACTTTAATAAAACTCTGCTATACTAAAGCTCTTGAGTGATCAAGGCTGGTCCCTGGTCCCAAAGTTAAATCTTCGAAGATCACGAATCCGAAATTGTTCACTGTAAGCTATCACTCCTTGGAAAAGCTTTACGGAAAATAATCATTATAGAGAATAGGATGCCACTGTAAATTCACGGCTACTCCCCTCCACTGGATCCTCACTCCGAACAGGCTATGCTACATTTCTCTAATCAGTTTCCTCTTCCTTTCCCCAAAATGATTCTTTCAAAAGTTCTGTACTCCTGCCAAATTACCAAGACACCCTCCAGTACCTCATTACTTACATATATCTCCCATTTCAGTCATTGGAAGCTCCCTCGATTTGCCACTACCAAATCTAACTTACTTGCATTCCTACCTGTCCTCTCTTTCCTTCCATCCTCCCATCAAATGTTCATTTCTCCACTTGAAAAGGAGCCCATACCCTCCTTTCTCCTTAGAGACCTTGCTGCGTTTTTCTTCCCTTTCTCTTAGACTTTTAGCATCTTCCTCCCAATTGGATCTGGTGGCTCAGTGGTAAAGAATCTGAAATTCTAGAAAGATCTTTCAAAACCAAATATATAAGCATGTCATTTTCTTGCCTAAAATCTCCCAAAAGGTTTTCCCATGGCCTTCAGTTAAAGCCCAAGATTCTTAGCATGGGTTATAAGGGCCTCCATGGCTTGGTTCCTATCTACCACCTCATCTCAAATCTCTCTCCCTCCCCTCCTTCTCTACTCACTTATTCACTCCATGAACATTTATGAAATGCCTACAATGGACTACACACTGTACGAAGCACTGGTAATGTAAGGCTGAACAAGCCAGACATGGTCCATGCCACACATGCCTTCTCTCAAGCCCCTCAAATGCACTACTTTCTAACCACCAGGTCATCCCTGATGCTGCTTCCGTGTTTGGAATCTGCCACTCGTCTTGCTACTACTCATCTGGCTAGCTCCCCTTTAATCTTCAAATCTTAGATTTAATGTTATTTCCTCAGCAAGGTAAGCATTCTCTGTCACTTAAGATTAAGTCAACTACTGTACAGCTCAGAGAACTCTGCTCAGTGTTACGTGGCAGCCTGGGTGGGAGGGGAGTTTGGGGGAGAATGGATACAGGTACATGTATGGTTGAGTCTCTTCGTTGGTCACCTGAAACTATCACCACATTGTTAATCAGCTATACTCCAATACAAAATAAAAAGGTAAAAAAAAGAAAAAAAAGACTTGGTCAAATTCTTATCTACAGTACCCTGATTTTCTACTTTATAATTATTAAAAAACTAAAAATTATTTTTTATATAAGAAAATTATATTTCTTATATTCTGTTTTTTATACTAGAGGCTATCATCTCCACGAGGACAGAGACCACAGCTATCTTGTGTTGTTGACATATGCTGACTTTACAAGTAACTTTTCTTTCACACACACACACACAAAAAAACACTTTAAAAAAATTTGTATTTTAAGCATATTACCTTTCTTGAATGGTTTGTTGTACCATCTGTCTTTCTTGATGTCTGGGATGGTAATCCTTACTGATGGGTTTTCAACTAAGATTTTATGTAGCAGAGCTGAAAACAAAATATTAAGACAACATTTATAAGAGTCATGCAGATTAGAAAAGCCTATAGCTCATGGTGTAAAACACACATTCTCTATTGCTCTCCTTATGTCCAAATATTACTTCTGGGGAAGAGAAAACAAAGCCACTAAATTTTTGCTTGAGTTTCATGCAATTATTCCTTGCTCCTGTCTATATCTTTGAATATTCTTCCCAGATAAGACTGTCAGTTGTTTGCAATAGAACAAGAGTCAGGTGGAAATGTTTCTCTCCACATGATGATATTTACACAAAGATAATTAAAAAATTAAAAAAAACAAAAACAAAAACAGAAAATCCTTATTTACCCAAAGATTAAAAAAAAAACCTCATCCATTTTCAATACCAAACTTCATTGTTCTAACATGTCATATTAAGCTCTCATTCACACAATTTTATAATGAAAATTTACTCTCCAATAACTTTTTAAGAGACAGTAATAAAAGCAACAATCATCCTAAGACCTTAATTTTATTGATAAAGAATTCATACATCTCCCAACACCAAAAGAATCTTCTAATGGACCAAAGATTTAAATGGCAGACAAAACAAAACAAGCCATGAAAACATAGGTAATTTTTTTCTACTGTTGAGGGTAGAAAAGACCTTTCCAAACATGACAGTATATTCAGAAATCAAAAAGAGCAAGATACTAGATTTAAATAAAATATAAAACTTCTGTATGTTAAAATAGCATAACAAAGTAAAAATACATGACAAACAGTCAAAAATAGTTGTAACAAATGCAATGATATAATGACACCAATATTTTCTTAAAAACATCATATAGAATAAAAGGAAAACATCCTACCAAAAATGAGCAAAATAGACAAGTCCACAAAAATAGACAAAAAAGTTAATAAATCCATAATGGATGTACAACTTCATTGATACTAAATTTAAAATAAAAATTTTTAAGTTAGAATGTATTTCTTATAGGTAGGCCTATTAGATTAGTAAAAAAGAAAAATGTTTAAGGGGTTTCCCTGGTGGTCCGGTGGTTAAGACTCACTGATTACACTGCAAGGGTACAGGTTCATTCACTGGTAGGAAAACAAAGACCCGTATGCCTCAAGGTGTAGCCAAAAAATGGCTTAAATGTAAACTAGGTAGACTGTGATGAAATGGTACAAACTTTCTGGAAAACGATTTTGCAAAGTAAACCATAATAATTAAACAATGTATACATCTTTGATCCTGCAATTCCACTTCTGGGGTTTCACTTTAAATAACTGAGACGTATGGACAAAGATTAAGGTATATGGATGATTATCATATCTCTTTCACAACAGTGAAAAATTAGAAAAAATTCTGAATCTCTAAAAAGGTGAACTGGAGAAGTGTAGTAAGGCATGTCCATATAGCAGAATACCATCACAGCTATTAAAAATAGTGATGAATACTTACAAGTATAGTCATGAAAGTGTTCACTTAGGATTAACACACACACTCACACAAAGTTTACAAAATAACATGTATAGTGTGATGTCTTTTTTTGTGAAAACAAATATACTTTTAAATAATATACATATATAACAAACATATATACTTACATATTTTCTACTACAAAACACAGAAGCAGACATCAAAATATTAAAGGAAGCTACTTCTGAGTACTAGAATTATAGGGTTCTTTTAATACTTTATTTATTATTTTTCTACTTTATCTACAAATCATGTATTATTTATATAATGAATTAAAAGTTAAAAAGAAAAATATATGTAAGAAAAAAATTCAAACAGCACTAGGCTTCATTATCCAGGGAATCAGTACTTTATATCAAAATAACCCAGTTACCTAAAGGAGCAGAATCAATTTTTTTCCAAGGGTTGAGGTATGTTTTCTTTTCTTTCCAATCACAATATTCCTGACAACTATCACTAGGCTGGTCCCACGGCAATTCTAAAAAGGAAACAAGACTCGGTTTTCTGAATGTTCAAATCATCTTACAGTAATGATTTTAAGGGAAAATAATGACACAAATCCATTAAAAGTTTTCTTCAAGTTAATTAAATATGGTTTAAGAAATTTTAAAGACACTTCTAAGATAGATAATCCACTTCTGTCTTAAATTTCCAAAAGTATTCACATAACTTTAAGAGAGAGCTACTGTGATATTTCATTTAATAGCTACACATAAATAACTGTTTTAAATCTTTGGGATTAAAAGTTCCAACTTAGTTATAAATAGGTTAATATTAAAATACTATCACATAAATATGGACCTCCTTGATTTATTTCATTTATATTGGTACAGGAAACCTGGCTTTCCAAAGGACCGGAATTTTATCATGATTAAACAGCTCTTACCTCCAGCCAACATTGCAGTAAGTACTATTCCACAGGACCAAATATCGACTGGCTCTGCATGAAATTCTTTTCTCTTTAGAAGTTCTGGAGCAACATATGGTAAAGTGCCACACATCTTGTTCAACAAACGCTCCCGATTATTATGCCGAAACACGGTTGCCAAGCCAAAGTCAGAGATTTTGAGGTTATCTAAGTCAAAGGAAAAAAACGATGGCACCAAATGCAAATGTTTTGTAAACAGGTATTTTACAGGGTCTTCCCAGGTGGCGCAATGGCAAAAGAACACACCTGCCAATGCATGAGACTCGGGTTCAGTCCCTGAGTAGGGAAGATCCCTGGAGCAGGAAATGGCATCCCACTCTGGTGTTCTCACCTGGAGAATCCCATGGACAGAAGAGCCTAGCAGGCTACAGTCCATGGAGTCACAAAGAGTCAGACCCGACTGAGCAACTGAGCACACACACAAATACTTAAAGGAGTCAAGGTTTACTGGAAAACTGCTGGTGTTATTTTAGATTTGTGGAACTTCTCTACCTTAAAGTGATCAAAAATAAACTGTAATAAAGAAGAAATAAAAGACATTATTATATAACTAACACTAGAAAAAGGCCTCATGGCTTCTATTAACTTAAGACAAATACTGTCAATATACAAACAGCATGGACCAGGTTAGAGGAAGATCCTGGAGTCAAAAGGGTCTTCTAGAAAAGAGCACTTAAACACTGAGAACAGAGCCATGTCCTCACCCGGCTGTGCAGAGGCAGGAGGTATTAATAATACTCTAGGCACAACGTTCTCAGAGATGTAAAAACCCAGCTGGCTGGAAGGAAGCATATAATGACACATACAAACTCAAGATCCACNGCACTTAAACACTGAGAACAGAGCCATGTCCTCACCCGGCTGTGCAGAGGCAGGAGGTATTAATAATACTCTAGGCACAACGTTCTCAGAGATGTAAAAACCCAGCTGGCTGGAAGGAAGCATATAATGACACACACAAACTCAAGATCCACAAACCTCCAGAGCTTCTCATCAAGGTGGCTATGTTTATAAAAGAAGGAGGAACTCTGTACAAAAACAAGAAGAGCAAATTTCCTCTCTAACTTCCCACCTCTAAGACACACAAATTGTAGGCAGAACTTTCACCTTAACTATACTTACCGAATATTTACCATAACTGAATGGCAAATTAAGAAGCTGCCCTGAAATTTCAGTAATGCAAAAGCCTTGATCCTGTCTTTTGTATTAAAATGATTTTGGTAGCAGTGACAAAATGCTAAACTTACCCCTTTCATCCAATAGGAGATTTTCAGGTTTAATATCCCTGTGAGTTATTCCAATACCATGCAGATAAACCTAAAAGAGAAGCAGAGGGAAGCATACCAGAACTGAGTAACTTATTTCACTAAGACTAATTTTAAATAAAAGGAAAAGAGACCACTGTACCTACCACCCCTGCCATAAGTTGATGGAAGAACCTCTGAGCATCTTGTTCAGGCATGCCTATGTCTGGCTCTATAAGAATTAATTATGAAAGTTAATCAGGTAAATATAGTCAGGCATCAACCACATAGTTTCCCAATTCTAAAGTTAAACATCTATGATCATACTTTTGCAAAGAGAATCTAAAGCTTACAATGAAATGATTCTGGAGTCCACTAATACATATATTGCTAACAACTCACATTTCCCCAACTGTTAAGTGGCAAAAATAAATTAACATCACAGGAAAATTGGAGAATAACAAAATATAACCCAAATCAAGAATGCAAGATATACCTTGAAAACCCCGACTTATACTACTTATGATTTACTTTATATCCTTCAAATTCATCCCTAATTTCTTCTAAATGTTATGCCAATATTGTTTCTAATCCTGAAATGTAATTGTCAAAGTGGAAGCCTAGGCAAATCTAAACTGATTTCCTAAATATTTAACAACAAATTTAAATTTCATATAATTTCTCACACCACAAAGCCATGCATGTCGTGAACTGATTTCTTTTATACTCAATTCTTTTCTGAGATACATTTTTTGGAGATTCTAATAATCACTTTTTAACTATTAATACAATATATCTAAATAATAAATTTAGGTCCGCAGAATATATTTTATGTACTTCTCAACATTCTTTAATATGAAGATTTTTAATCTTAAGTGGCAAAAAAAAAAAAATAGAGAAGGCAATGGCACCCCACTCGAGTACTCTTGCCTGGAAAATCCCATGGACAGAGGAGCCTGGTAGGCTGCAGTCTATAGGGTCAGACATGACTGAGCGACTTCACTTTGACTTTTCACTTTCATGCATTGGAGAAGGAAATGGCAACCCACTCCAGTGTTCTTGCCTGNGCCAGGAGGAGCCCGGGGCGGGGCCAAACTGCCCCAAGAAGCGGAAGGGCTGGGTGGCACGCGGGCCGCCGGGCCCCAAACCTTGGGGGCTCCCAGCCGGCAGAGGCGGCTTCTCTCCAGTCCCTGTACAACGGGGACCCTCGCCACCATACTCCTCCACCCTCCGAAACCACCCCTCCGAGGGAGCCTCTCCGATCTTTTGGGATCGGAACCGAGAACGTTCTGTCACCGTGCCCCTCCTAAATCATGTAGTCCCGGAACTCCAGCTCCAGGCGCCTTTCCCACTCTACCGGCCGCCCTTCCTCACCAGGCCGTCCTTTGCCCGCCACCACAGGAATCCAAATGCAGGGCTTTTCCCGCCAAAACTTGCTGGCGTCACATTGTCGCAAACGCGCGCTCCCTTGCCGTAAAGCAGAGAGGTGCGCGTTCCCGGCCCGGCGGAACTGCAGATTGGCAGCGCCTGGGGCCAGGGTTGGTTCTCCGTGATGGCGGAGACCGGCAGGATCAGGGTTACTTTGGAATCGGAACGAGATCTTGGCGGAAGAGGTTTTGGAACTGCGGACTGCATCGGTTGCGAATGACCTCCGGGCCCAAACGCAAAGTGGGACTCGGCCTGTGACTCAGCCGTCCGGCCTCGCGCTCCCGGGAAGAGCGGCACCGCGGGGCTCGCTGCCCGCCACCGAAGCCCCGAGCACCTCGCCCCGTGGCCTGGCAGGGTAACCAGGATCACACGCCATTAAGAGCTGCTTCAGTGACTTTAAAGCTCGGCCCAGGTAAAACTGGAGCCTAGAAGCTGGGAACAGCTGTTGAGAATTGATCCTGTTTAAAATGAAAGGAACTTTGTGATGTGAGCGAGAAGCATCAAACACTGGCCACACAGCAGTGGGTGGAAGGCATCTGGGTTAAGAAAGCTATTCTTTTGTGGCTTGAGATAATGTCAAGAAAACCAATTTGCCCTGTCTTGTCCGAACAGGCACCAAACCTTTTTGAAGGAAGTGCAGCTGCATAGCTTAGTTCTACCCACTGTCTTTAATGTGTAAGAAACAGGCAAAACAGCGTTTTGTATAAGCAAAAACGCTGCGTTTTTACAATGCATAGTTTAAAAGCAGAATAACCAGTTTAGGTGGGAAAGTCAATTCTGGGGAAGAGATTGGCTAGAGAACAAAACAATGTGGAAAAACTGAAATAGATACTCCCTCTCGACAGTAAAGACTAGGAACTCAATGAGCAAGTAAGGTCATCTTCCTCAAATTCTCCAATTCTTAAAACTGGGCCATATACATTTAACATAATTAGCTCTTGATTGTGATACTGGTAAGTGTACAAAAATGCACACACTGGATTTAAAGTCAGGAACAAAAAACAAGTCAGAACACTTCGAAATTCAACCACACTTGAGGTTTCATGTAAGTTTTCCAGATTGTTTACTCCATTTTCTCTAGTTTCTGCACAGCCTGTTGCAAATAAAGAATATGAAGCGAAGGCCTGCAGTTTTTTGTGTCTGGATACAGTAAAGGTATCTTACCCTGAAAAAAAAATGAGGTATACACATTTCAGGCAGAGTATCAGCTGAAGATAGCATATGGGAGAAGAGATACAAAAAGCTCTGTTCCTTTCTGAAACCTTACTAAAATAGTAAATTTTAACAGTAAATATTAAAATATTCCATTAATTTAGCTTAATATTTACTATTAAAATTTACTATTTTAGTAAGGTTTCAGAATGGAATAAAGTTTAGTATTTTAAAGTAGACTTTTTAAAAGCAGTAACCTACAAATACAGATGAAAAAACAATAACATAGATGAAAGAAGATGAATTCCATCTTAGAATTGCCTAAAGGTTCAAGTTCAATTAGTTATATGACAATATGTAACTGAATGGGGTTTTACAGATGGCGCTAGTGGTAAAGAATCTACCTGCCAGTGCAGGAAACACAAAACACAGGTTCTATCCCTGGGTTGGGAAAATCCCCTGGAGTAGGAAGTGGCAACCCACTCCACAGTTGAGCACACACACACATATAACTGAATGAGGCAAAAGTGAAGTGAAGTTGTTCAGTCGTGTCCGCATCTTTGTGACCCCATGGACTGTAGCCCACCAGGCTCCTCCATCCATAGAATTTTCTAGACAAGAGTACTGGAGTGGATGCCATTTTCTTCTTCAGGGGATCTTCCCAATCCAGAGATCAAACCCAGGTCTCCAGCACTGAAGGTAGACACTTTATCCTCTGAGCCACCAGGGAATCCCTGGTGGTAAATGAGGCAAAGATGGGGCTAAAAGATGGTGAAGGACTATTTATGAAGCAAACAGATCCTTGGTCTCCTCCCTTTTCTCTGTAGGGAAGGAACTGCCCCTCTCTAAAGTAGGTCCTAGACTTGAGAGGGAAAATACATGGTTATCTAAACTGCAGAGGATAAGGCCCAGTTAAGTCGGGTACCTAACTGAAAACAAAAGAATTAAGTTTGTACACTGCAGGTTATTTTCCAATCCCAAAGAAAGGCAATGCCAAAGAAATATTCACACTACCACACAACTGCACTCATCTTACACGCTAGCAAAGTAATGCTCAAAATTCTCCAAGCCAGGCTTCAACAGTACATGAACTGTGAACTTCCAAATGTTCAATCTGAATTCAGAAAAGGCAGAGGAACCAGAGATCAAATTGCCAACATTCGTTGGATCATCAAAAAAGCAAGAGAGATCCAGAAAAACATCTACTTCTGCTTTATTGTCTACACCAAAGCCTTTGACTGTGTGGATCACAACTGTGGAAAATTCTTCAAGAGATGGGAATACCAGACCACCTGACCTGCCTCCTGAGCAATCTCCTATGCAGATCAGGAAGCAAGTTAGAATGGACATGGAACAACAGACTGGTTCCAAATTGGAAAAGGAGTACATCAAGGCTGTATATTATCACCCTGCTTATTTAACTAACATGCAGCATAAATCATGCAAAATACCAGGCTGGATGAAACATAAGCTGGAATCAAGATTGCCAGGAGAAATATCAATAACCTCAGATAAACAGATGACACCACCCTTATGGCAGAAAATGAAGAAGAACTAAAGAGCCTCTTGATGAAAGTAAAAAAGTTGGCTTAAACTCAACATTCAGAAAACAAAGATCATGGCATCTGGTCCCATCACTTCATGGCAATAAATGGAAAAACAATGCAAACAATGACAAACTTTATTTTGGGGTGCTCCAAAATCACTGCAAATGGTGACTGCAGCCATGAAATTAAAAGATGCTTGCTCCTTGGAAGAAAAGTTATGACCAACCTAGACAGCATATTAAAAAGCAGAGACATTACTTCACCAACAAAGGTCCGTCTAGTCAAAGCTACGGTTTTTCCAGTAGTCGTGTATGGATGTGAGAGTTGGACTATAAAGAAAGCTGAGCACCAAAGAACTGATGTTTTTGAACCGTGGTGTTGGAAAAGACTCTTGAGAGTCCCTTAAACAGCAAGGAGATCCAACCAGTTCATCCTAAAGGAAATCAGGCCTGAATATTCATTGGAAGGACTGATGCTGAAGGTGAAGCTCCAATACTTTGGCCACCTGATGCAAAGAACTAACTCATTGGAAAAGACCCTGGTGCTGGGAAAAATTGAAGGCAGGAGGAGAAGGGGACAACAGAGGATGAGAAGGTTGGATGGCATCACCAACTCAATGTACATAAGTTTGAGTAAACTACAGTTGATGGACAGGAAGGCCTGGTGTGCTGCACTCGATGGGGTCACAAAGAGTCAAACACGACTGAGCAACTGAATTGAACTGAAGGTTAAACCTCTGAGCCTTTTTCCCTCACTTGACTCCCTTAAGTCTGGCAGCCTGGCTTATATTCTTCCAAGGACATAAAAGCCTTCTCATGGAAATCTTACCTACACAGAAAAGATTTAAAGATACCGATATCGGGGACTTCATAATGTTAACAACTCAGCCAGATCACAGAAGCATGAAGCCCACATTCAATAATTCTCTACCCCACCCCCAACAGACCATCTCATCACCTTTTTGGGGTCCTTTCTAAAAACAGCGGAGAAGCAAGAATTTGAAAAGGACTTCAATACAAAAGATGACCAAGCAAAGGAATATTCAAACACAAAAAGCTCTTGGATATTAAAAAAATATGATAATAGAAAAAAAGGAAACAAAATAGATAGGAAAAAAAAGTTTAGGAAATCTCCAGAAGGAAGAATAAACATAGAAAACAGATGAATAAATATAAGAATATTGGAAGACTAATCCAGGAAGTCCAAAATCCAAATAACTTGTTTTTCAGAATGTAAAAGGGAGTTGGGGGAATCCAGAAACAACTCAAGGAAATTTCCCAGACTGAAGAACTTGACCTTTCATATTTTTTTCGTATTTTTCCAAGTTTAAAGTACCCAGCTCTCAGGATACATTATTGGGAAAATTTCCAATTTTACACACAAAGGGAAGAATACTAAGAGTTCTGGGGAGGGAATGAGATGGACTGGACACATACAAAAAATTAAGAATCAGAATATCATTGTACTTCTCAGCATTTGGAAGACAGAGAACAATGGGCCAATGCCTTCAAAAATAATTCTAAGGAAAAGTCATTCCCAACCTGGAGCTCTACACCAAGCCAACCTACGATTCCAGTGTGACAACAGACACTCAAGTTCTCAAGAAATTATCCCCCGTACACTTTTTCCTTCCAATCAAGGAAGAAGTCAGGAGATTAACACACAACGTGACAGTGAAAGGACAGACACCACCACGCCCGAACTGGAATATACCAAAGCAGAAGGCATTTCTAAGAATGAATACCTAGTGAATCTGAACATACTATAAGGAAGCTGGCACAAATGAAGGGGAACTAGGGGAGAAATTAGTGACAAGTACAAAACACAAATGAAAAAGCTCTCTCCCCTCAAAAAGGTATACACACACAAAAAACTTGCTGCAGTATACCACATGGTCTCGTTGTGAAAACCCTTAACATAAAAACTACTGAGTTAACCTAAACCATAACTGTAATAGAACGTTGAGATGGTAAGGATGTGTCCATGGGAATAGCAGGATGGTGAAAAAGAGCGAAATCCTCATTTTCCACACCAGAAAGTCAACAGATGATACTAAAAATTGAAGAGCCAACACAGAGCAAAATAAAGCAAGTTATTTAATGATATGGAGGTAAGTAATGTGAGAATCAGCAGAGGTGAAAGTACCTGAACCTTTGAGTACCTCTGAGGGGCATTGCAAACAGTGTTGTCTCTTTTTAAAATTAATGCTTTTTTATACTCAGTTCACTCTAACAGTGGAAATTACAAGCAATTATAAATATATATATATATATATAGCTTCGTGTATTCTACAAAGTAACAAAATCATAAGAGCAGCAAGTGCAGTGATAAAGGGCTATCATCCTTACAGAAGAAAACACTAATGATCTCTGGTATTACTCCCATTGGTTTAAAAAAAAAAAAAAACCCACCTTAGAACAACCTCTTCCACTAGGGAGGAATTCTGTATATAAATCAAGCAGGTATTTCCATACAGTAAGTCAAGTCTTAACATCAGTTCTAAATCTCACCCACCATTGAAGCACCTGGTGCATAAATTGGCTTGGAATGCTGCTTCCTGGGTACACAGGTAGACCTGAGCATACCTTTAGGAACACCATTTTGACTTATCTGAAAGTCATGTCATTGCTCCTATTTTTTAAACAGGTAACAGTAAAGAGTTACCTTTTTTTTTCCCCCAAATAACTAAGGGTTTATATACATCACTGATTTAAGTCTTAATATACCCTAGTATAACTGAACATACGGCTGTTTGTCCTGACATCAAATATGATGGGACTCCTGTGCTTTCTGTAGCTAACTTGGCAAGGCCTTCAAAACCAGATCACAGAGCTTCTTAGTAAGATGTAATAATAAAGAGGCTGAGACGAAGGGACAAAAGCAGCTCACCTTTAGGTAAAACCAACAGGCTGAGTCCACAAGCTCAAGGAAACTAGCAGAGACATGGACTATATATCATGGATGAGCGAGAGTGCCGAAAAGCGAGATTTCAAATAGATATGTATGGTTACAAGTCAGCTAATTCAAGAACACCTACTGACCATCAAGTTCTATACATACATTGGAAGAGATTCTTCCTTTCCATTGAGAACACTGTACTGTTTGCCTTAAGTCTTCAAAACTATTGATTTAGTCTCCCTGGATGTACTCCTGCTCAAAAATAAAAACACACAAAAGTACCTAGGCTAGTCCCAAAAATACCTAGGCTAGTTCCAAAAAATACCTAGGCTAGTCCCAAAGAAGACTGGTGTGATCAGGTCCGGGTAGCCACCTCCTGTCCCTTGTAGTCAAAGCACCACTAAAGACAAGCGATGTTGAACAGAAACATGATGGCAACACAGCTGCCTTTCCTGCCCAGAAATAGCACTCCTCTGGTCCTGTGAACTTTTATTCATTCAGTAAACGCTTAATGAACACCCACTATGTGCAAGGCACTGGGCTAGGTGCTGCAGTTTTTGAAAGGACAAAATTGTTTGTATATGTAGGATCGGCTAGTCCTTGGTAGTTTTCCTGATTTGAGAGAGAGAATGACAGGACGCCCCACACATGGCTCATTTAGAGAGCTAAGACCACAGGTGAGGCCTGCTCTCTGTCCTTCTACCAGCCTGGCATAAAGTTTAGGCTTCCTCAAATCAGTTTTAAGTCAAAACAAATAAGGCACATTTAAAAAAAATTCCCCCCTTTAATTGACCAAAGTAAAGCCATGACATTTCATTTGGTAACCTGCTTAGAATTATAAAGATCACTCCATTTGGCCCAGCCCACACTGCCCAGGGCAAAACCTCCAGACAATGCTAATCTCATCGCGCTCTGTTCTTATAAACTGCATATTTTTTAAACCGTCTTCAGCGCCCTAAATGGGACGCACTCAGTGCGAAGCAGATCAGAACCAGACGTAACATTTATGTTCTTGACAAGCCTCGATTATCCAGGTCCTTCACCTGCAACACAAAAGTATCAGTTTAACGTTTACAATCAGGTCAGCACAGGAGAGCTTCTCTACTGAGTTGGGTTCACCCAGACAGGAAGGGGTTACGCTGGATTCTGCTCCCTGGTTTGGCTCTGGTATGAGACTAGCTATTCTCTCCTGAGCTTCTCAGGGTACCTTGTGTAAATGATCTATCCTCCAAGTATAGCAAAGGTTCTCAACCTTTTCTTATGTAAGAGATATAACATACTTCTATGTGACTCTAAGCACTGAAGAATTGATGCTTTTGAACTGTGGTGTTGGAGAAGATTCTTGAGAGTCCCTTGGACTGCAAGGAGATCCAACCAATCCATCCTAAAGGAGATCGGTCCTGGGTGTTCACTGGAGGGACTGATATTGAAGCTGAAACTCCAATATTTTGGCCACCTGATGTGAAGAGCTGATTCATTTGAAAAGACCCTGATGCTGGGAAAGATTGAGGGTGGGAGAAGGGGACGACAGAGGATGAGATGGTTGGATGGCATCACTGACTCAATGGACATGAGTTTGGGTAGACTCTAGGAGTCGGTAATGGACAGGGAGGCCTGGCGTGCTGCGGTCCATGGATGCAACTGAGATACTGAACTGAACTGATGTGACTCTCTATGCCATAAATTCTTCAGTGGGAGAGAAGAAAACATAGGTCAAACAACACACACACTCTCCTACTACCTCCCACAAGCCTGATAATCACTAAAACAGATCAAGCCTAACTCCAACAGGGAAAATACCACTGCAAACACTGCCAGACGACAGCAGACTGGGATGTCTACTAAGAACAATCTAAAATAAAAGAAAAATTCCAAACGGGCTATTTTTCAGTCACAGAAATATCCCTATGTTAGAAATGCGTGGCCTATTTTTAAGCACTAGAGCTGCTGTCACAGTGTAACACCCGCTCACCTTGTATATCCTGACCAGCCAATGTTCTGTGGTGTATGCTTCTTCTAGGACATCAAGCTCAAAGTCTTTATTCCCAATCTCAGCATTCCGGACACGGTCATAGCCTAGTGGACGCTCTAGAAAGGGAGGAAAAAAAGACGACAAATTTCTTTCTACAGTGCTCATTTCCTAAGGAAACAGTAAGTCCATGTGGTAAATCATCCCACTGGAATGTTACTCCCTAGCATGCAGTTTGTGTAGAGAGTAGGGCCTACAAAAAAGGACATCAGTCAGGAAGGGCAAATTGAGTGCTATCCTAACTCACATCTTCCTCGAGATGGTGCTTGGCAGAGTCCACAGAGGTTATCTCTTCTAAAAGACAGAGGCCTGACCTCCAAGCACCTCTATTCCTGAGGACTACCACCCAGGACCTCTGGGACACACCAGTAACCCTTCCATGGGACACAGAAGAACTTTCCAGATGTCACAGGTCTGCATCCACAAAACAGTCCCAATTGCAGAACCAAGAAATTGTGAGTCAGAAGTAAAGACTTAACCTAAGCACATTCCTTTCAATTTATCTGAAGAAATGTAAAGTCCTTTATCATACTCTATTCTCTTTCATAATCCTTTCTCCAGTATAACACTTTTTACTGAGAGGTAATAAAAAGTAATAAATAAAAGCACAGACTTTTCTAGAGCCAGACTGCCTGAGTTTAACCTGACTCAGCACTACTTATAGGACCTTGTGCAGTTAAGGAACCTATTTGTACCTCAATTTCATCACATATAAAATGGGAATATTAGCATCAACCTTTTGGACTGCTGTAAGGATCACATGAATTAGTAGAAATAAAGCATTTAGAGCAGTGCCTGGAATATAAAAAATATCTTGTATGTGTTAGCTACTACTCTTCTTACTGTTGTTAAGGTTCTCAGGAATCACTTACTAGCTTCTGTGTAAACCTGTCCAAATCGGTAGTAACACATCTTGTACATAAGGCAGTTGAGCAGCACTGGAGAGCCCTCACGGTCCACACGGAATTCCCCAGTTGGAGTGTAATAATCGTGCTCCTTGATGTGTTTCCCTGTATCTGTGCTCCCTCCAATCCGAACCATCCACAGAAATTTGTTGATGTCTAGAAAAAGAAAAAACTGCTTTATCACCAAGGTAGCTACAGCTAAATCACATAATTAAAGTTCACTATTTCTAATACTTTCCTAATGGCATATAGTACCATATAACTCTAAAGTTATAAAAATAAGAAAGCTACTAATGAGCGTTGTGATGAGGGTGAAAGAAGAGAGTGAAAAAGCTGGTTTAAAACTCAGCATTCAAAAACTAAGATCATGGCATCTGGTCCCATCACTTCATGGCAAATAGATGGGAAAAGTAGAAATAACAGATTTTATTCTCCTGAGCTCCAAAATCACTGCTCATGGTAACTGCAGCCATGAAATTAAAAGATGCTTGCTCCTTGGAAAGCTATGACAAACCTAGATAGTGTATTAAAAAGCAGAGACATCACTTTGCTGACAAAGGTTTGTATAGTCAAAGCTATGGTTTTTCCAGTAGTCATGTAAGGATGTAAGAGTTGTACCATAAAGAAGGCTGAGTGCTGCAGAATTGAAGCTTTTGAATTGGGACGCTGGAGAAGACTTGAGACTCCTCTGGACAGCATGGAGATCAAACCAGTCCATCCTAAAGGAAATCAGTCCTGAATACTCATAGGAAGGACTGCTGCTGAAGCTGAAACTCCAATACTTTGGCCACCTGATGTGAAGAGCTGACTCACTGGANGACTCCTCTGGACAGCATGGAGATCAAACCAGTCCATCCTAAAGGAAATCAGTCCTGAATACTCATAGGAAGGACTGCTGCTGAAGCTGAAACTCCAATACTTTGGCCACCTGATGTGAAGAGCTGACTCACTGGAAAAGACCATGATGCTGGGAAAGATTGAGGGCAGGAGAAGAAGGGGGCGAAAGAGGATGAGATGGTTGGATAGCGTCACCAACTTAATGGTCATGAGTTTGAGCAAACTCCAGAAGACAGTGAAGGACAAGGGAAGCCTGGCATGCCCTACAGTCAACGGGTCGCAAAGACTCGGACACCACTGAGCAATTGAGCGTGCACACAGGTAAATCAGAACTACAATGAGGCATCACTACATACCTGCTAGAATGACTCTTGTCAAAAAGAAAAAAAGTCATGCTGGTAAAGATGCTAAATAAAGGGAGTCCTTGTGCTGGTCATAATCTAAATTGGTACAGACACTGTAAGAGTCAGTAGGTAGTTCCTCAAAAAATTCAAAATAGAACCACCATGTGATCCAGAAATCCCATTTCTTGGGATATATACCCAGAAAAATGAAATCACTAGTCCCAAGAGAAATCAGTATTCACTGCAGCATTACTCAAAATAAACAAGATGTGGAAATAACCTCGGTCTATCAACAGATGACCTAATAAGAAAATGTGGTAGACAGATATATATATGTCTCATGGAATACTAAAGATTTCAGGGAACCATCTATTTCTACCACCTATATGTATACATTCACATACATAAAAATACATATGCATACAAACACATAAGCACACAAACATACATACACAAAAAACTTTTTGTACTATTTGCATATATTATCAATAAGAAAAAAACCTAGAGTCACACATAACCAAATAGTGCTGAAGCAATTGTTTGTGAAAGTGCCAGTCCACGGGAACACATCCCGGCTACTGTCATTCCTCCTCTGCCTGTACAAGACACACATAGAAACTAGTCTTACTACATTATACTGACACTTTATACATTCTATCCAGGTGAATCTGCTAAGTCTGTCCATATCAGAAGCCAGATATAATCTAAAATTTCAACATCTTTAAGAAGCAGCCAAGAAAATTAAGATAGAAATAAGAGGTAATTATTAACTGCAGGAAAACAAGTTATTCTAGATAAGAATGTTTACCCACGGTGTACAGGTTGACTCAGCAATACACAGTATTTATTTAGTCATGATTGTGAAAATGCTTTATCTGGATTTAACCAAAAACTGATCATTAACTCTACTGAGAAGATGCAAGATGGAAAGGGGGAGAGGAAAATACAGAGAACTAAATTCCTTATCTAGTGTAAGAAGTTGATAAGGGGTATCTAAAATGATCGATCCGTGAATAGAATATATATATTCTTTAGAAATATGAATATAAGTACTAGAAATAACTTAAGGAGTAATTTTCCTGGGAACTGATATTATAAGGTGGTTTAAAAGCAGAGGACTATCATTTTTATTATAAACTTTCAGAAGTGTTTAACCTTTTAAAGTTGAAACAGTTATTGCTTTAAGTTTTTCAAGGTTTTTTTGAGGCAGAGAACTATATTTGGATGATTCTTCTAACCACAGGATTTGCTAATAATTATAAGGAACATGGTTAACATATGCCATATATGTATGTATATATACACACATACACACACACATATATATACGAGAAACATTTTAAGTTGGGAGATGATTCTATGGCTGAAACCCACTAAAAAATGCTAATTCATAAGCTCATTCTCAGAGGCCTTATCTTCTTTATTGTTCACTGCTTGTGGAACTATTCCTAAGTCTTCAGACAGTTATAGCATGCCATACTTACATGGAGCTTCCCTGGAGGCTCATGGTAGAGAATATGCCTGCAAAGCAGGGGACCCGGTTCAATTCCTGGGTTGGGAAGATCCCCTAGAGGAGGAAATGGCTACCACTCCAGTATTCTTGCCTGGAGAATCCCATGGACAGAAGGGCACGGCAGGCTACAGTCCATAGGGTCACAAGGAGTCAGACATGACTGAAGTGACTAACACTTTCACTTTTCAGACTTGCATGAGAATTCTTTATATCTACCTCCTACTTGTTTGAAACAAAAATTAAAATAACCAAACCTCAAGTTGCAAATATGTATCACTGCAACTAAGAAAATATGTTGATAGTATTAGTAAAAGGATAGAGAAGTAGGAGATTTATCCAGTTTTCTTAGCCTTGTGGCTAGAAATATAATCAAGTTCATTACCATCTGAAGAATACCCAGTGAGGCCTCCAAAAATGACCAGTACATAGCTGACATCAAGCTCCCTCATGATCTCATAGGCTTTTTCTTCTGTGGATGCCATTGCCTGAAAAATACATGCACATTTCTCAGAGCAAAATTCCAAGCCATATGATCCCTTGTGGAGAAGTATTTCCATGAGACCCTGTGCATCAAATACTCAAATGACTCCTTCACCTCACCTGGCCTACTCGAGATATATGGGTATTATTCCATGTGTTATTATCCACTAAAATCGTCCGATTCGCCATAGCTGTAATCTGGTAGCCATAATCCCACCATGACATGACCTTTGCATCCTGAAAAGAAGAACGAGAAATAGAAATTACAAGTATGTCACCAACTCCAAAAATCAAATACTAGGAGTGGAAGGGCATCTGACAGGAATTAACATACAGCTAATTAACATCTTTACAGAATCAGTTCAGTTCAGTCGCTCAGTTGTGTCTGACTCTTTGCAGAATAACACATGCCTAACAAGAAAATACATCTTGGCACCTGGTCCTACCTTTATCTAGGTAGATAATGAAATCTCAATGCAAATTATACAATCCAGCATTGCCAATACTTTCATTCCAGATAATCTTATAAAAATAAACATAGTGGCATGGGAGGTGTAGGGAGCTGTGTAATATTTCCAAATAAACAGCTTGATGTCATCAGAGAAATGATCATCATAAAAAATGATCATAAACAATATCACAAAAATCAGTTCCTATAAAGAAANCTTTCATTCCAGATAATCTTATAAAAATAAACATAGTGGCATGGGAGGTGTAGGGAGCTGTGTAATATTTCCAAATAAACAGCTTGATGTCATCAGAGAAATGATCATCATAAAAAATGATCATAAACAATATCACAAAAATCAGTTCCTATAAAGAAAGAAGGTAGGAGGTGGGAGGGGATAAATCACAGGATATGACGAATAAAGAAAAAGAAATTCTTATAAGAATCTTAACTCACAATTGCCAATCTCAGTAGCTACTGAAAAGGAAAGGCTCCAAAGGTATAAACCAAAATATTAGAAGTGGTTATCATTAGGTGATCCTTTATAGAAAATTTGTGTCTTTGTTTTTCGCTTCTGTTTTCTGATTTTTCTACAATAAACATGCATTACTTACTGTTAACCTTTCTCTTATAACGGGGATGGCCTACCTCACAAGAATATCACCATGCTGTCAATACAAGTGTCCAAGCGGAGTGCAGATAATCTGAACCAGGAAGGGCTGCTACAGAAGACATCCTAACTTGAGTGGAGGTTGACCTTTAAGGCCCATTCAACACCAGGTTCTATAGTTCCAATTTCTCCAAGCTTTCTACCATCTAAAAGCTATTTGATTCACTATAACAGCAAATGTCTTTCCCTTCTTCCTACCCCACAATCCCACACCTCCCAAATTTTCACCTCTGGAGTATTGTGACGAAGCCAATAGTACGCTTCTCGAAAATCATCAAAAATGATCCTACTGCCATCTCCACCACGAGCAGACAGCACGATGGAGGGAGAAGAGTAGGCCTCACTGGTCACCCAGGTCGAATGAAAGGTGTAGGTGATGAGAAAGAAAGCCATGACCAGTATCATGCCACTTGCCACCTAGACAAGGAAGAAGAATTGTGTCGTAAACCAAATTAAATTTACAACAGCACAAAACAGCTTCTTACAGACAGTCAATGATTTAGAAAAAATGAACCAAAATAAGTCAGAGGCTATATTAATTAATTCTGACCTCTGGTGACAGTGCTCCACTTTACTCCCCTTCACTCAAAAAAATCCCCACAGATGCTTGCACATCTGCATGCACATACGCAGGCGTGCACACACAACACACGCAGTCCCCCCAGCCTGCTCTATGTGTTGCTTCTCACTTCATTCTTAATAGGGTAAGTAGAATCCTGCTGTTTCTTGCTCTTCTTGTCTTGTCGACTTATGTCCAAATTCTTCATGTAAGTGGACAGCACCTGAGAGACTCCAATGCCAGAAAGAATGCACATAACAGGCGCCAACACCAGCATCAGACGCACCTAAAAAAACAGGAAGCAAGATCACAATCTCATCAGTGTTTTACAAATTACAGATTTCAACCTATTAGTAGATGATGACCTCTGCTTAGGAGTTTTCAACAAACATGGTCTGTCACTGGAACAGAACAAAATAGGAGAGAAGATACTTGACACATCTAAAATAGAAGTTATGTGGGTTTTTTAAGTTTGTTTTTTTTTTCCCAGTTCTACATGTACAAATGTATGGACATCCTGAGTAATGATAGGCTATAAAAACTATTTCTTAGTTGTGGTCTGAATCAAAAAAGTCTAAGAAGTACTGTCTTAACTGCAATATATAAAATCTCTCCTCTCTTAACAACCTGGCACTCAGCACCCAAGCCTTTAAGAAAAAAACATCATGTCCCTTTTTGAGACTCCAGCAGGAGTAGGGAAGGAACCTGCGCAGGGCCTCTCCCTGACACAGGGGCATGAGTCCAAGAAAGGTGGGCCTCACAATCAGAAAATCTGAGTCTCTGTTTTTGACATTCCCGGGAAAGGTCAACAGCAGTGAGCAGCTTTACCACTCAGCCCCTCAAGTGCTCAGAAGGAAGCCTCTGCACAATTGTCAGCACTGAATCCTCCCGTGCCGGGGGAAGAAGAAAACCCCCCGAGTCAAGGATGGAAAGGTTCACCAGGACTGAGGGCATTCCTCACCATTACAGCTGAAAAGTACATGCTGGTCACACCATACATGATGATGAAAATCCGAGCATCAGACAGGTTGCTAAAGCAGTAATAGAGACCAACTACAAAAATAAAGGGAAAAAGAAGTGAAGAGCTGGAAAAACAATCAGACACCTGCAAAGATGTTACTATGGCACTCTAAAATAGCACAAAATCTGAAACCACCTAAATGTCCAACATAAAGGAGGTTATTTAACTATAGAATATTTATAAAACAGAATAAAACACATCAATTAAAATATTGCTGCGGAAGTTTATGGACCATTTGCCATCTTCTTTACATACCTCTGTACTTAAAAAATTAACAAATGCTGTATCTTAAACACTATTTCATTGACATAATCCTAAATAACATAAATTATGATTATAAAATTTTAAAAGTCAGGAGAAAAACTCTATCATCTGACTTTTAATCACTAAATAACTGGATGAATATACACTCCAAGTGTTAACAGGAGCAACAGGTGGGTGGTGAGAACTCCTGAAACTTTAATATTTGTCTCTATTTGTATAAAAGACAACTTATTTTCATAGTAAGAAAAAATATAAAGTTACTTCAGTTAAAAAAAAAGTTCCCTACCAGTGGTAAATTCTTATCTCTGAACTGGCCAGATGACTGGCTATGCCTACTGTCAAAATACTATCAAGAAGATAAATGGGAAGGAGTCAGGGATGAGGGGTTGGGTACTTTAGAAGTGCTAAAAAAAAAATCTGAATTAGGGTTGAATTTTATAATACAACTGAACAGAAAACTGTGAGACTCTGAACTTGCCAGTATCTGCAATTGTTCAACTTCTGATTTCCATTCTGTTTCAAATATTAGAAAAACATGTTTAGCCACCGTCTATACCACATAAATACACAGGCAAAAAACAAAAACAATAAAAATATAAGGATGGGGGTATTTTACTTATTTTGAATCAAATAATTCTTACAAAGACCACCACTTCAGAACAAGGCAGACAGACCTGGAAACATGAAGACAAGGAGCTGCAGGTCGAAATAGTACGAGGACCAGGTCGTAGGCTGATGCTCAGACACAGAGGCGATGATGGGGATGTTGTTCTTAGCGTAGGAAGGGTCCAACAGCGAGTAGAAACGCCCTGTCCAGGGAGATATTTTTCCTGGCAGCAAAGAGGCAACAAATATTTCACAATTACTTCTGAAACAAAATAATATCTGATCCTAACTAATCAGAACTTTCCATTTTAATAAGATTCTCTGAGACAAAGCAAGACTAGGTTTTTGTCTAAATGTCATGAATACCTTTCGAATTTCACTGATTCCTTTCTTTCAAATTTGAGAGTACTTATGTCAGCACAGTAAGCAGAATAAAGTCAAGCTGTATGTAAACTCAGAGAATCTGGTCAAACCAAGGCCAATGCTATAAACTAAGTCAGGCCGTCCTCCAGTGTTGCTCTGAATTAGACAATACAGAGTCGTGGGCAAAACTACATGAGGAAAACGTGCTATGCTAACCAAACTAAACAGACATAGCTCTGTCATTTAGGATTAGATGATGTCACATTGTAGGCAAACAATGTTAGGATTTCTCCTACCAATATACCAATAGGAAAGAAAAGGACAAAAGAAAAAAAGAGAAAGATAGCATGGTAAATATAGTTCTGTTACCAAGTGTGAATCCTCTGAGATTAAATACTGATCTAATAAGATCTTCTTTCTATGCTGAATCCAAATACTGGCTGACAAATGGATTGAGTGTATAATATGGATTTAATATGCATGAAATCAAGAGAAATGGGAGAAAAAGAATGCATCTTCCTGTGGTCAGGAAATAACCCATGTTTTTTGGAGTTTATGTTATTTTCATACCCATTTACACTTAATACTAAAAGCCTTTCCTACCTGTCAGCATGAGGAGAGCGCCAATGGTGAGAAGGACAAAGCCCACCAGGGAGATGACACTTCGGAAAAGAACTTCAAATTGCTGTGGATTCAACTTGCTGCGTAGATAATCCACAAAGGCGTGAATCTGGCAGAGACCAAAGACTCCAAATGCTGCCATGTGCTCTGATGAAAGGACGGGCTGTAGGTGAAAGCAGATGTGTGAGAATGTCAGGAAAACAATGGGTCCAGCCTTGACCTGAATTATCCGGACCAAGTTCAGACCAAAGGGTCCAATGAGTTCTGAGGCTACCAAGGAATTAGGGCCAATCCAGGGGAGGGTCTAATTCACCTGCCACATTTCCACAGAATACCTGGAGTTCAAAGTGTACCATACTCTTATCAATATCACATGTCTGGCCTTTGCTCAGGCTATTTCTTGAGCCTTGACTGTAATTTTCTCATTTTCCCAAAATTTGCATTTATTAAAATTCCCATCATTCAAGGCCCCAAGCAAATACTACTGCCTCCTACTCTGCCAAGCTGAAATCCATCGCTCTCCTCTGTATCTACACACCTTGGATCTCTCCTGTAACTTAGACAAACAGTTCTCAAAGTCCACCGGGCAGCATAATCACAGGAGAGTGAAGAGGAGGTGTTTAGACACAGACAGCTGAGCCCCACCACCAAAGCTTCTGAAACTCAGTAGATTCAAAGCCTGAATTTGCATTTCTAATGTATTTCCTGATGCTGCTGAGCCTGCTGGTCCAGGACTACATTTCTAGGACCACTACATCACAGAGAGCTACATGGGTGTCTTTCCCAGCAAGACGTCCTTAAGGACCAGGATCACATCTTTCTTTTTACATTTCCCAGGTATTAGCAAATTGCACGTTGTAGGGGATGAGCAAAGAAATACTTGCTGAGCTGAAAAAGGGTTCCACTTTTCATAAGAATTTTACATGAAAAATCACACATATCACATCATTCCTCTGATTTAATAGCTGTCTCTTAACCCAATGGAGTAATGTGGTTAAAGGGTCTATGTTCTGCTTCCTAAAGGACTTAATTACTTGGCCCTATTAACAAGTTCAGGGCTCATTACTACTGAATGGGATCATTCACATTAAGAAGGACTGAAAAAGATAACTGTGATCACTCACATCAACTCAGTTCTACCAAAATATCCCTGTTTCTCCCCAAACTTAAGCTAACTTAAGAGCAATTAAACTACATGAACAAATATTAACACTCTCAGGGGGCAGACTTTATTGACCAATGATTCTGCTGTTTCAGTTAACACAAGCAGTCCAAGGTCAGACCTGTAAGTTTTAACATCCTCACCAGAATCCAAGATAAATCAATTTAGTTGGAGATGATTAGGAAAAAAGTGGAAGAAACTAAAAACTCCACACAGTCTAGGGCTCACCTGGAAACCCACAAAGGAGATCTGCATGGAGAGAATGGTGCCCAGGCAGTAGACAGTACAGTACGCCACGTAGATCCGATGGGAGAAACGTCCTGTGAGCATCAGCACTAGTACGTGAAGAGGGATCAAGTTGATCAAGAACACGTAACCTCCCCAGGAAGAGACCTAGGACAGGATGAAAAAGGACAGTTCCTCTCAGCACTCCTTGTTACCTGTGAACTTTTTAAAGAACCCCTATTTATGGCAACCAAACACTTTATTAACGCCAAGTGGTTTAAACAGTTTAAGTAACTGACTTCTTTAAAAAGGAAATCAAATTAAACCCATTACTGTAACTCAGTCCTCTGTTCTATATGGCTCCTGTCATTGTGATCACAAAACAAAAGGCCCCTAACCCTCGGCGTTAATCTGGATGCGGCCTACTATAAGGTCACATGAAGGATTTAGGGATACATGCAAAATGTGGGCAAGTGGAAACAGTTAAGTGAAGAAGTCTCAGGGTTAATGAAAGATTGAACAGAAAAAAAATATGTGTTAGGAAAGGAAAAATTTAAGGGAAACATATCAGAAAAGACAGCTGGCCAACCAATATTATCCATAAGAAATACAGTATCTGGAGACCTCTAAAAATTAAAAAAAATTTTCTCTGTCATATCATCTGCCTGCCTTGGGTTAGGCTTTGTAGGGACACAAAAGACAATAAAGCTTCTGTCCTCTGCTCTACGGTCTCAAACCCCAAGAGCTACTTCCAATTTACATCAGTTGATCCCAATAGGTATGCAGACAGAGAGAGACTCGTGGAAGAAGGGAGCAAAGAGTTACCATGTAGAAGTAAGCAAGGGCACACTTTGCTGCCCAGTAGATGGAACCAGTCTTGACTGCTTTGATCCACATGTAATAGGTAAGCAACATGCAAAAGATGGCAATCCCTGCAGAAAGAACACAAAATTCAATAGAAGGCCACACTGGGATATTAAATACTGATCTCCAACAAACTCCTTGTGTATCTCAGACCTACAACCCATTAACAGTGTAATTACGCTACATCTCTTTGTCTTAGTTTCTGGCAAAAGAAAAAAAGAGTCTTATATAATAGTGTCTACTTCATAAATGTGTCATAAAGACAAATTTAACCATTGCATGTAAAGCACTTGAAACAGAATCTAGCCTGCAGCAAGCACTCAGTGTTAGTCATTATTGCTAATGTTCTTTTCAGGCACTGAACCTGCTATTTGAGTCCTAATGATATCCCGTACTATCAAGCACCACCCTGCTTCTACATCTTACCACGAGCTGGTCTTTATGCCCTGACTGCCTCTTTTCTTAATGTCCGCCTAATGAAGTTCCAACTTCAGGGCCCAGTTCAAACACAACTACTTCCAAAAAGCCTTCCCTGATTCCTACATCTGAATCTCTTCTCTCACTGCGTTCTCAAAGTACTCTGTTTGTACTTCTCTCATAGCATACAATACTATCTGCTCGTTAGATTTATTTTTATAGGTCTGCTTTAATAGATTATGGGCTAAATTATTTTGTTCATTATCTATCTCTGTACTTCCTTAACTATAAGCCAATACTCTTATTCATTAACTATTTCTGTAATACCTAACACTGTTTTACCAATAACATTCAATAAATACAGAGTGCTTTGGAAATAAGTCAATAAAAGTCATTATGGTTTTAAGAATATCCATTCCTTTCATCTAAAATAAAGCAAATGATTACAGTGTTAAAACAATGGTATCATTCAACCCTGGAGCTTGGTGGGCTACAGTAAATGAGACTGCAAAAGAATCAGACACCACTGAGTGAATAAACAATAACAAAAACCCAGCCAACCCTAAAACCTAACTCTACTTTTAGGAATACAGAGATGAGCCAGAGGCCTTATTTAAGGAAAATTACCAACTACCTTTCTAGAGAAAATGAGGGAGAGAATATAAACTTAGCAGTCTGAGGTCCCTTCCTGCCCACTTCTAATCTTCTCACCCAGACACCATTTTTGCTATTGCTAAATAGCAGATTTGAACCCAGATTCTATTACCCTTCACAGAGCTCTACTGGATAATAAGGTGAACTTTAAGTCTTACCTTCATTATCATAAGAGCCAGCCACAGACCGGGAGATATAGCCAGGAACCACAGCAATCATGGCGGCAGCAAGAAGCCCAGCTCCTGCATCCTGTAAGACAAGAGGGGTAATAGGGAGTCAACACCAATACAGCTATGGGAGAGGAGAGGACCCACTAGTCCAATCTGCTTCTACGGGGCCCAGAGAATAGTTTGACACTTTGCAAGGGAGATGTGATGCTAGGAATGCTTGCAGCACAAGAAAGTTACACACTTCACAACCAGTTCCCTCCCTGCCATGGTACTAAGTCTGAAACTGAGCTACATGTGCTAAGAACAGACAAATCATGAAATCAGTCAGATGCCGCCCCAGAACGGGCAGCTGGGTTGGAGTACCCCCGGATTGGAGTTCCCCTCAACAATATCTGCACACCACAGGAACACCAGTCACACCCCTAAAAGCTATGCAAGCATACACAAAGGAAGACATAAGTATTTGAGCTAAAAAGTCAACAAACAGAGGTGATAATCTACAGTGGACTAAAGATAATAGAGCTGGAATATTCCGAGTCAATCTGTGAACTCGGGAAAGAGGAAAAACAAAATATAACTCACACGCCGAAAGAGGAAGGACCTGTCTGTTGATAAGACTCATATCTGGAACAGGGCAGCAAGGAGAAGGATGAAAGAGCTTTCAAACTAAACTCAAGTTTCCCAAGCCCTCCAACTGGTTTAGCACCTCTCAGGCATCTCCCTGACACCACAGCCACAAAGAATAACATCCCAGGAGCCAAGGTCAGCAAGACAGAAACCTGGGGAAGGAGAGACCATATCACAGACTCTAATTACAAGAGCCAAGTGGTTTCAGAATTTTTAAATAAATGTTTCTTTAAAAATCAACAAATAATTGTTAAGCTAAGTGTCCATTTCCAATAGGAAGAACTAACTGTTTTGGAACATATCTCGTAGCTATTTTTTCTCTCCCTTAGACTGTGAGGGATACTAGATTCAAAATCTAAATCTCACTTTAAATATTTTTTTTCCAGGACTTCCTTGGTGGCCTGGTGGATAAGAATCCACCTGCCAATGCAGCGGACACAGATTAGATCCCTGGTCCAGGAAGATTCACACGCTGCAGGGCAAGGAAGTCCGTGCACTGCCATCATAGAGCCTGTGCTCTAGAGCCCTCAAGCTGCAACTACTGAAGTCCACGTGCCTGGAGCCCAGGCTCTGCGTTAACAGATGCCACCACGAATAAGCAGCCCCCTCTCGCTATCTGCACAAAGCATTGAAGACCCACTGCAGCCAAAAATAAAGCCAGCAAAAAAAAAAAAAAGGCAGTCCTGTGATGAGTAAACTAACACAAAAATTCTTTTTCCATATCCAGCAATTTATATTTGACCCTCAAACATTCCCTTATATGGACAAACAGTTGTTAATGATAAGACACCACATATTCTAAGGAGGGACTGGGATAAAACTAGCAATTCAGTTCAACAAAAGCTGTCTTTAGCCCCTAGCTCCCTGCCCTTCTTAAGCTCTCAATCCCCCACCCTTTAGCATCTACTAGAGAGGTTCAACAGCATCCATTCCCAAGCCTCCTGTCGCCCCGAATCCTTCACCTTGAGCTCTTTGGTAAGGTGGTACGTGACGATGGTGGTGAAGGAAGAGAAGAGCGGGGCCAGGAACACACAGACATTCCGAATGTCGATGGTGATGTGGAAAAAATGGAGGACATGGTAGATTGCAGCAGAGGTGATCATCAAGCCTGCAACAGGAAGGAGAGAGGCCAACAGGTTATCCTCTGAAGACAAAGAACGTAAAGGGAAGAGAAAGGGAAAATCCAAGTTATCAATATGGTGGTTACAGAGGTCTCAACAACCCACCAGAAACACTAACATAGCAGCTGCAGGAGGCCTATAAATTTCCATCCTGTGGATTCAATCGCAAGTGCAGAATTTATGAAACGCTCCCCACCCCCACTCTCTCAGACACGTTCTCCCTTCTATCTATATAGGATCTACTTTTAGGAATCTGGAACTGAACTGAATCAGAATGAAATTATAAGTGTCACAAAACAAAGATATTAGAAATAAAACACACTGTTCCATATCATACAAATAAGATATTGCTGTAAGGAAAAAAAAAATCCTGTTCCCCTTACCTGGGTAAATTGTTCCTCCAATGATTCGTCCCAAAGGGTACCAGGCCCGGTCATCAAACCAGTTATGGAATTTATAAAATCCCTCCTCAGCCAGGAATCGGGTGGTGCGATAATTAAAGTACCTGCAGCAAGACAGGGAAGAACGGTGTCTGCTCCTCCCCACACCCAAGTGTTTGCCCCAGTGTGCACTGAATGTGGCTCCTCGGGTTACACCACTGAGGAACTTCTCATTACTCCAATCAAAGTCAGTTTAGTACCCAAAAGTATTTGAAGCAGGAAAATCACTTCACATTACCACAAGTCTCCTCATTTGCAGCTCCGTGTTTGTCTCAGTTAAAGCGCTGCTTCTCTTGTAAGGAAACGCAACTGGAGGCTAATTAAACAAAGGACACTTCACTAGGCTGGCCTGTAGTAGGCATCAGCCCCAGCCAGAAGATTCAAGCACTCAGAAGACAGGACAGCTGAGATGTGGGCACCAACAGATTCGACTCTTTTCAAGTGACAGCGACACACAAAAGAACATTTCCATAACACACACGAGGACACATGGGTAACTTCAAGTGAGGAGCATCTCTAAAGATGTGGGAGTAACACCAGATGCAGGATGAACGTTTTTTAGTCTACTCCATAACACACACCTCTTAATGAGTATTTAAATTTGTAATCAGATCTACTCATGTTGTTATTTAAAATAGTTCTGAATACCACCTACACGGTAGCATAAAAATAAAAATTACATGAAAAGTATTTGATAAAAAATGCTTAAAGTTATACACAAAAAAAACTCAGTTCTTTAGGCTCAAGCTTTGAAGCTCCTTAAAGTAAAGTAAAGTGAAGTCGCTCAGTAGTGTCTGACTCTTTGCGACCCCATGGACTGTAGCCTACCAGGCTCCTCTGTCCATGGGATTTTCCAGGCAATAGTCCTGGAGTGGATTGCCATTTCCTTCTCCAGAGGATCTTTCCAACCCAGGGATTGAACCCAGGTCTCCCGCATTGTAGACAGACGCTTTACCATCTGAGCCACCAGGGAAGTCCATGAAGCCCCTTAAGTTTCTCATTTAAAAAGTAAAAAACAAAGACAAATAATATATTATGTATATATACACATAATTTATCATATAATTTATTTATATATATTACTTATNGCGCGGAAAGAACACGCAGGGAGCAGTTTGGTTGAGGGATGAGCAGTGACGTGTCGGTCTGCGGACCGGGAAGGAGTCACGGGGGGAAGATGCGGCGCGTTTAGCCCAGTCACGTGACAAGAAGCGGAAACGACGCAAAGGCATAGGCCGAAACTGCAAATCCTCAAAAGCTGAACTGAGATCGTCTGCTTCCGTTTCAGGGTCTTGTTTTTTAAAAGGTAGAAATTGACGTTACCTTACTATAGGGTTAAAGGAGAAGTGAGAAGAATTTTTAAATAGTTTTCAATGAAAAGTCAAGCGCTTCACAATCCAGACTGTTACATCTTGTACAGGATATTGTCTGACAGTTCGCTGGAGAGTCATTTTGACCTTGCTCTGGTAAACTGCGGTGGACGAGAGACCTGCAGATACCACAAGGCATTTCTTAAGCCCCTGATTCGTGAATGGGCATGCCTAGGCTAAAGGGGTCCTGGGGTTTCGGTGGAAGAGTCTACCCGCGGGCTGCGTCCACTAGGACGGCAGAGGCGGTCCTCCGGAGTTATAGACAGGCTTCTTCCTGGAACTAGCTTGCAGCCCGGCGGTGCTTTGCTTATCTCTTTGTAAGTTACCTGCCACTGAAAACTGTCCTAACTGCTCCCCTTTTACCCCTCACACCCAAAGAAACGTTGCTGAGGGCAGGGAAAGGGGCAAAGTTTCAGCAACCAGTTCTATCACTTCTCAGACACTCACTTCCCCTCCCTAGAGGCCTCAGTGGACAAGAGCCACACCGAAGAAAATGGGAGCATCCGGCAGTTGTGTAAATCTAGTGCCCGTGTCCTCAGTTCTCTTTGGCAGTTACAGTACTATGAATACAACCGACCAAACTTACCGAAAGCATATTAAATTACTGCTTTAAAAAAATAAATTAGTGCTTCATCACGAGTATTTTTTACAAAATTCACATGGCCAGGTTCACCCCAGGACGTCATGTTCCAATAGATCTGCTTTTTCGTTTTGTCTTTATAATGTATTCAATGTCATTTTATTAACAGAAGGAAACTGAAGCTGAACCTGAAGGAAACGCAGAACTTCAAGTAAATGCTTCTTCATAACGAGTGGTTTTTTTTTTTAAGTTAGAAAGATTCCTTTAAATGAGAAGACATACCATTTCAAGAACATTAAGATATCAAGAGTCTCAATTTTTTTTAATTACTGAACCTGTTTCTTAAAGGGAATATGTTTAAGTTTCCAAGTGGTAAAATTAAGTCAATTTTTTCAGAAGTCAAAATATACAACTAAAGAATGAAGTTCAAAATCTAAGTCAAAGGACCTTAATGGTGGTCCCGTGGCTAAGTCTCCACGTTCCCAATGTAGGGGCCTGGGGTTGGATCCCTGGTCAGGAAACTAGATCCCATGCTGTAACTAAGAGTTCCAGTGCTATAAGTAAAGATCCTGAATGCTGCAACTAAGAAATGGCCCAGCAAAATATATATTTTTTTAATCTAAGCCTATTTTTAGGATTCTTTAATATCAATTGATAGGGAAAGGCTGAACTACAAGTAAAACTCAGGATGTCAAAGTTGGGGGGGGGGAAATATAGTTATTATAGACCCAGAGATTATACATGAACATTCAGCATATCAGTTAATCCGTCTCCATCCTGACTTGCTGCACCAAAAGTTTTGAGTTGGTTGTTTCAGAAAAACGTTTTACAATCCCATCATTGTTTAAAATAATGCTATTTTTTAGCTTCCTTTGTAGGAGTTGACTTAAATGGAAGAAAGTAGGGAAAACCACTAGACCATTCAGTTATGACCTAAATCAAATCTTTACAGTTATACAGTGGAAGTGACAAATAGATTCAAGGGATTAGATCTGATAGACAGAGTGCCTGAAGAACTATGGATGGAGGTTCGTGACATTGTATGGGAGGTAAAGATCAAGACCATCCTCAAGAAAAAGATATGCAAAAAGGCACAATGGTTGTCTGAGGACACCTTACATATAGCTGTGAAAAGAAGAGAAGTGAAAAGCAAAGGAGAAAAGGAAAGATATACCTATCTGAGTGCAGACTTCCAAAGAACAGCAAGGAGAGATAAGAAAGACTTCCTTGGTGATCAGTGCAAAGAAAGAGAGGGAAAAAATAGAATGGGAAAGACTATAGATCTCTTATAAGAAAATTAGAGATACAAAAGGAATACTTCATACAAAGAGGGGCACAATAAAGGACAGAAATGGTATGGACCTAACAGAAGCAGAAGATATTAAGAAGAGGTGGCAAGAATACACAGAACTGTACAAAAAAGATCTTCATGACCTAGATAACTGTGATGGTGTGATCACTCATCTAGAGCCAGACATACTAGAATGCTAAGTCAAGCGGGCCTTAGGAAGCATCACTAGAAACTAAGCTAGTGGAGGTGATGGAATTCCAGTTGAGCTATTTCAAATCCTGAAAGATGATGCTGTGAAAGTGCTGCATTCAATATGCCAGCAAATTTAGAAAACTCAGCAGCAGCCACAGGACGGAAAAGGTCAGTCTTCATTCCAATCCCAAAGAAAGGCAGTGCCAAAGAATGCTCAAACTACCACACAATTGCACTCATCTCACACGCTAGGAAAGTAATGCTCAACATTTTCCACACTAGACTTCAACAGTACCTGAAACATCAACTTCCAGATATTCAAACTGGATTTAGAAAAGGCAGAGGAACCTGAGATCAAACTACCAATATCCACTTGATCATTGAAAAAGCAAGAGTTCCAGAAAAATATCTACTTCTGCTTTACTGACTATGCCAAAGCCTTTGACTGTGTGGATCACCACAAGCTGTGGAAAATTCTAAGAGATGGGAATACCAGACCACCTACCTGCCTCTTGAGAAATCTGTGTGCAGGTCAAGAAGCAACAGTTAAAACTGGACACGAAACAACAGACTGGTTCCAAATCGGCAAAGGAGTACATCAAGGCTGTGTTTTGTCAGCCTATTTAACTTCTGTGCAGAGTACATCATGAGAAATGCTGGGCTGGGTGAAGCACAAGCTGGAATCAAGATTGCCAGGAGAAATATCAATAACCTAAGATATGCTGACGACAGCACCCTTACGGCAGAAAGCAAAGAACTAAAGAACCTCTTGATGAAAATGAAAGAGTAGAGTGAGAAAGTTGGCTTAAGACTCAACATTCAGAACACAAAGGTCACGGCATCTGGTCCCATCACTTCATGGCAAATAGATGGGGAAACAATGGAAATAGTGCGAGACTTTATTTAGGGGGACTCCAAAATCACTGCAGATGGTGACTGCAGCCATGAAATTAAAGGATGCTTGCTTCTTGGAAGAAAAGCTATGACCAACCTAGACAGAATATCAAAAAGCAGAGACATTGCTTTGCGAACAAAGGTCCATCTAGTCAAAGCTATGGTTTTTCCAGTAGTTATGTATGGATCTGAGTTGAACCATAGAGAAAAGCTGAGTGCTGAAGAACTGCTTTTGAACTGTGATGTTGGAGAAGAGTCTTAAGAGTCCCTTGGACTGCACGGAGATCGAACCAGTCAGTCCTAAAGGAAATCAGTCCTGAATATTCATTGGAAGGACTGATGCTGAAGCTGAAATTCCAAGAATGGACTTCTTGGAAAAGACCCTGATGCTGGGCAAGATTGAAGGCAAGAGAAGGGGACAACATGGGATGAGATGGTTGGATGGCATCACTGACTCAATGCACATGAGTTTGAACAAACTCTGGGAGTTGGTGATGGACAAGGAAGCCTGGCATGCTGCAGTGCATGGGGTCACAAAGTCCGACACGACTGAGTGACTGAACTGACTGTAGATGTCATTCCTGTGGAGCTTTTGGTTTTTCGTGAAGTGTCTACTTACCTTTTATGTTGATAAAAATAAACACATCTTCATCTAATCGGGAGCAGACCAATATATCTGATTTCTTCTTGAAGACGTTCTCCCCAGAACCCACCTTTCCAGGTTTCACCATTGGTATATCACCAAGATTTCTTCTCAGCACACACTGATTCCACTGTTTCACTTTGTTTGATTGGGCCTTTGTTTTAATTAGTCATCTATTTCTTGGACTTTTTCCCTTTGGTAGATTCTTCAAGTTAACTTTTTCAGAAAAGTTGAATGGAAAGCAAACAATGCCTTTATTTTGTCCTTGATAATATCGTTTTAGAGTTATAAGAACACAATAGGGACTCACCAATCCTATACACACACAAGCACACATAAAAGCACACTTTCAGGGCATTACAATTTTATCTTCTATTATTCAAAGTTGTTCTTGAGAAGTCTAATACCAATGTGAATCATAGTCTCTTGGAAGTAACCTATTTTTCTGATATTTTTCCTTAGAGATCCCATCTGGTTTTTGTTTTTTCCTTTTATTGCTTTTCACTTGGCAGTGGAAAGCATCTTTTATGGAAACTACTGGGACTCCCCTGGTGGTGCAGTGGATAGGAATCCACATGCCAATGTTGGGAACATGGGTTCAATCCCTGGTCTGGGAAGATTCCACATGCCTTGAGCAACTAAAGCCCAAGTGCTCTAGGGCCCACAAATTACAACTAATGAGCCCCTGTCCACAGTACTGAAGCACGTGCTCCTCAACAAGAGAAGCCACTGCAATGGGAAGCCCAAGCACCACCACAAAGAGTAGCCCCCACTCACCACAACTAGACAAAGTCCACGCAACAACAAAGACCCAGGACCACCAAAAAAATAATTTAAAAAAAACCCTGTAGATGAAACTATATGAAAACTCCGATTACAGACCCAGCACCACCAAAAGAAAATAATTAAAAAAGAGAAAACTCTAGATGAAACTATCTATTTGAAAACTCCAATTGTTGTCATCAGTCCAGAAAATTTCCTGATTTTGTTGTTTCCATGCCTCTGTTATTTTTTGAAACAGATGTTGGATCTGATTCTTGGACATCTCCATGACTGTTAACTTTTTCCATGTCTTAGTCTTTTTGGTCTTTGTACTGAGAAATTTCCTCAAGTTTACGCTGTGGTTCTTTAATTTAGCCTCCTCAGCATCATTTTTATAAGCCATCTCATTTTACTTCCACATTTTGTTAACTTCCAAGAACCTTCCTATTCTGTCCCCTCTTCACAACAATCTGTTCTTACTTATGGATGCAATAGTTTACCAAGTTCCTGTGAAAGTAGTTATTAGAATTTAACTTTTATTTTTAGCATTACTTAAATTTCCTCCAGGGACTTCCCTGGCGGTCCAGTGGTTAAGAAACCACCTCACAATGCAGGGGATGGGAGTTCAATCCCTGGTTGTGATCTAAGATCCCTCATGCTGTGTGACAACTAAGACCACAGCAAAAGATCCCGCATGATGCAACAAAAACCCAGTGCAGCCAAATAAAAATACATTTTAAAAATAATTCTAGGTCCAAGTGGTGTTCCTGTGCCTCTTAGGAAAGTCCTCAGATGATGCTGATGTTAACCCCTGGTTAAGAACTATGTACTTATCTAAAGGATCAAATGGTCACTACTTGTCTCATAGGTCTGAAGCTGCAACAAAACATTTAAACTTGAAATCAGAGAATGAGTCTGAGGACGGGAGGCTGAACACATGGGAGAAACTCTTATCTCACCCAAAGCTTCTCTGAATTCCAATGTTTTATCCAGCTTTGAGACCTATGGGAAACAGTAGGTATTTGAACACAGAATTCTAAAGAAATTGATCATTTCTCAGTCTCCTACACGGTACTGTTAGATCCAAGAGGACAGCAATCATCTTTCTGGCTTACCCTTGAGTCCCCAGTGCCTTGCAAAGGCTGACAGGGAAGGCGCTCAGATGGTCATTACATGAGTAACGTGGTTACTTTTAACGTGGTTCACTAACCCCTAACCATTAGTCACCCTCTTCTGAGTTTATCCCAGTTTGTCGCTTCTCTTAATCTTGGCCCCTTACTATGTTCAGAGCAATGAACCAGTCAGTGCATACATTATGTTCATTTAAACACTTCCAGCAGACTTGAACGTACTCAGGTTGGAAGCTTTTACTTTTTAGAGTTGCTATAATGGACAACTCGACTCTAGATGTGATAAAAGGGTCGTGCTTGGACCCACACGTACCTGTTCCTAAAGAGAGCTTTGCGCGTGTGATTACTTAGATCCTCCTGGCTGCATGACTGGAAGTCAAGCTCTCATTTTCCATCTGTAGTGATGTGTTCTCCCTTATTTTCAGTTATCATTAGTCCACCTTAAGCTGCCATTCTGAATTTGGCAAAAACAGAGCCTACTCTCCCTTTGATCCCAATTTCCTGATCACTGCCCTCACTGCCTGTGTGCTAGTGAAAAGGCAAGAGTAATTTACACTGCTTCTGTGTACACCTCGCGAGATTAGGCTTATCTACAATGGACATTTGCTAACCTAGCTTTTGTATACGGCTGGTCTCTCAGTCACACTAATAAAACTTTACAGATCCCTCACTTCCAGTAACTTAAATCATTTTCTATAGCCAGGCATAGTGCTCAACAATATCACTTACCTTTATCTACTCAATGTCCCTCATTCTTCTAAAACCAGCTTAGCAGACACAAATTTCAGACAGCAAAAATGTGACCTTTTAAAATTTCATTTTAAAACCTACAACAATTTATCTTAAATAAGGCAACCGCAGATCAGTTGCAAACTGATGAAACAAACTGCACACTATTTTAAAACCTTCTGTATTCAAACTTGGTTCCCATCTCCTGGCAACAATTTTTAAATCCTTATTTTTGTCTTGTACTTAGTAAAGGTTTCTGTTAACCAAATGTCTATTCTCTTCCCTCACGAGAATATCCAATTCGTTGAAATCTGGAAGGACCTCTCTTCTTCACAAATACAGAGGAGATGTACATATAGACTTTAAAACAACTCAATTCCAAATTCTTTCACTAGGTGCCAACACGATTATAACAACATAACCCAAACTTCCTCAGGGAGTATTTTTCAGAACTAATTTTCAGAATTAATCAAGACAAAGTCTTGTGTTCCATGAATATGTTTCCTGAAGTGACAATTTATAAATTCGACGATTACACATATGTGAGAAACCAGCTCACACCCTGTACAGGTGTTTTGACATCTGCCCCCTCCCTCCGTATTTCGTCTCTTTGAAATGACAGGAAAAAAAACAACCAATCACAGGTTTAATGGGTTTAATAAGTTTACCCCTTCAGTTCCTATTTGCAGCACCCAATATTCCTTTGAAACACCAGACAGACCCAGCAGTGGCCAACAGTCAAGATCAACCTCCAGAGTTTAAAAGTTCAGGTTCTCTGAGCATTCTGTGTTGCAGTGGCACTTGTCCAAAATTGGTACCTCCCTATCTTTGGGGAGCTTTAAGTGTACCAGTGAAAAAAGCTTTTTCCCCTGCAAGGGGAAGAAAGAAAGTCATTCCTCAAACCCAGTGGAGATCTGGCTGTGAGGTCTTTCTTCTGTCCCATGTCTTCAGGCTTGTGTTTGTTTTGTTTTTTTTTGCAGTGGAGCAAGAGACCAAAATCTAACCTGAGTTACAAGAAACAAGACAGTGATGGCTATAAAGGGAGTGACCAGGAGCAGCGGAGCCTCCTGTCCCTCCCACATCCAATATATGTGCTTCACAGAAAAACAAAAAAAACAGGTCCACAAAACACAACAGCTAAAATTACAAAAATCCATTCATCCAAGGGCAGTGGGAGGCAGAAAGGGAAAATGGAAGGGAAATGGCACAGGGAGAAAGAGTATTCAAATCAGTCCAGGCACGGGGCTGGCAAATGCTAGAAAAGAGCTGCAGAAAAACCTGTGGTCCTTTCAGACTCACCAGTGTTTAAAATCCATACTGGTCGCAGGAAGATTCTGCCTTACGTGCACCAGAGACAAAAATCTGGATTCCTCAGAGAGAAGGGAATGTGGGCAGGGCCCTTGGCAGGGTGGGCCCTGCCTTCCCTGGGAGGGGGTGGAGGTGAACCAGGAGAAGAGCTGCCACAGCATCCTTCCGATCCCACCTGGCCCCTCTGGATGGCGGGTGACCGACTCAGCGGCCTGCAGCAGCCTTCAGTTTGGCAGGAGACGGGTGCGGAGATGGTAATTTTTCTGCAGAAGTGGAGCTGCTCAGGGCCGACTGAAGGTAGACCGTCTTGTGGAAGAGTCTGTTGCTTAAGAAAACCACCAAGGAGAAGAGGCGCAACTGGAAAAGGCTGCAAGGTAAGAGAGACCCAACCTGTTAGACCAGCCAGTTGAGAAAAACTGTTTTAATCATTCGGCCACTTATTTGACTATTTTCAATTTTAAATGACACAGGGGAAAACAAGACCACTGAAATTTGATCAAGCGACTACAGATATTGGACACGCAGATTAAACAGGGAGCAACTACAGAAAGCGCTGGGATTGTCATTGTCAGGAGGGCAGTGGAATCAGGCTCGATCCCTGATCCAGGAGGATCCCACATGCCACGGAGCAACTAAGCGCACGCACCACAACTGCTGAGCCTGTGCTATAGCCCACGATCTGCAACACAAGAGAAGCCACCACAGTGAGAAGGCCGTGCACTGCAACTAGAGAGAAGCCCCAGCTCGCTGCAAACAGAAAAAAATCCCCCGCAGCAACAAAGCCCTGGCACAGCCGAACTAAATACTTCAAGCTGTGGTCTCAAGATATCATATGCTATGTACATAGTTCACCTTCAGGAGAGTTTCAAGAGAACATCAATTACGCTAAGATACACACTTAACATTAGTGGATAGCAAGAACACGTAAGACCCTAAAGCAGACTGGAAATTTTTTTAATGCATGTGTCCTCACTGACTTAACCAAAACTAATCAAAAGATTGGGGTTTTTTTTCCTGAAGTGATCAAACTTCCAGAGTGCTAGTATTGCTAAAGATTCATTTTAAAAATACTGTTGTGTTATCATTATCAATAAACTCATGTAGCCACATCACATGACCCAGTATTTTTAAAAAGGTGGCCATTCTTACAAAATGAGCTTAACTACGGGTATAAGTGTCTTATTCAGTGAACTGTTACATTTTAAGAATATGTATAATCGCATCAATTTTTGAAACAGAAATGCACACATATGCATGGGGAAAATCTTGGGATACATCCTGGAAGTGCTGCTCTCATAAAACTGTATATTAATATTTTCTTGCAATGTGAGGAAAATGATGTCACAAACTTCAGCAACTTTTCAGTTGTAGAATAAGCACCCTATAGTGTGTTAATGACTGAAACTGTAATTGTCTTCAGGTTGTGCCCTGGTCTGTCAAGTTCTGCTAGGGAGAATTGTTAAATTGTTTCCTTAATAAACATTTCTCTCATTTGTTTAAAAAAAAAAAAAGGATCAGTTACACAGTTTTTTAAACATTGTAAAAATGTCTCATTCACATAACTGCAGTGTTACAACCCCAGTATTTTAGACAGAAAATACCTGCTACATTTTAGCTAATACTGGCTAATACTTACTACGCTTTGCCAGGGGTCTTTGCTTCATTGGCGCTGATAATGAATAAAGGAAAGAGGATAGAGAAGAGGCAGCCACTGTTTGTGTGAGGAAAAAAAAAAAAGAATTAGTCACCTTCAAAACAGCCATGACTTTGAAGATATTAGAAACCCAAAAGTAAGTTACCTCCAGTGCTAAACAGCATGCCTTGATGGACCTTTATTCTATCAAACACGTTTAAAATTTAAAAAAAAAAAAGGATTTTTCTAAACACTGGCTATGTTTAACATTGTTCCAGGAAGCAACATAGAAGAAAGAATATGGGATACAGGATCATGCGGACAATATTTTAATGTTAGGAATTCCTTGGCAGTCCAATGGTTATGATTCCACGCTTCCACTGCAGGAGGCTAAGATCCTGCATTCTTCAAGGTGTGGCCCCCCACAAAAAATAAAATAATGCTAATTGACAGACATCTGTGACTATCTGTCAGGGAGAAACTCCTACAGACCTCTAGATGGCCAAGTGAGAATGCAGAATGCCTACCACAGAACCAAGTGCACACAAGGTGCTTCCTACATTGAGTTATTATTTTTTAAACTAGTTCCCTTCAAGTCCTTGCAGTCCAATTACCTGACAATGTAGGAGGACTGCATTGCTGTGAGGAAAGCCAGGGGCAAACCAAATCCAAAGTAGTAAGGCCAATTCCTTTCTATGTTTGACAACCGCTGGTGCATTTCAATTCCTAAAACAGGGAGCCAACACAATTAGGCTGCATTACTTCCTTTTAGTCAAATGACTAAATATTGTTAACAATTTACTTGAGGTTTGAGTTTTAGGTTCAGATCTGCTATTTAGAATACAACTAAAGTATATTAGAATTGCCCAAATCCCATAAAGCTTCTATGCAAAGCTTTTACAACTGAACCATCACAATTTCAAAGCTGGCAGGCCAAGTGAGTTCTGCATTCAATACCAGCAGCATCCTATGTCAGTATTAGTTTTGAACAAAGCAAGATATAACAAAAAAAAAAAAAAAAAAAAAGGCAGCCATCCTCTAGAAATCAATTAATCTCTTTCAACCATCCATACCCAAATATGTCAAGGACTTTGAACATATCCCTCAAATGATCTGTATGCGCCAGCATCAAATTAACTTCTCTGATTCAGAATAGCTGGTGCTCACTTATGCCACCTTATGGCTCTGTCAGAGCTACATGATATTGAGCTCCACAGGGAGTCCTACAGGGCTACACCTCCTAGCACCAAAGGGTTAAAAAAACCTCTAAGCCAAATGTAAGTCCCCTCTTGCCAAAAAGGCTGCTTCATTCCAATGATGGATTTGCCAAGGGCCTCAGTTTTGAAAAATTTAAGAAGTATCCTTGGCAGCACCATTTCCAAACGGGGCCTCCAAGCTCTTGAGTTTCTTTGGACAGGCTTACCTTTATTGAACCAACGATATTCGAAGCAGTATAGTGAGTAGAGGAGAGACATATGCAGGAGACTAACCAGCTGACCAACAAGATGGATGGGAAAGAGACTCACAAACATCCCCTGAAGAACAAATATGGAAAAGCTTAATCCCAACGCTTCAGAGACCTAACACATTCACCTGCCACTCTTTAGTTATTGCTCTCGCTCTCTACCCAGACAGCCAGAGAGCTGCTTCTCAAGTTTCTAAAATAGCAGGTGAGTGGAGAAGGCTCAGGGTGGCTGGGAAGAGCAGGCAAATTCATGTTGTTGTTGTTTTAAGCATTTTATGATTTTAAAAGTCTCTAGTTGTTTCTATGAAAAATGATTCAAAAATCATTACCTGCCTTAAACATATCTGCTCAGTATAAACAGGATACCCTGTTTTTGTGAAGCTCCCTCTAGTGGATCTTTGTTTAATCCACCCATGTGCCCAGAAGGCCAGTCTCACCTGGAGAAGGAAGAGAGCCTGAAGCAAGAGGTTGAAGAGCATGTCAGCAATTATTTTGCTGACACTAGGAAATGGGTGAGGCTTCCTCCCGGATACCTCGAATGCCAGGTCAGCTATATCCTGCAAGAGAGAGAAGAGATCACCAAAACATGAATTCAGTTCAGTTCAGTCGCTCAGTCGTGTCCGACTCTTTGCAACCCCATGAACCGCAGCATGCCAGGCCTCCCTGTCCATCACCAACTCCCAGAGTCCACCCAAACCCATGTCCATCGGGTCGGTGATGCCATCCAACCATCTCATGCTCTATCGTCCCCTTCTCCTCCTGCCCTCAATCTTTCCCAGCATCAGGGTCTTTTCAAATGAGTCAGCTCTTCTCATCAGGTGGCCAATGTATTGGAGTTTCAGCTTCAACATCAGTCCCTCCAATGAACATCCAGGAAGGATCTCCTTTAGGATGGACTGGTTGGATCTCCTTGCAGTCCAAGGGACTCTCAAGAATCTTCTCCAACATCACAGTTCAAAAGCATCAATTCTCTGGCACTCAGCCTTCTTTATAGTCCCAACTCTCACATCCATACATGACCACTGGAAAAACCATAGCCTTGACTAGACAGACCTTTGTTGACCAAGTAATGTCTCTGCTTTTTAATTTGCTGTCTAGGTTAGTCATAACTTTCCTTCCAAGGAGCAAGCATCTTTTTACTTCATGGCTGCAATTACCATCTGCAATAATTTTGGAGCCCAGAAAAATAAAGTTAGCCACTATGTCCACTGCTTCCCCATCTGTTTGCCATGAATTAAATGGCCTGATTATCCATCCCCAAAGTGAAGGCCACTAATTTGCCCTGAGACCTGCAAAGGGGGAAAAGCCCCTGGACACCTGGCCATGAGATGCCCTTGTGAGCTGAGAGAATAATTTCATTTTACAAGAGGCAAGAGCTCATCCACTGGCTGCCTGACCAGCAAAAGTTCAGGCTGTGGAGTCAGTCCCCACGTAGCTACTAAATTGACAGACTGAAATCTGCCGCCTGGTGACCAATCATGCCGTCAGACTCCATGCTGCCCTGGACCTACCTGAAACCAAATTGCGTTGACGACTTTGCTGAGCACAAAGAGGGGGAGGACCCAGAGAGCACTGAAAATCGACGTGAGGAAGAACTCCAGCCATGACCAGACATCCCCGTGTAGCGATGGGTCACCTAAGACAGGGGGGAGGGCTTGTTAGTTTACCTGGAGAAAGGGAAAGCCAGAAGACCAAAGGCGCATCCCCTGATTTGTGACTGTTTCCCCTCCACACCCCCCTTTGCTTCTTGCCAGCACATCACGGCACCTGTTCCAGGTAGTCTCACTGTTTCACAGAAACACCACACTCTGGCCATGACTCCAATTCAGAGTGGCCATGGATACGTGCTGCTTACTGGACAAAAAAATGCTCACTTGGCGGGGGCTGACAGGTCAGTGGCTAGTAGTCACTGGATGCAGGAATCCACCTGAGTTCATTTTCCAGCTTCGCCACTTACTAATGGTTTAACCTTGGTAACCAATTTGCATTTCCTCATCTACAAAATGGTATCCACAGCAATATCTACTCAAAGGGTTGCTGAGAGATTTGATTTAGAGGAATCTGCCTTGCAAAGCAGGGGACATGAGTTTGATCCCTGGTCATAGAACTAAGATGCCACATGCCTCAGGGCAAATCAGACCTGATGCAGTCCAACAAATAAATACATAAAAAACCTAAAGCTCCGGGTTCAAAGTAAGTGTTCGAGAAACTGAGGGAGACAGGAAAAACCTCCCCGCTCTATCCTGGGCAGATAGCACAGAGCAACAGAGTTACTTACCAATAATCTGGGCCGTCACTGATTGAAGGACAGGAATAAACACTCGATAAAACAAGAGAAGACTGAACTAAAGGAGAGAAGCAACAAGGCAAGCATTAAAAGCCCTTCTTTAAAACAAGAATTTCAAGTTCCAGTGTACTTATTTTCCAGATGGAAGTGCCTTTTATAAATCAGGAGTCCTGCAGTGGCATCCAAATTGGACTCACTGCTCTTTACCAGTTCTCCAGCTGAGAGATACACACCTGTGACTGCCTATGAAAACCAGGAAACTCTGGGGGCATAGGAGCACAAGTCAGTCAGTATCATGCCAATACTAAGACCACAGTCATATTTTATTAATTAAAGCTAACACCTAAAAACATTTGTGAAATGTTTAGATTAAGAAGTTGAATTATACTGAATTTCAAGTCAAAGAAAATATTTTAACTATTTGTTTTTCAAAGTACTCAAATTTTTCCTGGGGCTGTGTTGGTTCTCAGTCACCTCTAGGCAACTTTCTGGTGTGAGTTTCCATAGTAATCAATTTGAGGACACTGCTATGACCAGGTGAAGGGAGAGCCTTGCTTATGTCCATCTGTCCCTCCCCTTTGAGCCTCCATAATCACTTTCAACCAAAATGTCCAGACAGTGTCATGAGAAATTGTTACCGAAGACAATAAAACTTGTTAAGTCATTTAGCAAAAAAAGTGTATGTACAGGGCTGTCCCTGCCATTTACATACAAGAATTCTGAGGGGACATAAAGTGACTGAAAGTGCACAGAACCCTGAGTGATGGCCTTAGGAATGTATTACTAGGTGAAAGCTACCTGTCTCAGTTTTAAGAAGACAGCTGAGAACCATGAACACTGCGACAACCTGAGTATAGATGCTTCTAAGGCACCTGGAATTTGAGGAAAAAGAACTTACCCAGAAAACTCCACCATTCCAAGCGCAGCACTGAAAAATTCTGCTAACAATACGTGGCTCACTGGAAAAGACCACATGTGTTTAGCTTAACAGGTATATACGCTAGTTCCATATTGTCATTCAGCAGCTCTCCTTTTTTATATATTTTCTTAGCACCGTATTATTTTTTAGCACCTGTTGTTCTTCCAGTGTTCTCTCCTAATATCAATGAGAAAGGCTAAAAATATTTCAAGAGAAGCATTTTTTCTTAAGAACAAAACAAACAAACAAACTCCTTTATTTCCTAAGTCCAAGACTGGAGAAGATTAGAAGGGGATGTCTGAGGTTCTTTTGTCAAAATCCACATAGGCACTCCTAGAAGCATCCACTCAGCCAAAAAAAAATTTTATGGTTCTCTATTCACCATTCTTGGAGAAGGAAATGGCAACCTACTCCAGTGTTCTTGCCTAGGAAATCCCATGGACAGAGGAGCCAGGTGGGCTATAGCCCACGGGGTCACAAAGAGAAGGACATAACTTAGCAACTAAAACAACAATGATATTCATCATTCTGATTTCTTTTAGACACCACAATATTTTGAACAAGAATTACTGTTAGACCTCAGTTTTAATTCAACGTGAGGGGAGTGGGGGAAAATCATGTGTAACTTTTATGGGGGAGAAAGTACAAAAGACAAATAATGGGGTACTGAAACTCCACATCATTATGCAGTGTCTGAATTGTATGCTCAGTTCGATCACTTCCTAAAGTGCCCCCCTACCCCCGACTGGAAGGGGGTTCCTATGCTCCCTGGCCTCAGCCTCCACTCCTTACCTCTCCTGCCTCCTCTCTGTGCTCTGGGCTCTCCTCTGAGCCAGGACACTGCTTGCCCTTCTTCGACGCTGCTCCTCTCTCTTTTGTTGAATTCGAGCATCTAGCTTTGAGATGGTACAAATTCCCCAGATGGAGTCTTTGATTCCCTGTAGACATGAGTTTAATTTTAAAGAGGGAAAATTATGGATCAGAAGACTTCCCAAAGTTAGACACAATGAAGTAATAGTGTAAATCATTCTATTTAGTTTGCTACACGGCTGAAGTGACCCTTGATATTCTTCTGTTTAGAAATCATTCCCAATTTACAGAAGAGTTGCAAGAATGGAGAACTTCCTAATATCCTTTCTCGAAATCACCAGCTGCTGTACCACACTGTTATATATTATTACTGTTTATACATATATACTCATTTTTTCTAGATCATTCGAATAGGTTGCTATATGTCTCTTTACTTGTAACTGTTCATTGTGAATGATTGTGTAAGAACAATGATATTCCTTAATACAAGATCAGTTCAGTCAGTTCAGTCGCTCAGTCATGTCCAACTCTTTGTGACCCCATGAACCACAGCATGCCAGGCCTCCCTGTCCATCACCAACTCCCAGAGTCCACCGAAACCCATGTCCATCAAAGTCAGTGATGCCATCCAACCATCTCATCCTCTGTCGTCCCCCTCTCCTGCCCTCAATCTTTCCCAGCATCAGAGTCTTTTCCAATGAGTCCATACTCCAGTTTCCCCATTTGTCTCAGAAATGCCCTCTACAGCATTTTTACCCATCGCATATCGGACACCAGTTCAGAATCGCATGTTGCCCTTAGCTCTCCTATCTCTTTAGTCTCCTTCCATTAGGAACAGCTCTATAGCTGTCTTCCTTTTTGAAGGATACACGTCAGTTATTTTATGGGGTGCCCTCAATTTAGGTTTGTGACCTCATGATTAGACCTCAGGTTACACATTTTTGGCAGGAGTTGTCACCTAAGTGGGGCTTCCCAGGTGGCTCAGTGGTAAAGAATCCACATGCCAATACAAGAGACATGGGATTGAACCCAGGGTCGGGAAGATCCCCAGAGAAGGAAACGGCAACCCACTCAAGTATTCTTGCATGGGAAATCCCAGAGAGAGGAGTCTGGTGAACTATCGTCCATGAGGTCGCAAAAGAATTAGACGTAGTGACTAAACAAGAATCACCTAAGTGATGGCTGCCTCTCCAGGTGTTACATCCAGAAGCATGTGTTGTCTGTGTTGGCCCTTGCAGGGGACACTGATTTTACATATTCAGAAGGTATTATCTAGCTCCATTGTATGGCTGCAAATTTTACTCCCTGTAACTAGTAAGGAATCCGTGGGCAGAAATTTCTGAGACCAGGGAGCTATCCTGCTCATCAAGTCCTCTTCCCTAGATTTGGGCATCAATTAACAAGTCTTGATCAAACCAATCTTGAATAACACAGTTGCAAAACAGTGGTTCTCTAATTCCTCTAAGAGTTACCAATACTGTTAAGCCAAGTTATAGCCCTCCTTTATACTCTTCTACTATCAGCTGAATGCCTACAAGTATGATTTATAGCCTGTATCAAACCAGTGATACAAGGATAGATTAAACACTGGTCTCCAAAAAGGACCAGGGCTGGACCAAGGCTGAAGGAAGACAAAGAAATAATTACCATAAAAGTATGAAAAGCTATTGCCGAGTAAGACAGAAACAGCATGGCAGTATAGCTGAGGAAAGTGTCTTTAAACATGTATGGTGAGGGAGAGAATGATTAAGTCCTTAAGTCACTGACGGGGCCACCTGCCAATAACTGGAGGAGCCCCAATGGTAGAAAGGTTACTGTCATTACCACAAACATTAGACCTGCCTATTACCCAGTTCAAAGGACTACCCTCATTCATCGACCCACTTTCATATTGAGCATCCTTAATGAGCTAGACATCAGTCATATGGACATGCTTAAGAAACTCATAACTCGGCAGGAAAAGTGCGTAAGTAAACAACAACAAAAATGTATAGTAAGTGCCAGAACAGTTTTAAATACAAAGTATAGAGGGAGGAACTAGGGTATTCAANGACCCCATGAACCACAGCATGCCAGGCCTCCCTGTCCATCACCAACTCCCAGAGTCCACCGAAACCCATGTCCATCAAAGTCAGTGATGCCATCCAACCATCTCATCCTCTGTCGTCCCCCTCTCCTGCCCTCAATCTTTCCCAGCATCAGAGTCTTTTCCAATGAGTCCATACTCCAGTTTCCCCATTTGTCTCAGAAATGCCCTCTACAGCATTTTTACCCATCGCATATCGGACACCAGTTCAGAATCGCATGTTGCCCTTAGCTCTCCTATCTCTTTAGTCTCCTTCCATTAGGAACAGCTCTATAGCTGTCTTCCTTTTTGAAGGATACACGTCAGTTATTTTATGGGGTGCCCTCAATTTAGGTTTGTGACCTCATGATTAGACCTCAGGTTACACATTTTTGGCAGGAGTTGTCACCTAAGTGGGGCTTCCCAGGTGGCTCAGTGGTAAAGAATCCACATGCCAATACAAGAGACATGGGATTGAACCCAGGGTCAGGAAGATCCCCAGAGAAGGAAACGGCAACCCACTCAAGTATTCTTGCATGGGAAATCCCAGAGAGAGGAGTCTGGTGGACTATCGTCCATGAGGTCGCAAAAGAATTAGACGTAGTGACTAAACAAGAATCACCTAAGTGATGGCTGCCTCTCCAGGTGTTACATCCAGAAGCATGTGATGTCTGTGTTGGCCCTTGCAGGGGATACTGATTTTACATATTCAGAAGGTATTATCTAGCTCCATTGTATGGCTGCAAATTTTACTCCTTGTAACTAGTAAGGAATCTGTGGGCAGAAATTTCTGAGACCAGGGAGATATCCTGCTCATCAAGTCCTCTTCCCTAGATTNGTTGTCTGTGTTGGCCCTTGCAGGGGACACTGATTTTACATATTCAGAAGGTATTATCTAGCTCCATTGTATGGCTGCAAATTTTACTCCCTGTAACTAGTAAGGAATCCGTGGGCAGAAATTTCTGAGACCAGGGAGCTATCCTGCTCATCAAGTCCTCTTCCCTAGATTTGGGCATCAATTAACAAGTCTTGATCAAACCAATCTTGAATAACACAGTTGCAAAACAGTGGTTCTCTAATTCCTCTAAGAGTTACCAATACTGTTAAGCCAAGTTATAGCCCTCCTTTATACTCTTCTACTATCAGCTGAATGCCTACAAGTATGATTTATAGCCTGTATCAAACCAGTGATACAAGGATAGATTAAACACTGGTCTCCAAAAAGGACCAGGGCTGGACCAAGGCTGAAGGAAGACAAAGAAATAATTACCATAAAAGTATGAAAAGCTATTGCCGAGTAAGACAGAAACAGCATGGCAGTATAGCTGAGGAAAGTGTCTTTAAACATGTATGGTGAGGGAGAGAATGATTAAGTCCTTAAGTCACTGACGGGGCCACCTGCCAATAACTGGAGGAGCCCCAATGGTAGAAAGGTTACTGTCATTACCACAAACATTAGACCTGCCTATTACCCAGTTCAAAGGACTACCCTCATTCATCGACCCACTTTCATATTGAGCATCCTTAATGAGCTAGACATCAGTCATATGGACATGCTTAAGAAACTCATAACTCAGCAGGAAAAGTGCGTAAGTAAACAACAACAAAAATGTATAGTAAGTGCCAGAACAGTTTTAAATCCAAAGTATAGAGGGAGGAACTAGGGTATTCAACATCATCAAGAAGCAGAAAAAGGTATTCTGGAAACAATGGTCAACCTGGATTTAAGGATGACATTTTCTCCTATTATGAGCAAAGACAAATTTTAGAGAACATTGTCAGAATACCGAGAAATGGACAAGTTTGTGAACTACACACTGAAAGGAGCATACCTTGGCAAGGTTCACATGATCTTTTACCTATAGGTAATGTTTATTCGTATTTTGCTTTTTAACTTGAGTCTTCCACAAACAGTTTAAAATTTTAAGAGCATTAAGTTGAAGAGGCTTAAGGACTAGCTTGTGCCAGGATGATGACAGGATGCCCACCTCTGACACTCACAGTCTGTCTGGGGCAGACAAACACACAAAGTTCATGCTGTGTAACTGATCCAGAGTTGACATTTTACCGCACAAGAACGGCAAGACAAGGGTGTAAGGTATTAAAAGGAGGTCATATTGCATGAATTCGCTTTGGCCCTTCTAAGATATTTCTTCAATTCCACCTCTTTTAATCAAAGGAAATAAACTTATAAACACTCCCACTCCCAGGCAGAACTAGTCTCTCTCCTGCCCTCAAGAATAAAGCGACAGGGGCTCCAACTAGGGCATTGGACCTTAGACATCACTATAACAGAATGTCATATGATAGATCATTTGGGTTACTGGGTCCTAAATAGACCTTTATGGGTCTGTTGAGTAGGGGGTCCTAAATGTCCCTTTAAAGCATCATCATCTCTGCCTTGTAGAATGGGAGAATAAGAGAGGTTCTATACTGTAGATCCAAACAAAGTAGGTTAGGTATTAGCATTACACCAATGTTCACTGCTTGGTTTTCAACAATATACCACAGTTACATAAGATGGCAATATTAGGAGAACCTGGTAAAGGATACAGTGGAGCTCTCTGTATGACCCTACAACTTTTCTGCAAGGCTAAAATTATTCCAAAATAAAGTTTAGGAAATTCCATGGTGGTCCAGTGGTTAGGTGGAGAAGGAAATGGCAACCCACTCCAGTGTTCTTGCCTGGAGAACCCCAGGGACGGGGGAGCCTGGTNAGGCTAAAATTATTCCAAAATAAAGTTTAGGAAATTCCATGGTGGTCCAGTGGTTAGGTGGAGAAGGAAATGGCAACCCACTCCAGTGTTCTTGCCTGGAGAACCCCAGGGACGGGGGAGCCTGGTGGGCTACCATCTATGGGATTGCACAGAGTCGGACACGACTGAAGCGACTTAGCAGCAGCAGCAGCCAGTGGTTAGGACTCCATGCTTTCAAGGTCAAGGGCCCGATTCAATTCCTAGTACGGGAACTAAGGTCCCACAATTCATTTGGTATGGTCAAAAAAAAATACCGTTTAAAAAAAAAAAAAAGACGGTCCGGGCCCAAACTGAACAGGGTCCCCATACGAGAGACATTCACTAGACAGGTCTCCTGAGTTTCTGCGAAATGCAGGATAATTCCTCTCTCTTGAGTAGTATGGATTAGAGTGAAAACCTGTATGTGAAGAATCCAACAAATATAACAACACTACCTAAAGGATCTTCTAGTCAGTTCCTGCAGCAGAAAGGTCAGAAGAAGATTGGACATACTCACCCTGGCAAGGTCCTGCAGAAAGGTTTTGACACTGTCAGCCATCTCTTTACCGCCGAAACTATCAACTACACAAAGGAGAGAGAAGTGTCCCCAGATTTCTCATCATGAAGGACCTGCAAACAGATGGAGTATAATCAAGGAAAAATATTTATCTTCAAGTTACTTCATGCATTTCTACATGACAACGTTCTCCACATACTTCTCTAATAGGCGTGCAGTAGATTCTATCAGTTACATAGATACTAGCAAGTGAACTATGGGAGATTATAGCTGTAACAGCTGAAACACCTGAAATCAACAACTGTTAAATCACTTACCCACCTTTCGCTTTTATTCGGGGTAAATGTGCTCTTGAACCACTGGTCTCTTCTCTGGGCCGTGGTGTCTCTAACTATTCCTCCTTCGTTGTTCAGCTGCTAAGCTGTGACCAACTCTGTGACCCATGAACTGCAACACACCAGGCTTTCCTGTCTTTCCCCATCTCCCAGAGTTTGCTCAAACTCATGTCCTTTGAGTCGATGATGCCATCCAGTCATCCCTGTCACCCTCTTCTCTTCCTGCCCTCTATCCTTCCCAGCACCAGGGTCTTTTCCAATGAGTCGTATCAGGTTACCATCCCTTCTGCATGTCCCAAGTATTTTTGAGATCCAAGATCATGAGTGACAATTACACTTCCATATCCTCTTAAGCAATATTTGTGCTTNTTATTCCTCCTTCGTTGTTCAGCTGCTAAGCTGTGACCAACTCTGTGACCCATGAACTGCAACACACCAGGCTTTCCTGTCTTTCCCCATCTCCCAGAGTTTGCTCAAACTCATGTCCTTTGAGTCGATGATGCCATCCAGTCATCCCTGTCACCCTCTTCTCTTCCTGCCCTCTATCCTTCCCAGCACCAGGGTCTTTTCCAATGAGTCGTATCAGGTTACCATCCCTTCTGCATGTCCCAAGTATTTTTGAGATCCAAGATCATGAGTGACAATTACACTTCCATATCCTCTTAAGCAATATTTGTGCTTTATGTTATGTGAATGCAAATACAAGAGCAAGATGAAAGTTCTAACAAAATACACGCTTCATACACGGGGCCCTCCGGCAGAGCTAAGTTTGGATGATGATGTGAAATTTCCCACCAAGACCCTCAAGATGCCTTTCCTGTTTTCCAACCTTAAATATATACATACATATGTACAATTTTAATAAGCATGCAAAAAATAATGAATTTTAAACTAGGCAGAAAAAAGGTAAGTTCACATATACAAATATTCTTTAACACACTATAACTTTCCCACTGTATTTTTTGAGTCCATCTATGTCTCTGCAAACAACTCAACTTTGCTCCTTTTTATGGCTGAGTAGTACTCCACTATTGTACTTCCTCTGTTGATGGACATCTAGGTTGTTTACATGTCTTGGCTATTGTAAACAGTGCTCTAATGAACATGGGGTTGAGTGTGTTTTTTTGCGTGTGACTTTTTGAATTACGGTTTTCTCTGGCTTCCCACTGTATTTTTTTATTAGGTGAATGAAAAAATCTAGCTTCATAAAATAATAACTTGAAAGTTCACATGTATAAATATTCCTACAATGTTATGCTCCCAAGTAATGTGTTTAAGGTGAACGAAGAACCCATTTTCAAAAATTTAATTAAGAACTTGGGATTCTAAAATTCTCAAATGTGACTTAATCACTTTGAGATATCCTCAATTTAAGAGAGAGCACATAATGACAATATCACAGGCAGCTTCTATAAACCTCAAATTTCAAAACGTAAGCACCCTTTGCTTAATGACCACTTCATCAAACTATACCTTACTGACCCAACGGGACTACTGCCACCTAGAACAGGAAGAGCAGGGAATACAGCAGTAGGAAGGCAACTTGCACAACACTGTATGCACCATCTGCTCCCTGGGTCAAATCTTACACAGATACACTCAGAGGCAGGTGAATAGTTAATGCTCATGACACATAGACATTGGTTGCTAAAGACTATCACAGATTCACTCTTAATCGTCCACTTCCTCATCAATGAATTAAGGGTATTAAATTTCTTCCTAGGTTTCGAGTATACAGTGCAATAACATGAAAATAAAACCTTAACTTCTAATATAAACATAATCCCACTACAGAATAAGCCAGTTTGGGAGTTTAAGGAAACAGATTACTTAGTCTGGGTTTCTCACAAGGTGCTGACATAACTTGAAGCATGTCGGTCCTAATTCAAGGACAAGAGCTCTGTTATCTGAACCATGGCCATTAACACCTGGCTTCTGCAGGGCTTCCCTTGAGGCTCCGCTGGCAAAGAATCTGCCTGCAATGCAGGAGATTCCATCCCTGGGTTCCATCCCTGGCTTGGGAAGATCCCCTGGAGAAGGGAAAGGCTACCCACTCCAGTATTCTGGCCTGGANTGTGTAGAGTCTTGTCTTGTGTTGTTGGAAGAGGGTGTTTGCTATGACCAGTGCACTCTCTTGGCAAAACTCTGTTAGCCTTTGCCCTGCTTCATTCTGTACTTCAAGGCCGAATTTGCCTGTTACTCCAGGTATTTCTTGATTGACTTCCTATTTCACATTCTTTTGTCCTTGGGTCAGCACAAAACTGTCACAACATTGTTAATCCATATGCTTCAATATAAAGTAAAAAGTTTTTAAAATAAATAAATGTCAAAAAAATGTGAGTTTAGAAAGAATTTAATAGATGAATCTAACTTGCCTGATGGAAAGGCATTTTACAAATTCCAACATGTATAATACAATCTAGATTTTAAAAACAGTAACAATTATATCTTGCATCTTTAAAGAGCTCTTACTTATTGAATATTGGATGTCATCCATGAAACAAGTAGGAGGTATATTATTTTCCTAATTGTATTTTTTGTGTAATTATTTATTTTGTGTAATAATTGTGTATTATTGTGTATTATTTTCCTAACTGAGGAAGCTATGTGGCAGGGCACTGAACTCAGAAAACTTAATCTCCAGTCTAACTTCAAGGCTTAGTCTCCATAACACAGGGCTGCTAAATGGGATCTATGTGAATTTCCCTTCTAACTCCGTACTTTCTTGATTTGGTGAATTGATGTCAATACTAGCTCCAGAAGCCATAAATCCTAGCTTCAAGCCTTAGAATATTCTAAGGGAGAGAGACATTAGTACTATAATTTATTAGGTATCTACCATGTACCAGACCTTTCCCGTTTATTATTTCACAACCATCTAAGTGTTGTAACTGATTTAGGAAAAAAGAATCCAACCTGGTTTGCCGGATTCCCAGAACAATGTCTTTTTAAAAACATTTTTTTTATTTATTTGGCTACACCAGGTCTTAACTGTGGCATGCAGGATGCATATGGGATCTAGTTCCGTATGGGATCTGTTTACTACTATTGGCAGGACCAGGGATCTAACCTGGGCACCCTGCATTGGGAGCACAGAGTCTTAGCTACTGGACCACCAGGGGAGCCCCTCATGCTTTTTTCCTGACCACACCTGCCTTCCCTTATGGCTCACAAGGCCACTCAGTTAAATTAGGGCTTTGTGTATCACCACTAAAGTAGCACCCCTCTATTTCAAAACCTGTAGATCTTGCTAAATACAGATTCTCATTCAGTTCATCTGGGCTAAAGGCCAAGACTGCATGTCTAACAAGCTCCCAGACATACAAGCATTTAACTAGTGCCTATTCTATATCTATTGGTTGGCCAAAAGGTTCATTCGGGTTTTTCTGTAAGATGTCTTGGAAAAACCTAAACAAACTTTTTGGCCAACCCAGTACCTATCTTGGCTATGTGTTTGCCCTCAACTTGCTTTCCTCCAATGGGGCTTCCCAGGTGGCACTAGTGGTAAAGAACCCACCTGGCAATGCAGGAGCTATGAGATGCAGGTTTGATCCCTGGGTTGGGAAGATCCCCTGGAGGAGGGCATGGCAACCCACTCCAGTATTCTTGCCTGGAGAATCCCATGAAGAAAGGAGCCTGGTGGGTATATAGGGTCACAAAAGTCAGACAGAACTGAAGTGACTTAGCACACACATGCTTCCTTCCAGTGGGAAAACAGACAAGAAAATGCAATGGGATAACAATGAGGAATTAGCAAAGAGAACAAAGGGTGAGAAGGGAATTCCACTCAGAGAGGAAAAAACACCAGCAAAGCTACCCAGAGTATTTAGAGCCCTGTAATTTGTCCATCATGGCCGGAATAGAAGAGGAGGAGAAATGGCAAGAGATAAACTTCCTATTTACTGAGTGCCCTCAATTTGCCAGACTCTTTTCAAGTAATAGGATTTAATGGTAAGCAAGACAGACAAGATGTCTGCTTTAATGGAGCTTACATTCAAGTAAATAGATAGAATAAAATAATGTAATAGTGATAAGTGATTTTAAAAAGTAAAACATGAAAATGTCCTAGAGAATGATTGGCAGGGCAACTGCCATGAGCTCTTTGAAGGGAAGGCAAGTTTGAAGAGCTGATCTTGTCTTTAGATTTGAATACAGAGAAGAAGCCAGCTATGTAAAGGTCTGAGATTAGCAGAGGAAACCAAGGATATAGCCGTAAGATCAAAACTTGCTTGGTCTGTTCCAAGAACGAGGCCAATGCAGCTGCAAATATGATGAGGTCATATTTGAATGCCTCTCCTTTACCTCCCATATCCAATCAGTTGCCAAATAGGTTTTTTTTTTTTAATATGTATTTATTTATTTGGCTATGTTGAATCTTTAATGGGGCACACAGGATTTTTAGCTGTGACATGCTGGATCTGGTTCCCTGACCAGGGATTGAACTCAGGTTCCCTGCATTGAGAGTGCAGTCTTAGCCACTGGTCTGCCAGGGAAGTCCCAGTTACCAAGCAGTTTTGATTCTACTCCCTAAAAAAATGCTCAAATCCATCCCCTTGATTCCATCTCTACTGGGCTTCCAATCAACTGCCTCTAATTGATTCCCTACACAGTAGCCCCTAGACCTTTAGGAAATGGAAATTCAATTACTCTTTCTTCTACCTAAAACCCTTGAGTGGCTCCTATTCCCATCAGAACAAAGGCTAAACTCTTTATCATGATTTGTAAGGGCTCTGGGAGTCTGTGTCTGCATACCTCTTTTACCACACACCTCTCTGTACTCTCTATTTCAGTCATCGTTTCTAAAACACACCAATTTCCTCTGCCTACTAGGTCTTCACATAGCATTCTTTCTGCCTCCCTCCATCCTCTCCACATTCACATCTTTCTTCTGGTGAGTCCTCCTCATCCATCACATCTTCTGTGACACCTTCTCCAGCTACCTCCCTGTTCATCCTCTGAGCTCCTGGGACATCCTGAACTTCTCTTATAAAAGTGTTCATCTTGCTAAATTGTAATCACTTATTTAATCTGTTTCCCCCATTTATATCCACATGTCTAGCATTGGAGTAGTAGGGACTCAAAAATTTGTTAAAAGAGTAAGTCAATGAATTAATGGAAGTGGAGATAAGCGGTTATATCATAGCTTTAGGTCACCACATGAAATCTGGACTCTGTCTTAGTGGCAGCAAGGAGCCACTGAAGAACTTTAAGGAAATGATTCTATTTGTATTTATGAAAGATCAATGAAGCAACAAGACACAAATTTCAAGTGAATGAAACTGGCAATAGTGAATGTGAAGGTAGGAGGCTGGTTGTTTTCATTACTGAAGGGAGGAACGATGAATACCTGAATCTGCAGAAAACAGTTTAGAGAGATAGTAAGAAAGAAGAAATTTAAGGACTTGGTAGCTGGATGAGAAGGTAGAGAGAAAAAGGACTCATGATTGGCACCTTCATTTCTAAGTTGGCTAACTTGATGGATACAAATGCCATTCCCTGAAACTGAAAATATATAAGTAGAAATTAAAGTAGAAGATAAATTCAGTTTTAGACATGTTGAGTTCCAAGCCATATGTACAAGTGGAGATATTTTGGTGGGCAATTGGATCTGGACTCAGGAAAGAGATCTGGGTGGCAATACAGATTTGGGAGTCATTGGCATATAGATGAGATTTAAAATCATGTAGGTAGAAGAGATCAACCAGAGAAAATATGCAGATATTAAGCAGCGTAAACTGAAACCACAAGCTTAACAGTTTTCAGTGAATGCTGTGAATCCTTCTAGCAAATTGTCAGAACTAACGGAGGTCTTGGAACCCATGAACTTGCAACTAGTGTCAGTAGTAAGGGTGATCTTACAGGCTGTGCTCCCTCAAATTTCGCAGTTCACCAAAAGTCATACCTAAGGATTCATAGCAGCACTCTTCCTAACTGTCAAGTTCTAGAAACAAACAAATCCCCAAACATCCATCAACAGTAAGTGCATAAAATTTTTTTCAGTGTATTTTTAAAGTTGGATACTAAATAAATAAAAGTGGATCAATCTCATACATACTAAATTTGGGGAAAAAGACATACACATAAGGTAGCTCAGAAGTTAAAGCATCTGTCTGCAAATGCAGGAGAGCTGGGTTCGATCCCTGGGTTGGGAAGATCTGCTGGAGAAGGAAATGGCAACCCACTCCAGTATTCTTGCCTGGAAAATCCCATGGACAGAAGAGCTTGGTGGGCTATACTCCACGAGGTAGCAAAGAGTCGGACACGACTGAGTGACTTCACGTTCTTTCACATAGGTGAAAAGTAAGCAAAACAAGGGGGAAGAAATCACATTAATGGTTATTTTGGGGAAGTGGAGAGGAAAGGGACAGAAAGAGGACATTAGGATTGCTGATAATGGCCTGTTTGTGGATCTGGGTGGGTTACATGGATGGATTAAGCTAGAAAATGCATGGCACTGTGTAATTACACTTTGTGCTTTTTTCTGTACATAAGTGATGCTTTCATGCTAAGTTGTTTCAGTCCTGTCCAACTCTCTGCCACCCCATGGACTGTAGCCCACCAGGCTCCTCTGTCCATGGGATTCTCTAGGCAAGAACACTGGAGTGGGTTGCCATGCCCTCTTCCAGGGGATCATCCCAACCCAGCAATCAAACCCGTGTCTCTTATGTCTCCTGCATTGGCAGGTGGGTTCTTCATAGGGTGCCACCTATGAAGCCCTGCAGAGTAATTATGACTCAAATTAAATTATGTAGGAAGGGGAGTTCCTCTTTGGACCACAGTGTCGTAACAGGACCTGGATTTACTTCCCATGTGAAACAATACACAAACAGGCAACATAGGGACTTCCCTGGCGATCCACTGGTTAAGACTCCATACTTCCACTGTAAGAGGTGCAGGTTTGACCTCTGATTGAGGAACTAAGATCCTTCGTGCCATGAGATGTGGCCAAAATATTAAAAAATAAATGCAGTAAGAAAAACAGAGAACATACAGGAAACAATAGTTTTAAGAAACTGAACATTAGGCAACACCGGACAGGCATCCTGAGAGAGAAGGCAAGTGAGATGAGACCTCTTCCTGATCCACATTTCCACTCTGCAGCACAGAAAGCCCAGGTGGATCCCAGCCCTCTCCCTAAGGTTAACAGATGGAGCTAGGAGACTTGGGAAAACAAAGGTGACTGGAGTTCACTGGAGAAGAGTGCAGTGAAGATGCACTAGAAAATATCTTGCACTGTGTAATTACACTTTGTGAAGGCTCTAGAAATCTGTAGAGAGACCTCCTCACATGTTCAGCTGAGCATCATAGGAGACAACTAGTGGAGTTCGAGGAAGTCACCTGAAAGAAGACATAATCTCTGACCTCACAAAGAGCCAGGTGTCACCAGTGGTAAAGAACCTGCTTGCCAATGCAGAAGACGCATAAGACGTGGGTTCAATCCCTGGGTCAGGAAGATCCCCTGAAGAAGGAAATGGCAACCCACTCCAGTATTCTTGCCTGGAGAATGCCATGGACAGAAGAGCCTACCAGGCTTCACTCCACAGGGTCGCAAAGAGTCAGACATGATTTAGTGACCAAGTATCAACAAGCGACTCAGCACACATGCACAAGAGCCAGGAATACTTTGTGTTCCCACCAGCCACAGTGGGAAAAATCTGATAATTAGATATTGCCTCAGTAGTAGAGAAAACTAGCCCCTACTAAAGGCTATTCTGGTGCTCCCTTAGGTGAAAATTTAAAAGCTATCCTTATTCTTGAAAGTACCAAAGTATTTCAAGTAAGATAAGTATGTCCTAGGTTTCCCTTGTAACACAGTGATAAAGAATTCACCTGTCAATGCAGGAGACAAGAGTTTGATCCTGGGTCCTCGGGAGAAGGAAATGGCAACCCACTCCCACTCCAGTATTCTTGCCTGGAGAATCAAATGGACAAAGGAGCTTGGAATGCTGCCCATGGGGTTGCAAAGAGTCAGACATGACTTAGTGACTAAACAACTATGTCCCAGGGAAAAAAGCTCAAGGATATGTATATGAATCCAAAAATATCCAACTCCCAACAGAAAAATATGCATAGTGTTTGACATTCAAATAAAAATGACCAGGCATGCAAAGATGCAGGAAAATATGCATTATAGAATAACTGATCAATAGAAACATCCATGAATGATATAAATTATAGAATAAGTCAACAAAGACATAAAAACCTTTTTTTAAAAGAAAGTTTTATTTATTTGGTTGCATCAGTCTTTAGTTGCAGCTCTATGGATCTTCATTGCATCATGTAGGATCTTTCCTTGCCAACTCTGTATAAGTGTTATGTTATCAATTGTTTCTGTCTGAACTAACAGATAAGAAACTGAGATTTAGAGAGATTAAGTAATTCCCCAAGGACAGACAGATAAGTGGCAGAACTAGTCCAAACACAGATCCGTGTTACTCCAAAGTTTATACACTTAACCATTGTTCCTGTCTCTTATACACATCTTCATACATGTTAAATTTGGGGAAAAAGACATACACATAAGGTAGCTCAGAAGTTAAAGCATCTGTCTGCAAATGCAGGAGAGCTGGGTTCGATCCCTGGGTTGGGAAGATCTGCTGGAGAAGGAAATGGCAACCCACTCCAGTATTCTTGCCTGGAAAATCCCATGGACAGAAGAGCTTGGTGGGCTATACTCCACGAGGTAGCAAAGAGTCGGACACGACTGAGTGACTTCACGTTCTTTCACATAGGTGAAAAGTAAGCAAAACAAGGGGGAAGAAATCACATTAATGGTTATTTTGGGGAAGTGGAGAGGAAAGGGACAGAAAGAGGACATTAGGATTGCTGATAATGGCCTGTTTGTGGATCTGGGTGGGTTACATGGATGGATTAAGCTAGAAAATGCATGGCACTGTGTAATTACACTTTGTGCTTTTTTCTGTACATAAGTGATGCTTTCATGCTAAGTTGTTTCAGTCCTGTCCAACTCTCTGCCACCCCATGGACTGTAGCCCACCAGGCTCCTCTGTCCATGGGATTCTCTAGGCAAGAACACTGGAGTGGGTTGCCATGCCCTCTTCCAGGGGATCATCCCAACCCAGCAATCAAACCCGTGTCTCTTATGTCTCCTGCATTGGCAGGTGGGTTCTTCATAGGGTGCCACCTATGAAGCCCTGCAGAGTAATTATGACTCAAATTATGTAGGAAGGGGAGTTCCTCTTTGGACCACAGTGTCGTAACAGGACCTGGATTTACTTCCCATGTGAAACAATACACAAACAGGCAACATAGGGACTTCCCTGGCGATCCACTGGTTAAGACTCCATACTTCCACTGTAAGAGGTGCAGGTTTGACCTCTGATTGAGGAACTAAGATCCTTCGTGCCATGAGATGTGGCCAAAATATTAAAAAATAAATGCAGTAAGAAAAACAGAGAACATACAGGAAACAATAGTTTTAAGAAACTGAACATTAGGCAACACCGGACAGGCATCCTGAGAGAGAAGGCAAGTGAGATGAGACCTCTTCCTGATCCACATTTCCACTCTGCAGCACAGAAAGCCCAGGTGGATCCCAGCCCTCTCCCTAAGGTTAACAGATGGAGCTAGGAGACTTGGGAAAACAAAGGTGACTGGAGTTCACTGGAGAAGAGTGCAGTGAAGATGCACTAGAAAATATCTTGCACTGTGTAATTACACTTTGTGAAGGCTCTAGAAATCTGTAGAGAGACCTCCTCACATGTTCAGCTGAGCATCATAGGAGACAACTAGTGGAGTTCGAGGAAGTCACCTGAAAGAAGATATAATCTCTGACCTCACAAAGAGCCAGGTGTCACCAGTGGTAAAGAACCTGCTTGCCAATGCAGGAGACGCATAAGACGTGGGTTCAATCCCTGGGTCAGGAAGATCCCCTGGAGAAGGAAATGGCAACCCACTCCAGTATTCTTGCCTGGAGAATGCCATGGACAGAAGAGCCTACCAGGCTTCACTCCACAGGGTCGCAAAGAGTCAGACATGATTTAGTGACCAAATATCAACAAGCGACTCAGCACACATGCACAAGAGCCAGGAATACTTTGTGTTCCCACCAGCCACAGTGGGAAAAATCTGATAATTAGATATTGCCTCAGTAGTAGAGAAAACTAGCCCCTACTAAAGGCTATTCTGGTGCTCCCTTAGGTGAAAATTTAAAAGCTATCCTTATTCTTGAAAGTACCAAAGTATTTCAAGTAAGATAAGTAT